>NW_004624807.1:702431-778229 GCF_000247695.1 Heterocephalus glaber
CTCTCTCTCCCTCTCTCTCTCCCCCTTTCCTTCCCTGCCCCCCCCCCCAGACATTGTTAGACCAAAGAGGGACAGACGCACACAGGGTCTGGGTGGGGTCCAGAGAGACAACTCGAGTATCTCTTTGATCCCATCCACAACCACTCCATCCTCCTCCCACATCCAAGTTCTCCCGCTCTGCTGACCTGTCCACCCCACACCCTCTGGGCCGAGTTCATTCTGTGACCGCCTCAGGGCATTCAGCAGTCACTGATCGAAAAGCTCTCTCCAAGGAGAGACGCTGAGCTTCACAACAATTCCTAAAGCCACTAGGATGTCTTGCCAAGCATCTGACAACTGGCCTATTTTTAAAGTCCCAACCAATAATCTCTTAAAAGCACTTTATGCACACACAAGAGACAATGAATGACCAAAAAAGTAACAAGGCCAGTGTGAGGTTTTTGTTTTTCAAACAAGTCAATCCAAACAAGTAAGATTCTTTTCAAATGTTCCCGCTCCCACCCTTAGGATGCTCTGCACTTTACTCCACTGGGGCTGCGTGGGCTCGGAACACGTTCGGAAAGTCCCGATACCGAGCAGTCCTCGCTTTTCCTAGCGCTGTGCAGGATAAACTCAGTGAACACAAGGCAGGCCTGGGTGTCGGCCCTGGCACAGTGCACTCTGCACTGTCTGGGGGTGAAGGAAGAAAGGGGAACACGAGTTTCTGAACATACGCCCTAAACTCTCTGTCGGGCGACACATCTGACATGCTGCACTGAATATGCACCCAGGCCTCTTACCTGCAAAGCCTGAGACAGACAAAGCGAAGGCAACTTAGCCAGAGTCACACAACCAGGGGGTTCCAGGTCAGCCCCGGCCCAGGGCTGCCAGGCCGGCACACCAGTCCACCCCCACAGCAGGGCAGCTCCCTGCCGTCAGTCAACAGGTCCTCCAGGCAGGAGGCTGAGTGAGGAGAGGCCACGTGTCCTGACCTGCGTCAAGCACTGGCCTCCTGTTTACCTTTCCTCAAGAGTCTCTGACAGGCCTGGTGGGCAGGGAGCACTTCCTCAGACACAGAGCAGGGCTTTTTACACTCCTACTATTTACGTCAGCCGAGAAAGACAGGCAGACACTCGGACACACTCACACACAACTCCTGCCCTCGCTCAGAGCACAGAGCATCTATTCAGCCTCTTCACCAGGGAGGCCTGGCTATCAGGCCTTCATCTTGACACATCAAAAGCAGCTTCTTAAAGCAGCTCGAAGGTGAAACCAACCCCGCATCCCCTGATGGATGAGCAGATGAACAAAATGTATATACAAACAAGGGGGTGTGACTCAGCCTTCTTAAAAAGGAAGGACATCCTGAACCACGCTACAACATGGCCCAACATTGAAGACACTGTGCCAGGTGGAATAAGTCGGCACTAAAGCACAAGGACTGTGATTCCACTGGCGGAAGGAGCCTAGCGCAGCCAAATTCACGGAGATAGGAAGTAGAACGGCGGCTGTCGGAGACTGGGGAAGGGAGGAATGGGGAGTTACTATTTAAAGGTAGTTTTGCTGTTTTGTCTGTGGATGGAACCCAGGGCCCCACATTCATCAGTCAAGTGCTCTGGCCCGGAGCCAGCCTCCCCCACTGCCGCCAGAGATCCAATTCTGCAAGGTTAGATGAATTCTGGAGATGATGGTGTTGATAGTTGCATGAAATGTATTTAATCCACTGAACTACATGCCTAAAATGATTAAAATGTTGAATTTTATGTTATGCATGCTTTGCCACAATTAAAAACTGTTCCCCTCTCTTTGGAGGTAAAGATGCATAGTTTCTTCCTCGAATGAGCTTCGATCATGTTCATAAGGTTAGTTTCTTGTACTCTCTTTCCAAACCCAAGTCATAAGGCTTTCAATGGGAGAGGCGAGGGCCAGGCCTGCCTGGGAGGAAATCAGTTTACTGAGGGCCTCATGTGTGCACCATGCTGTGTCTTTTCATTGAGCCTTCAAAACCCTCTAGTGTTCAAGAGTTATGAGAAAATGGAAGAATTCAGCAACATGCCCAAGGAGCAGAGCTAGGATTCAACCCTAAGTCATATGACTCGAAGTCCACACTCTTCATTATACCAAGCTGCCTCCCAGAGTGACTTTTGTGTGTGTGTTTAGTCCTGCTTTCCTGGCTTCTCCACTTGACCAAGTTTTCCATAGGCCCCAGCCCAGCCCAGTCTAATTTTCCATTTGGGTAAAAGAGCATCATCCCAGCCACTATGACCCAAGTCACATGAAATGGCAGGAAGAGATTCCATAAACATAAGTTCCAAAGCCTCCTTATACAGACAATAAAGTAGAAATCATTTGCAGGGGATAAGCTTCTAAAGAGAGCCCTCCTGATCTAAGGCGCTGGGTATCTTAGGCACAAACCACTTCTGGTTCTCAGCCTGCTCACAAAGCAGCTAGGGGTGAATCCGAGCCCCAATGCCCACATCCTGCTCCACAGAGCCTCATGGTCTGGCGATTCGTGAGCCATTTACTTCTGCACGGGAAAGTCAGACCAAATCCAAATCCCCAAGCGGCTTACTCTCAAGGGTGTAAGAGCTGGGAGTAGCAGGTCATCCAGGGGCTGGGTCTTCAGAAGTGAATTATTAATGCCCCAACCTATTCAGGTTGGAGAAGCATGCCAGAGGGAAGGGAGGGAAGGGGGAGGGGAGGGAAAGCAGGGGCAAGGGAGGGGAGGGAAACGTCCCCCATACAACAGCGATGCTTTGTGCAAGTATCTTTGCAAATATGAATACAGCCTCCTGAGTCTCCATGTCCGCCTTTCCTCACCACAGCAAGCATCAGCAGACGACAAAATCTCAACCCTGAATCCACTGCTTCCTGCCTCTGGGCCTGGGGATTTCTGTCTCTCAGCCGATCCCTGATGAGCTTCCTGGAGCTTGAGGTGATGCAGATGAGCTGGTCAGGGAGCAGGCATTCATGTGAGCTTGGCTTGGGCACGGCTCTCCTCCAGGGACCTAGAAGCCCCAGAAGTGGAGCCCTCACAAGAGCCACATGCAGTTGACCTCTGTGAGCACAGTGCGCAGGGCGCGGCTGCCTGGGAAGCAGACGACAGCTCCTGTCAGGACTGAGGAGGGCAGGACCCCAGGAGCAGAGCACACGAGACCCCGAGCAAAGATCACCCTGGCCTCTGGAGTCAGACCTCCCTTCAGCCCCTGCCTTCTTCTGGTGGCCTGCACTGGACACTGCCAAGGACGCGGAGCATGAGATCAGGGAAAACTAGGTCATTGTTCTAGAATTAATCACCAGATTTTAGAACTATGTCCTACATGTGGGTCTGTGTTGATCACTGATTCCCTCCCCTGACATTTTTATGGGGCCCCATTGTAAACAGTCTGATTTACAGCATGTCCAGTATGTTCCTCACATGTACAGAACACGAAACTGAAAAGTTTCACAAAACAGTACTTACCATTGCTTTGTGCAGTGCATTCTGCTATCTTCTATTCTGTTTCACTCAGATATGTTGGCTGTGTCCTCAACAAGTTCGTGTTAGAAACAAATGTTCATGGTGTCTGGAGATGGGGCCTTTGGGAGTTACTTAGGGTCTGGACGAGGTTAGGAGGGGTCACCGTGATGGAGTTAGCAGCTTTCTAAGAAGAGGAGACACAGCTAGCCGCTTGCTCTTGCTCCCACCCGATGGCCTCCACCTGGCTGTGATTCAGGGAGAAGGCCCTCACCCAGCGCCCGAACCATCGGCTTACACAAGGGTGAGCCAAACTGTCTTAACTGTATTAGTCACCAGGTCTCAAGTACTTTGTTATAGCAACTGAGCATGGACTCATACAGGTTGGGAGCATCTAAATTGGCTGCCACATCAATTCATCCACACAAATGGCATGATTTTTAAGAAAGCACCATGTTCACAGGACCCATGCCCAACTTTTTGAGTTAAGGGTCAGTGCTGACATCAAAGGTTAGATAAAAGATTGATTTGTATCTTCCTCTCCTGTGCTGGACAACTCAAATTTACCCAAAAAGCCCAACACTAATGCTTTCAAGAAAATTCAAATTATCCAACCGCCTTAGCCACAATCAGGTCTCACCGACAATAGCAATAAAATAATTCAATGATGAGTTATGAAACCATTGGGATACCATGCAGCAATCGAGAAGGAACAGAAGATAAAGACAGGTAAATCTGGATTCTAAAAGCTTCAGACTGGCAAACTCAGGGCAGATTACATAACAAGTGATGTGTGAACACTTACATGGAAAGGTAGAAATCACTGAAAGTCTGTATGTTTCACCAAGAAAAACCCTCAAGAGACCAAGGCTAACTCTTCTTTTGATGAAACTACAAAATCCAGGAAGAACACTGGAGAAAATGTGCTTAAGTTTCATCAAGCTGCATGTAAGACAGAGAAGTAAAACGTGCACCTAATTGTGGTTGAACAGTTGCGAAACTATTGGAACAACAGTACCCTGGAGGCTGTTAATAAAGGACCACCCTTCAGACCCTTTCAACACATGAGCCAAGTCACCAAACGGGCCAATCACTGGAAAACGGTGCACACAGGGACAGTGCTGCCGCTTTTCGGTAAGTAGGCAGGTTTGGGATGCAGTCTGGGCACTCAGTCTCTAAAAGGTTCGCCATCACCACCCCAGAAAGCATCTTCCTGCATCTAATCCTAGTCAGGCCTTTTTATTAGCAGCTTCTTTAACTTGTGAGTAGCAGCTGTAGTCACGGGCATAGAGTTCTCTAATAAGGGATCAAGGGAAGACCCTCAGTCATCCACAGAACACTTTACAGTTTATCAAGTACCTTTACACATCCTGACTGAGCTTCCCATGCCATGGAGCCAGGTACCATTACACTCACGGTACAGGCTCAGCCATCACCGTTTCGAGACCTTAGCGTAACGACATCGTGGCCAAGCAATCTCTGCCTTCCTGTGCACTGCAGATGCGCAGCAGCATCCCTGCCTCTGCCTGACCTAAAGGCCAGCAGCACCACCCTTAGTGTGACAACAGAAATGCCTCGTCTCTGGGCAGTACCCAGCATCCCCTTGGGCCCACAGCAGCTCAGGTGAAAAGCACCAGGTTAATCGAGACTTGATCTGGCTTGATCAGGTCCACAGTTACAAGGTCAGCAGGGCAGTGCCTGCCCTCCTTACACCTCCTACCCTTTCAGAAGCCAACAGGAATGGTGACTATGACAGATCACAGAAATCAGAAGGCTCTGGATTGGAACCCTGGGCCAGAACCTGTAATAAAAAAGTGTGAAGGTCCATATTTTGGCCTTAGGGAAATCAACTGTATAAAGTGAAACTGGTGTTGGTCTCACAGCGTCAGCACGTAGAAGACTGGGGAGGACAGGAGCCTCAGCACCAGGACCAGCAGGCCGGTCTGACTCTGCAGACCGTCTCAGCGGCCCTGATGAAGGGAGCCACCCTGCCGCCTCCTCCTGCGGCGCAGGCCGCCGCCCTGCAGCTCCCACCATCTTCTCTCGCCCCGAAGCATCCAGGGGCCGCTCACCCCCAAGAGAACCGCCCTCTGCCCCATCACGCCTGGTCCCTCTGGGGGCGGCAGCAGCAGGAGTCAGGCAGATGCCAGAGCTGGAGGACAGACGGCAAGGCAGAGAAGGGAAAGGAAGGCGGTGAGAGAAACAGGGGGTACAGGAAGGAGGTGGAGAAGCTAGGCAGGGGCCGCAGCACCTGTGAATCGCCATGGATAAGAGCAAGAGGGGCCAAGAGGGGAAAGGGATGCAGGACATGGAGGGGCAGGGGGGAGAATGAGCAGAGGGAGACAGGGCTCCCAGCACGCAGCATCCACCCCACCTCCGCCCAGCCTCTGCCTGCTCCTCAGCCAGGGCCCTCAGCTTAGCCCGCTGCCCGCCCACTAATGCCCCCACCTGATAACCTCAGGAATCCCATACGCGGCGTGTGTTAAGGAGTTAAAATATGGGCTCTACCTGTGTGACTCTGGGTCAACTGTTTAATTTCTCTAAGTTTTAGTTACCGTATCTGTCAGACTGGGGCAATGATATCTACCTTGTGGGTGGGGGAATGAGAGTAAATGAGAGTAAAATTGTAGGTATGTATTAGTTGTTCAGTTGTATGCACACACACACACACACGCACACACACAGGCTTGGCACACAGAACTACTCACTGGTAGCCAATATTACTTATACCATACAAGACAGTAGGGAGATAGGAACTACATTTTACTATCTAGAACACAAGTTTCGACCTCTGATAAGGCCACTGCTTAAAGAGAAAAGGGCACAGGCCTGGCTGGCCCTGGGGACAATGTTTTCCTGAGACACCGTGTGGAGCATTACTATCCTGGAGCAGTATCAGACACTGCTGTCTTTTCTTAGGGCCCCTTTGAAGACAAAGAGACAGCTGAGGTGGCTAACTTTCTCTGGGTGATGCACAGCTGGCCACAGTGATGAACAAATAAACAGACCACACAATACCGTCACATCTGGCCAGGGCTGAACAGTGACAAGTGTCTCATCACACTTACTAAGCACCTCTGCTCCAGACCTGATGTGTCCAAGCCTCCCTCTGGGGCCTGAGTCTCCCCCACTGCACCCTCCTGGGGAAAAGGGAGCTTGACACACCCTGTCCCCACTGCCAGGAAAACCACGGGGGGTGCGGATCACACCCATGTCAGCCTCATACAGGAGGACAGGTACAGTGCCCCTAACAAAGCTCATCCATCCAGGCCTCTGGGAACAAATCAGTACAGCTACCTATCCACCCACCAAACTGATTCACGTTAATCCAGAGATGTCAGGATCTGAGTGCAATACCATGGTCCACAAAACCAGACTCATGATAGGCAAGCATCAACCACAAGGTGGGAGGTCCAAGGAGAAATCCACTGATTCAGGTTATGTGCCTGATACCACTTAGTTAACCTTTCTGAACTGTTCCTTTGTCCAAAAGATGAAAGTAGTACTAGTTGCTATGAGGAATAATTAATACACACATTTAAGGACATAGTACAGTGTTTTGCAAATATTCCAGAAATGTTAAGGTTTTCCTCTTTCCTTCAACAAGAAGCAAATCTGAAAAGACCACGAAAACATACTGCCGAAAACATGGGAAACAGTATCTCCTCCTTGTAGACAAGAGAGCACTCTGAGGCAGACACAGGTCCCCATCAGCAATGAAGGGACCGAGTCCTCATCCCCAGAACAGTGGGATGGTGGCCAGCAGCAGGTGAGGGGTCTGCGTGACTGATTCTCCAACTCTGTCAACAATGGCTGGGGAACACCTACCGAGGGTTAAGGGCACACGAGCGCACCTCCCATGTCAGCTGGACTGTATGCAGTTAAGCTCTCAGATGAGAATTTAAGTCCCACTCCCTCACCATGACTGGGGAAGCAGGGAGGGGCGATGACCCCAGGTGAAGATACTGGCAACCTGCCCCAGACGGCATTAGTGTAAGAGAGCATTTTCTGGTTTTCGGCACAGAGCCCAGATCTGTCCATGTAAGAGCTGTCCCGGAAATGCCACAGTTTTCTGGCCCTGCCTGGCAGATGTGATTTCATATGCAGGAGGGGTCTCCAAGAGTTAACAGGCCCTGAGCCACCAGACTCAAAGACAGGGCCTCAAGCACTGTGCTATCCAGTCAGATGATGTGACATAGCCCCGGGGCAGACCGTACCTCAGGCTGATGGCAGTTCTGAGTTGTCTGCCCAACCAGTTTGAATCTTGTCTTCTGTCCCCTAAATGTCATTGGTGCATCTGTCATGGGGCCCAAGGAAATCACCCAAATTGGACAGTTCCTTAAGGGCAGTCGTTCCATTTGATTTATCTTTATTTGCACAGCACCTAGCACCACGCCTGTCACAGAGCACTGTTCAGGAAATCTCTGTGGATGGGAAAGATGGGAAAGGTCTCTGCCTCCTTAGGAGTCCTGAAGCAGCAGCTCATTTCTGGAATGCACAAGGATGACCTGAGCAGCTAGAGGACGAGGACAGGGAAATGACCACAGGGGACGAGAAACATCTCAGAGTTGAGGCCATCGGAGGTGCAGCAGCCTCAGAACGTCAGGGCTGGGAACTGTGCGCCTCCACCTTCTCTTCTGCCTCCCCTCAGGCTGAGGACCGGGCCCAGCTGACAGTCCCGGGTGACAAGTCTTGTTCACCAGAGGCTAGAGAAGAATGGGAGGCTCTCCCAGGGAGTGGAGGGGACATCCCTAAATTAGGCAGCTACCGACCGAGTTCGCAGCAGGAAGTGGACGGCATGTGCTACAGAGGACCATGCCAGTGGCACCCCAGACAGAGCACCCCCTGCCACTCACCCACCGGCTGCACATTCACAGCCACACTGGGTCTCAGGACAAGCCTCAAGCAGGGCCAGGTCTAGGACCCTGCTCACCTCTCAGGCTGGTACACTTCCCAGCTGATGGGCCTACTGCTTACAGTCGAGAAGCCTGAGCTCAGCAGCTCAAGAAAGAGCTGGGAAACCAGAATCCAACCAGTCTCATCTGCTGGGAAGGACCGAGGGAAAAATGCCTTAAGTTTCCCTGGATTCCTTGAACTCTGCATGGCCCTCTGGCCTCTGCTCAACCCCACCACCTCCCATGAGAAAACAGCCCCGGCCCTCTAATGTGCTGATAATAAGGGCCTACTGGGCCAGAGGCGAGGGAAAGACCTCAGACCAGGAGAATCCTCACTAAGCCATTTGTTCAGTTGGTAGGAAGACCAAAGGCAGCGGCCTTCTGGTCCTAGCAGCACCATGACAGGAGGAAAGTCACCATGGAGACCACTCAGGCTGTAGACAGAGGACGATCTCCAAGGGTCTCGCACCTCAGGCATCCTGCTGCCTGCTGCCATGCTATGTGACGGCCCTGTGCTCACAAAGGAAGTTTCTCTGGCACCTGAGCACTTACTTAACCGCTCTGTATGTTTCCTCATCTGCAAAATAGATCTACTAACTGTGCTTACCTCCCAGGCCACTCTGAGGATTAAATAAGGCAAAATACTTAAAGCGGTCAGAACAATGCCTGGCATACATTAAACATCAATAAATGTCAGCCGTAATAGTTCTTCCTGAGCTGTTCTCCATAGCACCCGGTGGTGAACCTTCTAGAGCTCTCAGTAATCACAAACAGCTGGCTGTGGTGCTCATGCCACAGGCTCACGACCACTGGCCTAGACAATTCAAGCAAGGGAGGAAGAGGATGCAAAAGAAATGCTTGCAATCCTTGAAGAAACTGACTAGCTTGTCAAGGCCTGTGAGTCTGCTGTCATTTGCAGCTTTGCCTTTTGACTGATTTCAGATTTCACAGGGCTTTGAAGAAGCCCTGTAATGAGAAACCAGCAAGCAGGCAGTCTGAGGGCTGCTCTGTGCACAGGGCCAGACAAAACCTTGTCCCCATCCCAGTGGCCCATGACACTGCTGGTCACATGAACATGCCTCCAAGGCCTTCCAACGCTTCACTGACCAGAAGCTACCACATGCATCCCCCTGAGCACCAGTGAGACTCTCTACCATCTGAGCCCGAACACCCACTTCTGGAAGAAGTGCCATTTGCACAGAACAGAGTGAAATCCCAACAGGATTCCTGTAAGCTCTAACTTCTAACTTCTTGCTAAAAGCCTTACTTCAAAAACCCGACTTTACTCATTTTCTCCAAGAACCTCAAAGCATGCACCTCAGAGGTCCAAGATGGGCTCAGTAAACTGTCAGCATGGAGGGAGGGAAGGGAAACGGTCCCAAGCACTGCTTTCGATGGAGTCTGAAGAGAACCTGCCTCGGGCACTCATTAACCCTCCCATCTATGCCCAGAGGGCCCCTGCACTGTGATGGTGAATCCTTCTGACTCCAACTCCTCAGCACTCGAAGTCAGCAACACGCAGCCATTTCCTGCCCCTGCCAGGACTCTTCCTCCTCCTCCTAGCACCAGTGCACACCCACAGAGGGACCAGAAAAGGCAGGAAATGCTTGCTCGAGACCAGAGAAAATGCCAGAAAACAGAAAGGGGGAAGAAAAACGAATCAGAACTGTGTTGAGCAGGGCAACTGTTCTCCCAAGAGAATGATCAACTTGATGGCTTATTTCATCATGAGAGGTACAGAAAAACGTGTTCTCTCCTCATGGGCTGCCTAAACTCTTCTTCGGGCCACCTTGCAACAACTGGCACTGTGCCTAAAAAGCAAAGGCTGGACTGGCTACCCTTGGGACGGTAAGGGTCTAGCTTACATTTACTCACGTGGTTTTAACTTAATCATCCAGATCCACAGGACACATCTCCCCATGGGCTCTTTACTGGGTAGGCCGTAATGCAGACCCTCTCTTCGGGTGCCTTCCCCAACGTCAGCCTCCAGTCTCTAGGATGCGAGTCACTAGGGAAGCTGAGGGAGTGCCCAGGACTGAGCCACAGGCTTAAGGAAAGCCAGCAGGGGTCCCCAACAGACACCGAATTCTGACAGATGTTTCTTCCGCCCTGCTGTACTTGTACTCTTCTCTACTTCTTGCCCCAGCTCCCCCCACCCAACCTTGAGAAGCAAGAGTCCGAATTTTATATTCCTAGTTAAACTTTCTTCCTCCAAGAGCTAATCTACCCTGACCCTACGGAGGGAAAGTCTGAGCTGCTGTAACTGCAGGGTTGGTTTATTTTCCCAACAGTGAAATAGCTAAACCAAATACGCCCTGTGTTTCAGCAGCTTAAACACTGAGGTCTGACAAAGACCCGAGATCCCACTTCGCCTGCCAAGGGCCAAGTGTGTGCCTAAGTGAGAGAACGTGGCTCTGAGCAGCGGGAGCCCGAGTGGGTGAAGGCGTCTGTGCAGCTCTTGCTGGTTCCCCCCAGCACCGCGGAGATGCGCCGGGCTGCGCCGCTCCGGGGCCGCGGAACCGGCCTTCTCGCCCCGCCTATTTAGCTCGGGGAGGGGGCGCCACCTCCCAGCGCGCAGGGTGCCGGTCACGTGACGGGGCGGGCCCGGTAACCCCGGCAACAGGGCCAGCCAGGCACCCGGAGCGGCGCCCTCCAGGTAAGCAGGCTGGGTGGGCTTTGGAAACCACTCCAGGCAAGTGCCCCGGAGACTGCCGTGCTAGGGGAATCTCCTCGTTCGTAAAATGAGCACCACACTTTTGCAGGAACTGGAAGGGGCACTTCAGGTCTGCAGGCTCTCAGATCTTAAGTCTTTCTTACACAGCCCTCACCCCCAGAACAACAGCTTTCGGTACCATTGTTTTTTAAAATTTTGCTTCTTTTCTTGGGACGGCACAATGTCCACAATGCCCCACGGGGAGCTTGCAAAGGGAGTGGCCCTGCATCCAGTGTCGGCCAGAAGCTTACGTTTCCAACGACTGACAGGGTCCAGGACCAAAACTGTTTAGAACTTTTCATAAAATTTCAGTCTGTCGCTGAATTCCGTTTATGTTCGCATTATGAAAACAAGGGACCAAGAAACGAGAACAAACATTAATAGTACGAGCACTTCAGAATAATTTTTGGCACGTCATAAAACACCAACTACGAGTTATCAACTTATTACAGTAGATCCCAATGTAATTATACATGACCGAGAAAATAATAACACAACTTATCTTTTAAAAACGTCGTATAATCCAGGCTAGTCCTAACTGGTCGGCGTGTAAATTCCCTGTGTACAATCTGTGCTGATGAAGACCTATGGGATTGGAGAAGAACGCCCGAGCCTTTTCCTGGGTCGCTGTGAAAAACTGGACTCAACAGGGAACAATAAAAATGGTCTTTCTGGAGAGTAGTATTTTTTTTCACCAGGGAGATGAGCAAAATGAAGTGACAGACGCAGTGGCGATAAAAATGACAAGGGAAAGATTGTTCACAGTGGCTTGACACAGAGCAGGGCCTCCTCCTGGCATCTCAACAGTGGAACTTTGCTGGGAGGAACAGCTCAGCAGGCCCAGCCCAGGAGCAAGAGGCTCCTGCCTCCACAGCCCAGGGGAGAACCTGTAACTTCACCCGGCCTCCATCCTGTTTAGAACCCTGAGCTGGATGACCTTTCTTAAAAGTCAGGCTCCTGAGCTGGGGATTCAGCTCAGTGGCCCTGTGGCTGCCTCACAAGCACAAGGTCCTGATTTCAATCCCTGGTACAAAAAAAAAAAAGTCAGGCTCCTTTACACTGTGGAACAAACTCTTCATAAACTTAGAATTTGAAAGGAGAATTACTGGCAAAAGGATGTGCTTTACAAAATTAATCAGAGCCCTGCTCTTGCTTGGCCAGAAGTGCTAAATGTTCAGAGATGAATTCTAGAATAGGCTGAAGATAACAGCATTAGTAACTACAGTAGAGCCAGAAGGGGCTAAGAAAAGTTCAAATCAGGAACCCAAAGGCTCTCCACCCACAGAGCCACTCTCACATAGCAAAGCCATCCTAAAATGTCCTAAAATATTAGGAGCCAACTCCTTTATCACTGACCCTACATTTTCCAGGAACAGTCTGGTGGCCTGAGGGAGGGAAGTGAGTCCAGAAACATGAAACTGTAATCAAAGGTCTGATCCCCCCAAATGCCTTGTTAACTACCTGGGCCAAAGCCAACTAAGAAAAGCACCTCCATGCACATACCCACAGGCCCACAGACCTTCCACTTCCCACCAGGCTCATCTACGACTGCAGCCACCCATTCCAGGAAACTGGGCTGGCCTCCACAGCTGGAGGCTGTGGGCACCTTCCCTCCTGCTGTATCAGCTTACTCTGGCAATTTTCTCCTGACCTGTGAAGCTGAAGTCATTCCTTAGGACTCCTGTCAGGTTACTTGAGGAATCAAGTGCCTGGGAACTGAAGCAAAGCCTGGTAAGCAAGCAACACCACAGTGTTAAGAAAGCAACTGTTGAGCAATTGAAAGGCAATTTTCTCTCACCTTCCAACACCCAAGCACTCCTCTGATCATTTAAATGTCAACCCAACTAGGCTTTTCTCTTTTGTTCTAAGCTGCTGAAGGGCTTCAAGACAAGGCTGGGGCTCAGCAGGCAGAGACCAAGAGCTTCTGGGAGTTGCCAAGAACATCTGGGCACACGATCCCCCTTCCTATGAGGTGAACCTCAGGGCTAGTTCAAGCCCATCCCCACCCCAATTACTGGAAGATTTCAGTAATTTCAGAGGCAGTAAAAAAAAAATTTTAAAGTCGAAGAAAAAGAACATGGCATCACAAAGTTGAATTCAACCGTGGAAATTATCAACCGACAAAACAACACATAAACTACCTGATAATGACACCTTTGGGGCTGGGCATGGGCTTCTTCCAACTCAAGTTCAAGAGACTCCTTTTAGCCCACTCCCATTCACAGCTTCCTTGACAGGATACTAGAATGTGGGTTTCCTGAGCCAGTAAGTCTTTGGGCTCTAAATGTGTAGACAGTGGGCTGGGATGAAGACAGACTTCTAATTACAAATGTCCTGGCAAGGCAAATGGCCAGGGAGAAGCACCTTTCTCCAGGAAGGGGGTATCCAGCTTTCAATCACTTTATAAAATGGTGCCAGACCCAAAATGGGTTAAAAACACTGACCTACTCCAGCTCTTAGATTTTTACACACAAGGCCCAGAAAAGTTAATTGAGTGCTGCAGATGACAGAGCAAATTGTGTTACTTTCTGAAGCTGGTTGCAGCCTGTAGGAAGAAGAGGACACCGTATGAGCCAACAGCCCTTTTCCACTTCTAATTTCAAGGACTCCGCGAGGTCTCCAGTCGCCCTGTCTGGATTTTCAGGCCTGAGTGTGTCAGTCACCACTCTTTCCCTGGAGTGTCTAGATGGCCAGGGGCTGGGGAGGCTGGAGGTGGCCAACAGCCAGCCACTTAGCACCAAGGCAGGCACCAACTCTCAACCAAACTGTTTCCTGGGGGCTCAAAACAGGGTTTCCAAAAAGCCCAGTCCTCCCGGGTGAGACACAGTTCAGTACCCCAAGGACCAATCACAAGGCTGGTCTGCACATAAGGAAAAATCACCAAAAACCACTGGCCCCCAATACCATATGGTTTCCAGACCAGGCCAGTATGAACAATTTCACAAGGGAAAAGGGGGATCTAGTAAACTAATTCAGAATGAGAACTTTCTTGCAAATGAAGTACAATTTTCAGAGATTACTCTGGGATGGGAAAATGTCTGTAATAGCATAATTGACAGTTCACAATATAAAAATGCTATCAATATGTGGTCAGCAGCTGCCCCTTGCAGACTAACAGGCCATTTACAATCAAGTAATTAAGAGGCCATCAGCTCAAGGAAACTAATGTAGACTCTCTCTTGAAGGGAAGAATTACAAATGAAAACCTCTTTAAGAGATAACCAGGCACTTGCAAACTACAAAGAAAAGCCCATGGAAGTAGACAAAGGGCAGCACTTACTTTGTAGGTGACCCTGTAACTGGTTGGGCCTTTCCACAAGTATTGTAGGAAGATGAAACATCAAAGTACACATCCTCTCTTGGCTTTTGACCCTTGACCCCTGGGGGGGAATTATTTCCCGAATAAATGACTAAAGTGAGAGGAAAAGGGGTTGTATTTATGAATATGCTCATCACTGCATGTGGGAATTAACTGCCACCAAAAAAGGAAGCGGCTAACAAAGCCACAGCAGGACAGTGTACACATGTGGTGGCCCAAAGCTCTGACCCCAAAAGCAGAATGCAGCTCATTGCCAGGTCCCTGGGCACTTCTTCACTACGTGAGGAATGCACTGCTCTTCTGAAAGTGGCTGCTGTGAGGACTAAATGAGATGATCCATGAGAAAGACATTTAGAACAGTGCCTGACACATAGGACTTGACCAAAGCTGGCTGCAATTATTACTATGCACTGAAGTGGCAAACAGATAAAATCAGGCAGTTCAGCAAAGCCCAAAGTGTGCTTACAATGAGTTAAATTACTCATCTAGTCCTGGTTCTCATTAGCTTCTTTCTCTTCAGTGGTGAAGTTTTTGTGACAAACCATAAAGAGGGAGAAAGAATACACTTGGAAGCCTTTGCAGAACAGGGCAGTGAATGGTGCAAGGGGCCTGATTCTGTTTGAGTCTGTGTATCTTCCCCCTAGAGACTCAGCAAAACGTGTGCCCAAGGAGTTCCTCCAGGAGTAGACACTGATCGCCAGGAGACACTCTCCACCACAACTGACTCAGACATTAGCATGCAGCACGTTCTGTCTGTGAGACACAGGGAATGTCTGCAGGGCCCTTCAGAGAAAGATGTCCCGCCTCAGAACCAGGCAGCCTCCCTCTTTCCTCTATAGGGTAGTATCACGTCCCCAAGGACATGGGACCTGCAGCAGCCCTCCCATGGCCACAAGAGGAGCTAAGTCAACATGCTTTGGGGACAGAGCAGCGAGATGCAGAGAGCACTGCCCTGTAAGGAACTCCGCTGTGCTAGGATTTAGCCAAACAGCTGGGTGCTGTGGCACGAGCCTGGAATTCCCGCACTTGGGAGACTAATGGAGGAAAATCTTGAGTTTGCAGCCAGCCTGGGATGCATAGTGAGTTCCAGGCCAGCCTGGATTACATAGTAAAACCCTGTCTCAAAGAAAGAAAAGAAATTAGCCAGTGCTGGAGCTACCTATTGTGAGACTTATTAAAGTGGAAAAATAATATTTTCTTTATTGTTGGAGTCAGGAGAGTTACAGTTTTCTGTTCCTCTCAACGGAAGGCATCCTAACAAGGCGGGGGGCCTGAGCAACATCTAAGGGAGACCCAACAGGCCCACCCAACTCTGGGCCGGGATTCGGCCAGGGGAGATGGCAGGCGCACCTGAAGCACACGAAGGACTGTCCCCAGGCCTGAGAATACCAGATGGTGTTGCAGGCAGGCGCTGAGCAGCTGAGCCCCAGACGTATGGCCTTTTACGACCTCTAGAAGCCTCCTGGCCACCAGCTCTCCCATTTCTGGAGTCACCCATTTCACAAAAGCTGCCCTCTAACATAGAGTTTCCAGAGAGTGTGCAGGATACTCAGTTACACTTGGATTTCAGAAAAACAATGAATAACTTCCTAGCACAGGTATGTTTCACAGGTGATGTCTGGCCAGGCCCTGGCAAAGGACAAAGACCCTGGCAGCACTCTGGAAGCAGGATGGCCTCCCCTGCTTCCCGACTGCCGGGCTCCCTGGGTGTGTCTGGTCTGGCACCAGGACGGCACGTGCAGGTTTCCGATGTGCATTTTATAGCAGATGAGAAGTGGTCAATGCTTTGGATGTAAGGGTGTGGCAAGGGTCACTCTGGTCCTGAGAGGTTTGGAAAGTGTGTGGCAGGCTGACGGGGGTGCTGTGGCCCTGAGAGCTTTTTCCAGGAGGCAGAAGACAGGACAGCTCCCTGACCCGACTGCCTATGTGATGCCCATGACCATGGACTGGGGTGAGAAGCAGCAGTGGGCAGGGCCTCACACCTGCTGCCCGCTGTCCTTGGCTCTCCTAATCTGTGCTCATGCTGCTCTCACAGCCTTTCTCCATCAGGCCATGCCTGACAGTGCGGTCCCCCTGGGGCCAAGGACGATGTTCAGTTTGCTCGGTGTAGTGCAGCCTCCTCGCTCACAAACAACCCCTCAATAAAGCTCCCCGAGGACAGCAGGGGTTCATTTCCTGGAACCTTGCACATGGTTCCTGTTTCACGTCCCTACAGTATCCTGCCCAGGGCCACAGGACTACCCCAGATCTGGGGACGCAGTAAGTGCCTCGAGCCACCGGCTCCCTGAGGCAGGAAGATTCATGACTAAACAGCCATAAAACTGAGCCGGTTTCCAACAACGGACGAAATTTGTCTTCCCTGCCTTTATCCCTTTTCTCCCCGATTCCCTGCCTCTAGAAGCTGCTGCACTAAGAGCACTGAAAAAGAAATGTGGGGTGGAGTGACTGGTGCCTGTGACCTTCAGAACAACAAGGAGAGAACAAATGGAAGTGCTGATGTTTCCAGCGACCCTTTCCAATTGCAGTACTTGCCTTTCTTTCTAGAAATGACAGGGGAAAAATCATGCCAAATCTGCAGGTAAGAAAGAAGCAAGCAGGGCTGCCTACATAATTTGCAGGGCCCAAAGCAAAGGGTACCTTTTCATACTTCTTACTAAAAAAGCAGGCAACGGTACCTCGAAGGGTACCTCAAACTGCTTCTTCCCAGCAGTCTCGCTCACTCTGATGCACCATTTCCTACCTCCTATTTGATGTCATGCACTGACTGTACCCTCCTGAACCCTTGACCAGGCCCCTAATGGGCAAGAGGTGTCAGCAGTTGCCAGGGTAGAGTCAGACAAGCCAGGTGAGCCCTGAGTCCAGGGGTCCATGCTGCATCGTCCCTCTGGACTTTACACACAACACAAAGAAAGAATTATGCAGGATTTTTAGACAGCAGCTGCAGAGCTCTCAAGCCCAAACAGGAGAGGTCTGTGAGTTTAGGCCAAGGTGGGCATAGTGGCCCACACCCGTGATCCCAGCACTCTCAGAGGCTGAGGCAGGAGAATCACAAGTATGTGAGCCCAGCCTGTGCAACTTAGCGACTCAGCGTGAACCTGAATCAATCGATCGATCGATCAATCAAAGAGCGAGGGTACAGGTCAGTGAGAAGGCCCTGGGTTCCATCCTCAGCACAAAAACCTCTCAAAAAAGCCCAATACCCTGTCCGAGCTTATAGGACATTTCTGAGGTCATCCTCTACCTCTTTCCTCCCTCCCAGATCCTTTGATTCCAGCTCGATAAATCTTGAAATTCTGCAAATGTAATCAATTCCTTGCAGTAGTTGTTAACCAGATATAGGATATGCCCTCAGCCCTCTAGGGTGTTTGTTTGTATGTGTTTGCATGTTTGTGTGTATATGTGTGTGTGTGTTCATACATAGATTGGAAGAGAGAACTGCTCAAGGACAAAAATACCAAGTGACCTGCAGCATGACAGACAGTCCCACACAGTGAGATCTGTTGTACCCAGTGCAGTCAGGCCCAGGTTGGTTCAAGTGCCCAGGACACCTTCAAACAAATGAGCTTAAATGAGCATACCCATGAGACCTCCATCACTTGTCCTGGAGGCGACAAATGCTGGCCAGAATTCCCTAGGAGTACTGCTCATCCCTTCCTCTGAGGGCTTCACAGCAGGCTGGCGCCATACTGGTCCCAGCTCAGCCAGTGAGAGGCTCACGAGTGGGAAGTGAGGCCTTATCTCCTGGACCCCTTTTCTCCTCAAACCCCCTCCACACCAGACCCCCCAGGGTGAGGTGGGGGGTCCTCCCGATACGGGCCTCTAGCTCCCAGAGGGGGGCTTCAGGAAACCTTCACGGTGGGGTACAGTAAGCCACAGGGTGGAAACTTCACAAGGGTGAGGTAATAGTTGTGGTTTTATGTTTAGCACCTGTGTCTTCCGGAGACCTCAGGGCTCATGGGAAGAGTGGGTTTTAGTCACCTTCCCACTGCAGCAAGGCTCACTTGCAAGCCAAGCCCTTGAGCCCGTCCTCCACCCAGTCCCAGCAGCCAGAGCCTCCTCGTGGGAACAGCAGGCCCGTGAGGTCCCAGCTGTCTGGTTCCCTGGTGCCCTGGTGCATCATGGGTGCAGTCCCGCCGCAAGAGTAAGTGAAGGGTAAGCAAGTGTCCACAGCTACTCCCACCGGGCGGGCAACTGAGAAGGAAGGTGAAGGAAGCAGGGCTGCACCCGTTCCTCCTAGCGGGCCTCTTGTACTCAAGTTCCCAGAGCTTCCTATGCTCAAACTGCACCACTTCCTGCTCAGCTGTATGCACGTGCCAATTTCACAGTGAGACTGCAAAGGTACTGAGGTACGGGAGCCCAGGCCAGGCCGCACGCCCTGGAGGAGAAGGGCTGGCGCTTGCCGTGGCCCTGCACGCCTCAGCCCATGGCCTTGCACAGCCCCTCCTCGGCTAGTCCCGGGCCCAGCTCACGGGCCCCACACAGACTTGAGTGCCCCCGTCCGGTGTACCCTGCTCCAGCTCCAGAAGGGCAGCGTCTCCCGAGAGCAGCACAGGCCCGGGTGTGCAAAGTCAGAGTCACAGTGCATCACTGTACGCCCTGGAGGAAACACGCAACCCAGCTGAGGCGGCTATCAGCAAACCACAGGACAGGCAGTAACACTCCCCGACTGCGGCACTTACACAGCAGCCCTCCGCTGGGCGCACGGTGCGCACACCCACACACACTCCTTTCTGTACACGCCCTGACATACAAAAGCAGCACAGCTCCACATACACGCGGGCTCTCATGTCCTGACTGGCCGGCCCTAAGTTCGCAAGAGTGTCGGCTGCTGGCTCCCTGAGTGGATCCAGCGTCTCCTCCATCCCACTGCCAAACCTAATGTCCACATCACCCCATGGACAGAAGCAGTTCAGAAACGGCACAGAAACCAGGTTTGGAGAGATGGCTTCATTGAAGAGGGAAGTGGCAAACGACTGCTATTTTTATCGGCTTTTCTCAGTGCCCCTCTGTCAGGGGTGACAAGCACCGTGCCCTCCCCCCAGGTTTCCGGTCTCATCCCATTTTAGATCTTCTGCAGCCAGGCTCCCTCTGTCTCCTCGTCCGGGGGCTGGGACACAGCTGTGGCCCGAAGGAGTGTCTAGCAAGGCAGACCATGGTTTCAGGGGAATCTGTTTAGGCTAAGACCATCTGTTAGCATGCCTTCTCTCTAAGACATAGCCCTACACATGTATGGTTCACAAAGGACACTATTCTGCTGCTTGACACTTGGCTGGGACTTTAAAACGGTCCTTTCTGCCACATTAGCAACCAGAGAATGCATCCTGGGTGCTCAGGTAAATACCAGCGTCCTACACAACTCCCTTGCCTCATTAAAACAACCCCCCACACCTGGGCTGTATTTACTTTTAGAACTTCCATTTCCCAGCTCCAACCTGAGCCTGTGACCTGGCCCTACCCCACAAGGACCTCCTCTGACTTAGAAAATTAAAGTTTTTGACAGTCTTATTTTCTCTTTTCACTCAGCAATTTCTCACTGAGTCTGGCAAAAGGCCCTCTTAAAGGCCGCATGAGGCAGCGCTTCGTGAGGACTTCTCTTGCCAGACATAAATGCTGTCCCTCCGAATACCTCCGGCTCTTCTCTGGGGCTCACGGTCGGCTCTACTCTCCTTGCCCCTTGAATTCGGTGTGGACAAGAGTCTTGCTTGGTATTCAGTGAGAGCAGAAGAGCTGTGTGTCACTCCTCTGGGCTGCAGTGTTCCACGTCGGATCTGCCATGCTCCTTCCCTCTACCAAGGTTACCAACATCATCAACCCAGGTCATGGAATGGGGACAGGAGGGAGCAGAGCCCACAGCTGGCCGGGATCCGGGACACCGCATCAACAGGGAAGAGCCCTGTGCTGCTTTCAGTCGGTGGGCCTGTGGGGTTGTTACTGCAACAGAACCCACCCGCGGCCCTTGCACCACTTGAAGAAAGAAGTCTGAGAACCTGCTCGCTGCCTGAAGGGAGGACATAAGAAAGCAGCAGGAGAGAGGAGAAAGAAGGGTCCAGGGCA
This sequence comes from Heterocephalus glaber, assembly GCF_000247695.1. The sequence goes on from NW_004624807.1 coordinate 722,849, forward strand.
AACTCCGTCATCCCTGCCTTGTTTTTTAATGCTTTCATGCTTTTGTGCACGTGAGCCCTTCTATTCCAAATGTTCTTCCCCTTCCTATGATTTAGGAATCACAGAAAGGTCAACACCTTCAAATTTCAACTTAAACTACATCATCTCCAAGAATATTTCTCTTCCCATAACCCCAGGTAGTTCTGGCATCTGGGCGCTGCTACCAGCAGGACTCTGAACTTATCACTAAAAATACACTTATTGCACTCACTTCTCTAGGAAGATAGGACAGAGAAGTGGTTACGAGGGCAAGCTCTGAAACAACGGCTTTGAATCAGGTGTGATTAGCCGAGATGTTTTAAAAAGATAGAGTCTTTATTTGGGGGCGGGGGGTTACTGGGAATCGAACTCAGGACCTTGCACTTGCCAGGCAAGCACGGAGCCACCGTGCTATATCCCTGGCCCTGAAAGATAGTCTTACTGTGTTGCCCCTACTGGCCTCAAATTCCTGGGCTCAAATGGTCCTCCTGCCTCAGCCTCCTGAGTTGCTTGGATGACAGGTGAGCACCATGGCACCCAATTATGGAGAGCTTTTTTGGTTGTCACGAGTGGACAGGTGCTACTAGACACGGGTGCTGCCACACATCCTACAGTGTACTGGACAGCATCCCACAGCACGAAACTGACTTAGCCCAAATCAGTGTGCCATGGCTGAGAGACTGCAGTGCAAGTCTGAGGCGACATCCTGACTCGTGTGTCACTGTGACCTGCACGCATGTCCCTCAACCTCTTGAGCAACGCCTGCCACATAACAAATCCGTGACCTATGTTAGAGACTGTACCTGCCTCCTCCACTGAAGTGCGAACTCCTAGAAGGTGAGAACTGAGATGTTCTTATGTGCGTGCCCCTGGCTGCCAGGACACAATAAACGTAGGCGGGTACGTTCACCCTTTTCTGAAAGCTAGCTAGTTGCAAGGAGTGGATAAAACCTTCCGCCAGACACCAAAAGGCAAAGCCTGAGTATTCCACTGACAAAATCTACACTGTTTCAGTATATTTATTACTTCCAGTTCACTATAAATGACAAATCCAAGAGACTCTCAGCCAGAATATTTAAGAAACCAGAAGACAGACACAGAGAACCATTCGCAAGTTCATGGCAAATAAACTATACTAAACTATGATGTCATCTGAAGGAGCCACCTGAATCAAGCGACCTCACCAATGGCCATAATTCATTTATGGATTTAAACTCAACCCAGGCACAGACATCAAATTTTCATTTGCATCAGTAACAAGAGTTTGTTGTATTTTTTAAAAACTACTGAGCAACTTCAAACCAAAATCTCAAACTAGCTCCTCAAAATGTACTGGTCAGAAAAAATTCTGAACCAAACTGTCATTTGCTTCAGTTTTACCTCTGGTCTTGAGCCCAAAAACCTGACCCCTTGCCAAAATGTGTCGGACAGCTCTAATGGGCTCAGAGGACTGTGCAGAAAGCCTGCGGTCATCTATCTTCATGAGACTATTTCTACTCCTCAGGCTCACGGGATGCATGTAAAAATCCTCTGCTCATTTTCCAAAATCCATTAAGCCCACATAGCAAACAATCCTTTCTTTCACCAGAGGAGATTTTTCAAATATTATACTTCATTATAGCAAGGAACAAATAACATACCTTTTCATTTCTTATGACTCACTGGAATCAGGACTAAGGAAGCTTTCTTTATTTTACACATTACTGAGCTCCACCTACATCATGAGGCAGGAAAGCATGCACATATTCTCAAGCACATGGTGCCTTCCCTACTGCCCCATGGAAGCAGACCCTGCAGCCCACTTCCCTCCCGGGACAGGAATAGAGGCCAGACAGACAACCCCAAAAGCGCTACAGTCACCAGCTGCTGTTGTAGCACTTCTAAATTACATATACCATCTTTTCAATTTAAAGTAAAAAGAGAAAGCATTTCTAGGGCCTTCAGCACAACCATGTGGCAAAACTGCACCCAAGAGGCAGCCCGGGCTGTATCCTCCCAGGTAAAACTGGAGACAGCCTCACCCACAGTGGGACCTGCTCCTGGGGCCTGCAGCTGAAGTCTGAAGAATTCACCGGTCAGAGGACAGGCAGGGAGGTGGAGAGGAAGGACCCAGGGCAGGGAGGTGGAGAGGAAGGACCCAGGGCAGGTCACAAAAGCTCACAGCTCGAGGAAACACGGCAGCCCTGGGGATGACAGGGCGGGCACTGGGGACCCCAGCTGCCCTTCCCGGTGCTGCTTTCTGAGTGCCGCAGAGGGACACGAGGGTGGGGCAAGGGGACACTGCTCCGGTTCCTTTGTTTTTATTTCCATTTCCAGGCTCAGCGACCCACTGGCAACTTCCCCTGGTCAGCTGGACAGGACCCTGAGGGCTGCGGAGCACCTGTGAGTTGGGCAGGTGCCTCACCTGAAGCCCAGGGAGGCAGAGCTCACTGGAGCCCCACGGTTCCGGATACTCTGCCATTTCCACACCGCCTCTGAGCGCATTTTTGTTGGCATTCGTCTTGTTTTGGTTTTGTTTCTTCGGTACCAGGGATCGAACTCAGGTCTTTGCACTTACAGAGCAGGCGGCAGGACCCCTGAGCTAAATCCCCGGCGTGTCTTTCGTCTTTTTGAACCCAGACCATTTCATGGAAGGTGCTATGGTTTCTGTCACGATTCGCACCCCACAGCCTCCTGCGCTCACAGGTGGGGCTAGTGGAAAGTGGATGGGCTATGCATGCATTACACCTGCCTGGGTGTCGGGCTGAGCCTGGAGGCCTGACCTGGAAGGGAGCGCTTCCTTCCCGGCTCCTACCTTTGTGCACTGCTCCCCAGCCGCCCAGACGGGCAGCTGTTCCTCTGCCAGACTCCCGCTTCGGGCCAACTACAGACCGGATGTGAGCCAAAATAAAGCTCTCCTCCTTTTAGTTGTGGGTGTCAGGTGTTCTGTCCTAGGATGAGAAGAGTAACTAAGACTGAAGTGGATGGCAAACAAGCACGTCAAAGCTCTCACCCTCAACAGCCACTGGGGAAAACAAAACTGCACTGAGAGGCTGGGTATGTAGCTCAGTGGAAGAGCGCTTGCCTGACATGGCTGCAGCCAGGGGTTCAGCCCCAGCACCAGAAAAATAAAAACAACCCACAAGCTGGTCCTGCGTATCCATCAGAGTGGCTAAAATGAATGGGTGACTCTGCCAGATGCGGATGGGGGTGTGAAGGGACCAGACCGTCATGCACTCCGGGAATGTGGGATGGAACCGCCATGCTGGAAGACAGTCTGGCAGCGTCTTAACTCAATGCACCAGGCACAGTGGCACAGGGCTGTAATCTCAGCCCTCGGAAGATCGAAAGTTCAAGACAAGCCTGGGCAACTCACTGACTTTGCAAGATCTTCTAAATAAATAAATAAATAAGCAAGCAAGCAAACAAACAAATTAGGCTAGAGATGTAACTCAATGTGAAGGCCCTGGGTTCAATCCCTGTTGCAACAAAAACCAGTAAACATGTAATTACCATATGACCCAACCGCTGTACTCCTGGCCATTTATCACAAAGCAGGGGAAGCATACAGTCTCAGGACACACACAGGAAGCAGCCAACACTGGATGTGACTCAGGTGTCCCCTCCTGAAAGTGTCTGTAATCATTATCTAGAAGGCAGAAAAGGCAGGGGTCTGCCTGGTGTCACTTCTCCTGCAACTGACTGCCCGCAGCTGGTCACCGTTCCAATGGCCTTCGCCACACTCAGGTGGAAGCCACCACTCCGCACAGTGATGGTCAGGCCCCTTCCGAGGAGGAGCTGGGCATCGCTGGAGTTCATACCCTTCGTCCCAGCTGTCTCTCCCTGTGGATGAGGAGCCCCAAGACAGCTGGAAAGTCTGGGCTCCTGCTTGCTGACCCCTTTGAAATGAACCCTTCTCCCTTCCATCACCAAGTTCCTCATTTAAGTGAGGTCTACAGGCAAGTCGCCTACCATGATTGCGTTCTGTTCCAATTTAGGGGCTCATGTTGCAAGCCTGCAGCGGGCTTTTACCCCTGACATTTAAAAGGGTCAGTGCCCTTGTGTCTAGGCCACCTTGCTTCAGAATGCCTGGGTGCTGTGGCGTCTACAGTATTCAGGGAACCCCATGCAACAAAGATGTCCGTAGTCCTCTGTCGGGGTGGCCAGAGGCACCCGGCTGTGTGCAGATCTGAGCTCTGCCCGACTGCGCCTGTCCTGAGACAGAGGGCCCCGAAACTCCCTCTGGAGGCGGGCTGCAGAGCCAGGAGCTTTAGCTTTCCTTGCTCCTCATTCCTTCCTACCAGCCTGGGGACTGTGAGGCAGCCCAGAAGTTCAATTGGGTAAAGTTGCATCTATTGAGTCCATGTTATGAAACAAAGGCCCATTCATTTAAAGGGAAAAAAACCCTCTCTTAGTTCTTCAGCCAGACTCAAAGGCTGCTCCAGGGCAGCTATGCGAACACACTCTCCTCCCCCTGAATCTAGTATTTCCAAAGCGACAACCAGCGCTCATTCTCTGCCTCCCAGCCCCTGTGGCTAAGTACATCCATCTCCCTGTGTTCAGTGTGGTTAGTTCTCAATGCTCCTAAGGCAGGGACCCAAAACCAACTCAGCTCAGTCTGCACGAAGCCCTGCCACCCTGCTCTATTCTCCAGGTGACAGCATCGGGGAGGCAAAGAGGAAGGGGCAGGGCCCTTGGAAACTCAGGTGACTAAATCCCAGCTGTGGGTTTGAGACTGATAAGTTCATCGGTCTAATCATCAGTCTCCTTGCTATTAAAGAAGGAAAATAATACACACCTTGCAAAGTTAAATGAAGCAATTAATGCAACCTGCCTGGCACAGAATAGACGCTTCCTAAACTGTAGATGCCATTATTTTTATTATCGTGCATCCTAAGGCTGCTCAGCATTTTTAACAGTGGCACGATGTGATTCACTCACATTGAACTTGTAGTGAATTGTAATTCCCAGTGAGTTTCATGAGAAATGCTGGAGAGCTCTGTTTCTATCCTATCCCTTTATACAACTGACTTTTAAAACTAGACTCAGGACTCACATTTCCTTTGACAATACCTATTCATGAAGGTCATACTGAATTATTTTCTGACGTTCTTGATGTCTTCTTTCTAAAGTCAATGTCACATGTTTGCAAACTATCACAAGAGGCCAAACTAATGGCCCCCAGCAACCTTCCCCCGGGCCACTCCGGGTATCTCCCTCAGGCCAACCCACAGGGGTCCTCAGGACTCCCTGGGAGGTATCTGAGGCCAGGCCAGGGCGCCAAAGAGAGGGTACCAAGCAGCATCTCAGGACCTGCGGGACTTTTCATGGTGCTGGGGATCAGTCCTAGGGCCTCTCACATGCTGGGCAAAAATGCTACCACTGAGCTACACTCCCAGCCCCAGACCTACAGGACTCTGGGCAGCTTCTCAGTGTTAACTACCAGTCTGCAGGAGGCCAGCGACAGCTCTCAGGAGACAGCAGGCTGATTTTTAATGTGCAGCATAATACACAAGGTCAACAGCAACCCAGACACTGCTCCATTTGGCTTTTGCCTAAGATCAAAACTAATTACTGTCCTGTGTACATTCCCAGGTTGGGGCAATAAGGCAGTCACACTGCTTCCGCAGTCCGGTGCCACACGCTTAGGATGCTCTTCTCTTGGTCTCTGGGTGGTGCTGAGATGCCAGTCTGAGACGTCTCTCCAGTCGGAGGCTTAGCCCTCAAAACGAATGCTCTGTGCCTGCAGGCTCTGCCCCGGGAGACACCCACTGGGCCTTTGAGAAGCTCCGAGTGGACCACCAGCGGGCAGAAAAGACATGAACCCTAAGAATTAGCACCACGGGCTGTCGCATTAGAGCCACGAGAGAAGGAGCAAATCACACATCTAGGCACAGTGGAGATGGCAGCTACACTTGACAGGCAGCAGTGCCAGGACGCTGCTGGACAGAACTTGACATCACATAGCACTGGCTCCTGCTGGCCTTCCTGCGACAAAAGTGAGCCGGCACACTCGGGGTGCAGGATGCGGTCCTTTCACCAGACTGGGGTTCAATCTGCTCCACCATCGGGGCCCGAGGGTGGAAGCAAAGTGCAGCTTGGAGTCTGTCTGGCTTACTGTGAGCAGGGGTGGGGTGCAAAGTGGGCTTCGGAGCCCCCAGAGCTGCCTGGGCCTGAGTCCCTGTGAGTGTGGCGGCCTAGGGGGTCTGCAGTGCAACGAAGCATCTCTGTTGTCATGGCCACCGGGCATGGCACCAGGAAGAGCCAAAGACACATGGGAGAGAAAGGAAGAAGCAGGCGACCCCCCAAATGCTGCCCTCCCGTGTCTCTGTGGTGTCATCACCCTGTGCAGCTCTTACACATGGGACTTGGGGTGCCTGGCCATGACACAGGCACTTGCTAAGGGCAAGATGGAGACCACGACAAGCAGCATTCTTCACAGCTGGAAGACGAGACAGGAGAGGGCACCTCTGCTCCCAGGCCTGCTCTGTGCTCAGAACCTACCCACATCGGCCCACTTCATCTTCACAACAGCACGAAAGAGAGGAGCACTAACTCGGAGCAGTGTGGGAGATGAGGAAACTGAGGCTGAGACAAGTTAAGTTTCTGCAAGATCTGAGATGGAGCAAGGGTCTGCATTCAGGTCTGGCTGATTCCAGCTGCACACTCTCCTGCATACCATCTTGTTTTCCTGCTTGGCAGAGCAAGCCAACTCCAGCACACACCTCGACACACTTCAACACCAGAGCTCCGGACCCCACTATGTTCTGGAGGGAAGGCTTAATACACAGTATTTCACTGTTCATACTAAAGCTGGAAATACGCTCTTGGGTACCTGCTTCACTTTCAAATGAAAGAGAACGGCACAGGTTGCAAGTCTAGCATAAAAGGCTAAGGAATGACAACACCCAGTTGTCTCTGAGGCCCATGAAGTTACCATTTATTGCGCACTTGGTATGTCCGGATGCCCCACATTAACGTCATTTAAGGCTGAAACCTTAAGGCAGGTATCAACAGTCCCATTTCACAGACGATGAAGCTGAGGCAGAAAGGCAAGACATTTTCCTAAGGTCACAGTACCAGGAGGTGACAGTTTAGGCTCAACCCCAAGACTGCCCTGTCTCCAAACCCAGGCTCTCTGCTACCTGCACCCACCTCCCCCAGGAGTCCCAAAGATTACAGCTCAGTAACAGTTATCGAGCACAAGTCTCTCCCAGGCCTCCAGATCATGTCCTTCTAGTCAGCCGGGAAGGGGTGTGGGTGGCCTAAGGCCTCAGTTTAGCCTCAAAGGAGCAGGGCCACTGCCCAAGCAAGACATCTTCTACCAGCCGAGTGTCACTTGTGGAAGCCCCATGCGCTGAGGGTGAAGGTGGCTCTTTCATCCCAACCTCCTGAGCCTCCTGTGGATCCAGAATGGTTTCTCTGCTCGCCCACTTTAACAGAGGAAGCAAACTCAAGGCCTTCACCCCACACTGCTGCCCTAATGGCCATCACCCAAATCCAACTCTTCTACTCCCTGTTCTACAACATGCAGCAAAGCTTTCTGCATTTCATGTGTCCACGCCAATTGTTTATTCATTAGCTCATATTTAACGAATGTGCTTGTTCACTGGCCACACAGCTTGTTCTTGAGTTTTTCCAATGAAAAGCACGCCTGTTGGAAGAGGGCAGATTCCCGGGACAGGGCCAGCACTGATCAGGCCAGCCTCTGAAGCACAGGTGTGTGTGGGCACCTACCGGAAGGAAGACCCAGCTCCTTCGAGAAAGGTGGCAAAGTCTGCGGAACCAGCCAAGGACTGGGTCACACAGAAGAGGCTTCCAGCACAGATTTGATGAATGTACTATCTGCTTTAAAGACTCAAGACTTTGCTGAACTCCTCTCTCACTTTCCAGGACACAGATGATAAAACCAGTAAAAGGTGCTGGAAAAATCAATGCTCCCTCTACGTATGCTCCAACCCTAAAAGACTACGGGCTGCTCTCAATCATTCCGGAACTGACAGCCTTACTCCGGGAGCATCAGAGCCAGCCTGCCACCCTCATCCACTGCTGCCGCCTTCCCTCACGTCCCTCCTGCTTCCATGCCCTCCTAGGAGTGGCAAGCCACAGCTGGGGACCTGCATGCCCCATCTGTGCCAGCCAGGATGCTCAGGCAGGAGGAGCCTCTACCCCAGCCAAGAGGAACCAGGTGCGACCCAGTGTCTAGTCATCCCTGCCCCTACCCCACTACTACGTCCACTTCAGAAACGGCTCTGCTGTGGGCAGAGAGGCTGTTTTGACAGAGGCCTTTGCAATTTCTCTTTAAGCCAAACAGAGTTAAACCACATCACTCCAATGAGGTACTTGTCCTAATCCTTCCTCTTCTTGGAAAACTTTGAAAGGAATCCACCCACTTCCAAAATGACCCACTGTACACTGTCTCATTTGGGACTCAGACCTCCTCAAGCAGGAAGACTCTCAACGTTCCCATTCTGCAGATGGGGAGACTGAAAGCTCAAAGAGGCCAGGTGGTGATGTGAGAGTCCCTAGTCCTTGCAGCACACTGCACTCCTGGGGTGGGCCCTGAAGTACCCGGCTCTCCTGAATTACACGGAGTTAGCAAGATGCTCCACACCAACGAGTGCTTCACGCTGCGATGCCTGTGATGGAGGGAAAGGTTTCAGTGCCTCATCTAGGCTGACACATTCGATTATGACACATCCAAGATGTCCCCTGCACTAGCATAATTTCTATCTGTAAGAATTTTTTTAGTAGCTTCACAAACCCAAACCTCCCAGCTATAACACACAGAAACCAAGTTTCCCCACCCATGGCTCAGCAATCTGGGTTTCAGGATTATTTGTCCCTAACAAAATCTCCTGCCATTTCTTAAACTACTGGCAGGCGGTTGGATTTTCCACTTGACATTGTTAAGAGATTAAACTGTTTATCTCATTGTCATACAGAGGACTTTTCAGTTTCCGGCTAACAGATTCAGGTTAGATAAGCATTACAGAAGTGATACTCCCCAACTCCTGTCCATACCAGCCAGCGTCCTTTCTCCATAAGGTTATTATGAGTCCTGCTTTATTAAATCTACTACTCAGATGCTAGCTTATAAAAAGAAAGTATTACACATTCATGCATAGGCAGGGGATTAGACAAACACCAGCTCCCACACAGCTGGGGAAGGAGCACTTACCAGGGGATCCTGTCCAATTACACACTCTACCACCTAGTCATCAACTGCCATAGAGAAGAGGAAAACAAACTGAGCTGAGCCTGGAAAGAATGTCAGCAAAATTGGAAATGCACTTGCTAGGAACTGCGGGGGGGCAGGGGGTGCCGACCTCCCCTTAACTGCCCAGGTCCCGCTGGCCAGCAGCACACGGAGAATGCGTTGGGTGGATGGCCAGTCACCAGTGAACCCGATCCCTCTCTCCTGCAGCAGCTGAACATTCCCCGCAGTGTATAAAAACATGACGCGCTGGTAATATAAAATGTAACACAGCCTCTTCTTGGAAAACAGCACAATCAGTTTATTCATTTTGACTCAGTGCATAGGGTAGGAAGAACCTGCCTCCTGAGAACCTTCAAGAGGGCAATGACAAAAAGACTATGCTCAGTGCCCTCTCCCATCTTGCTCCTGCCCTCCAGCCCTCGCCAAGATCAACCTGATCAAGGGAGCAGCTGGGCCGTCCTTTAGGGGAGGTCTCGCCCCAGATGCGGCCCTTAGCCTGCATCATTAATTCATATCGTCATCTCCGGATCAGGCGAGCCCCAATCTTGGTCACCAGGTCAACGGAAATAATCTCAATGATTGTTTGTGATGCTGTATCATTCATTTTCCCTTTCCACCCAGAATCTTACCACAGAAGTAAAATGTGAGATTAACAGGATAACAGTGAGCTTTATGAGGGGAGATCTTCCTCAGCTGAAAATTAACGCCCATTGTCCCAGGCTGAGTGAGCCATTGTCCTCCTTATTCCGAGATAGGAAAATAAAAATGCCCCTTAGTGAAATCACATGAGAATGAGCTGCAGAGACTCATTCGGCTTTCTTTTCTGTAGCTCCTACTTTTTTCCTGTTTTCTTTTTTTTTTTGGTACCGGGGATCGAACTCAGGTCCTTGCGCTTGTGCAGCAGGCAGAGAAACCACTGAGCTAAATCCCTGGCCCTCCTGTTTTCTTTTTTTTTTTGATGGTAGGGATTGAACCCAGGGCCTCATACATGCTAGGCAAGCACTTTACCAACTGAGCTATACTTACAAAATTTAACAGCTGGTCTGAAACATGTAAAAATTTCAGGAAATGAAAAAAAAAATGTATTGGCTCATGACCAGAAGAGATGCCTTTTGTTGAATGGGTTCCCATTACATGATATCAAGTCAATAAAACGTCCAACTAAAGCTCAACAAGAGGAGATCGGATTTCTAATAGTGGGTTCGTCACGCAAGTGCTAAGAAACATGGCAGACAATCTTCCAAAGTCGACATGCTGGCTCCTCGGGAGTCACCCCTCACACACAGCCTAGAGGCCCCGCCTGCATGTAAGAAACACCAGGCCACCTGCCCGAGAACACTGCCAGAACTGGGCCACGTTTGACCTGGCCCTGGCGACCCCTGTGCAGCAGGCCCTTCACTGACTAAGCCCTCCACCCAGCCCTCCAGTCCAAGCCTTAAGTGAACAAAAAGAGACCACAGTAGGCAGTCAGGTGTCGGCGTCAGGTAACACCAGCCTTCCCTTGGAGGGTCAGTGAAACGGCGCTCCAGGAAATTTCCGGGGTTCCATAATGGCCCTTCAGAAATGAACTTCTTTCCACCCTCTTTGGATGAGGCAAAGTCATTTTTCAGGATTGGCCTGGGATGAAGGTGGAAGTTAAAATGAAAATGGTAGGGTTACCGCAAAGCATTCCTCCCAAGGCCCAGTGAATTCTGCAGACAGACACGGCTTCACCTTGACGGGACTCTCGGCGTCTCCCAGCTCCACTTGAGCCAATGTGTACGGGGCCTCTACTACATGCCAGGTGCTATGCTGGGCACTTTTACGAACATTACATCCCGGCCTCACTGCCCCCAGGCCACTTATACACCCTTTTCCCATCAGTCTGCAGCCATGTGTAGACAGACCCAGGTCTCCTAAACCGGGTTCAGCCCTACCTCTGTGGCAGCAGGAACATGGGATAAGCAATGAATTTGCCCTCAATAGAACTGTTCCTTTCTTTGTTCATCTTTCAAATGGCCTAACATTTCTTTTTTGGGTAGATAATGCGAGGTGTTTTCTTTCACTCGTTCATTTACTCATTCTTTTAGTGCATGTTCTGAAAGCATGTACTGTGTTTAAAGCCAAGGTGAATCTTCAAAAGTAAAAAGGAGAATGGAAACATGGGTCCTACAACTGTATCAACACTTTCTAGCCCAGCTCTCATCATCTGTAAAATGTGAATACTGAAGAAGATGAGTTCCCAAACTTCCCCTAGACCCAGAGGTGCACAGTGTTCAATACAGAAGCTCCAGAAAAAAGTGTGTGTTACATTTTAGTGGCAAGCTGAGGCCTAACTTCCTGAGAGCAGAGGTATCTGTACTGTCTTCGGCTAAGGAGATGAGCTATAGCTTTCAGAATTTACTCCTGGAAAAATCGATCAGGGCTCTGTCTGCACCAGGAAGCTGGGGTGAAGGAGGGGTCCCAGTGGGGAGGAAGGAAGGTGTCTGGGAGGACCTTGGTGAGACTCAAAGTTGGCTGCAGAACTACAGCAAGTGGAGACTGACTGTTGGTTCATGAGGCCAGGGAGGCAGCTGTCCACAGTCACATGGACTGGACCCGTGGGCCGGAAAGACACGCTAGGTCCTTCTCCTCCATGATGGTGAGGCTGCCTACGGCATGACCATTACTTGGTTCAGTAAGTTAGTACTAGAGTGTAGGGTTACAGAACACTCAGGAGAATTGGTTATATAAAATCTCAAACAGGCAGCTGGCAGTCTAAAGGACTTTTCATCTTACCAGAGTTCACTTGGGTTTGGTGTATTTTGTAAGCAATGAGTTCTGATTCATGAAAAATATGCTTCCCACATTCACAATGTCGGGAAAAAATCACTGGAAGGCACACTTGTCCTGGAGTTGAAAGCACACTATGCATATATCAAGCCCGATACCCATCTGTCCTCTACCATCCAGACCCACAGAACCCTTCACACCAAGAGTGCAACCATGACCCAGTTTAGAAGACTACCACTATTAATTCAGAATCACTTGCTGATTATCTGAAATCTATAGGTTTTACTCTACCAAGATATAAAATTTTCCCATTCAATTCTTTAAAATTCTAACCTCTAGATAACTAAGCTGAAAGCTGACAAAATAAAATAAGCCTAAACAATGTTATCAATACTCCTAGGAGTATAAATAAACTACAGAGAACTAATCTAATCTGCAACTACTTTCAACAGGCGGGCGTGTGCCAACACAGTCAGAGGAGTGACTCAACCCCAACCAGCACTTCCAAACAGAAGTTCTAAAGACGGCTTACAGAACACCTGAAATCCTTTCTAAAGCACCACCTGACTGGTTTAGTGTGTTTTCTTGTAAAACCTAAAGGCTAGGTGAGTCTTAAGCTGTATTTTCGAAAACCTTAAACATCCGCATGGAGAGTAATGTTGAGAATCAACCTCTTCTTTTCCCATTTATTTGAAAGCATTTTAAACTGGTTGAACACTTTTATCTTTAAGACAACGTGTTTGAAGTGATATTTTGGTTCCTAATTGGCAAAGCCTCAGTTTGTAAATCTTAAACACCCAAAGGGCCAAAGACTCCCTGTTTGTCAACAGAATCAATATTCTTAGATTAATCTTCTGGCATCCTACCAATACAATCTCTAAGAGCTGTCTGATTATTAATAAAAACAGGAGTTGTGTTGATGATTTGTTCCGATGGTGGTGCTTTTTCAGTGTGAAATTACAAAGAACCACTTTTCTGGTAGAGAGAGAGCAGACAAGTCGAAGCACAACACTGAAGTGTCTGTTTCAGCCTCCGTGCCAAGTCCATACCGAAGACCCCCTGATGTGCACTGCAGATACATCCAGTTCTGATTCCAATCTCTAAATTAGTCACCAGGCACTAGGATGAGGTGGACCCCGTAAGACCACCCTCCTGCTGTGCGCAAGTTGTAAAAGGAGAAACCAAGCCAGGAGGCAGAGCGCCTGAGCATGAGGGTGTCCTAAGGTCTCGCTGCCTTCTGGCCCTGGTTTCTTCATCCCTAAAGTAACACCTGGAATCTCCCCCACAAGACCATGGCCCTTCCAGATGTGAAAGCTGCTGAGACCTTTCCAGGGGAATCCTACCCACACACCTGAGAGAGAGGGCCACCCCACCCTTGAAAAAGAGCACATGCAGCCCACAATCTGGCCATCAACATTCTCATCTAGAAAAGAATTTTCCACTTAAACTATTCACCACTAGATGTATTTTTAAAGTGCTCTTAAAACTTAGTTTAGTTACCCCAAAATAACATTTTTATACACTTCTCAAAGCCGTATACAACCATTTTCAACTGCTTGAATGTTTTGCCATGTGTATGTTGATTTTTTCACTAAAAAACACAAAACAAGTGGTCAATATTAGAAAAAAAAATCCAAGTAAACAAATTCCAGTGACCCTTAAAAAGTGGAAAGCACCAACAAAGCAGAGGTTTTGAGATATTACACTCCTTTATACAACCTCTCACATAAGTAAGCCAGTGTTTTGTCTTGTTTTGTTTCTGTACAAACTACAACTCAGGAGCAAATCAATAAAATCTAGTTTTTAAACTTTCCACTGGTGTCTCAATGGCACAGATACTCCAGTATGGAACGATACAGGAAAGTAAATGATTGATGATTAGTTTGTTTCTGAAAGAAGAGAGAGAGCACGACCGAGCTCTGGGCAGTTCAGTTCTGTTTAGATCACAGGGAACAGTACATGTGAACGGGCCTACATTTAAGCCATGCCGGACTAGCAGGTGTGTAATACAGTTACTTCCAAGCAAATTCCCGGCTCTGCCTTTAGAAGCAGAAGGCAGCCACGCCCTGCCAGCACAGGCCAGCACAGGCCCATTCCTCAGGAGGAGCCAGGCCTGTGCCTCGGTAGGCACACACGGAGGAGGCAGCCTTTAGAGGTTCTCAGGTCTGGCCCGGGTCAGTGTGATGGGAACGCTGAGCGTGAGTGCGTGTGTGCGCCTGAATGTGAACATGTGAGGGCAGGTGTGCGTTGGGGTGTGTGCACTGTTCGGGGAGGGGTGAGCACACCTGAGCATGCGGGAGAGTGAGCGGGAGAAGTGTCCAGCTGTGGTGCAGGGCAGCAGTGTAGACAGAGGCCAAGCACTGACGAGAACTCGGCCCGGATCCCGGCGGCTCAGAGAGTGCAGGCTTAGGCCTGTCTACCCAGCACCAGGCCCAGCCAACACACCCGACCAGTGAGGCTGCAGGGCCTTCAGCAGACCAGCCACCCGGTACCCACGTGGTTCTGATCCCAAGAGCACGTGTTTTGGTGTCACAGGTAAAGTTCCTGCTCAAGATCAGCACATGAAGAAAACTGCTTGTCGTGCAAGCACTCAACCCAAGCCCAAACATCCCTAGGACCCCAGTTCCAGTCGGTCACCAACCCTGCGCCAACGCGCGCGCACGCCTGTAAGCCTCAGGGGATTCTTCCCAGACTATTCTGTGGGTGTCTAAAGCCCTGTTTACGTGAGAGGCCAACAGGCCACTCTTGTTTCTTCCTCTGGGTCTGTTAGCGAGCTGGGAAACACCTGATGCCTCTAGTTCCTCAGCTGGCATCTCTTTGGCAAGGTATCACCTGCCATTATTTATCTCCTCCTTAAGTCATTTCCAGACAAGACCTCTTTTCAAACCTCAGGACACACAAACTGTTTCGATAACCAGCCAGTTAAGAGCTGCTAATCCACCACAAGAAAAGGCAAAGGGAAACTGGGAGAGCAAGTCAAAGCGCCTCTGAGTGGGCCAGCCAGGCCTCAGGGTCCAAAAGCCAGAGGGAGGAGTGAGCAGAGGGCTGCGGGGCAGGAGAGCGGGAACCTGGCCCCGTCTTCAGGACCACTCCACCCTCCAGGTGCACTGTCCCCTCCGAGATGCTGTGTCCATGCCTGAAGGCAGGTACGAGATTCCGGGGCCCCGTCCTGGCCACAAAATGCCAGGCATACTGGGCCCGGAGTTTGCATACACATTTGCCTCCAGATCAGCAGAAAGCAGTCTCAGGAAAAGAAATTCAAAATTCCAGACTGTGATTTCTGAGTGGGAGCTGGACAGAAACATGCTTCAGAGCCCCAAACCCCTTGGTGAATGACACTGAGCGGAAACATAAAGCACTCAGTTGCAGAGAAAGGTATAGCCTGGCTACTATAAAGCAGGCAGCCTTCCTCAAGGCAGCACTGCAACCCCTCCCACTCAGAGGTGGGAAACTCCCCCACGCTCTGGAAAAGCTAAGAGACACGCCAGACCTCAGACTTGCTCGCCCCAATGCTTACATCTTCTGAAAGGCACCGACGCTCCAGAGAGAGAAAGCAGCCTCCCACTAAGATTAACCACGCAACAGAAATAAAGTCCTGTCCACCACCACAGCTAGAAGGAGACATCAGTGCGACGACCCCAAAGAGACACACATGAAAACCAAGCGGAAACAGACCTGTCCCAACTCTTACCTTTCACCATCTAAGGTGACGCACCCTAATGTGACACCCTGGTGTGAAGGGTACGGCCTGCCTGGCGACAGCAGGCCTTTCACTTTAGTTCATACAGCAAACTCCACCTCAGTTGCACTGAGCACACTGACACCGCACTGTCCCTGCCTAGCGGAGGCCTGGCTGCTGTCCACCCAACAGACCGGCCACCACATCTCCAGGCTTCAGGGCCCTGTCCCAGGACCCCAGATCTATCCTCCTACCCTGTTAGTAGAGACCAAGTTCATTCCATGACATCCTTGTCAGCCTCAGTCAATTGCAGGACTAAGTGTTTCACTTGGTCCAACAAATTCTATACTCAGCAGCTCTGTCCACTATCTGAGGGTTAATCAGGAAGTCTTTGGTGATCCTCATGAATGTTCCCAAGAAGAGTGGTGAGACCTACAGGAAGTACCTGAAAAATTTGTTTTTTAAGATGGACTTGGAAAGAGCAATAGGAGTAACTCAGATTCACTGTCTCACCCACAGAGCGCAGGGCCCTGGCAAACACACCTGGAGAGAAAGACTGCTGATAGCAGCTTCAGGACCCTGGGCAGTCTTCAGCACCCCATAGAAAGCAAGAAAACCAAAGGACACATGGGGCATCGAAGGTCTGCTGAAAGCCCCGTGAGCTTAGGAACACCTCAGGGCTAGACTCACCACTCTGGGTTTCTGCTGGTCCAGGGTATGAAGAACGGCAGCGCTGGGGTCCAGGGTTCGTTCAGGGTCACTGGAGATGTCCTCTTCCGAGTCTTCATAGGACGAAGAGAAGCCCGTGGAGGAAGCAGAGGAAGAGGACAGTTTCCTCAGGGGCAGGCTGCCCCGAGGGCTTCCGTGCACTTCCTCCAAGCCCCCGTCCTCCTGCGCACCCATGTCGGTAATGACGACTGCAGGTATGGCAGGTGTGTTGCTGGGGCTGCAGGCCACTCTCGGGGAAGGCTTGTCCTGGCCCAAGGGCAGCTGCTCGGGCCCGGGGCAGGCATCTCCGTCCTGCAGCTGGCTTTCCCGAGTCCCCTTCCTTTGTAGCCCTGTGCCTGGGGTCCAGGCCAGGCCGGCTTCCTGCACGGGAGGCAGCCAAGGCCTGGAGGCCCCAGGCTGCACACCCACCCCGTCCCTGGGAGGGCACTGGGGTTCATTCAGGTCTTTCCCCAGTCCCCAGCAGGACAACGGCTCCAACATTCTGCCAGAAGAAGCTTGGGCCTCTGCCTGCTTGGCCCCTGGCTGTGCTGTGGGACTGCCTCCGAGCAAACCCCGCGAGGGAGACCCTTCCCCCGCCCCGCGGGAGAGAGGCGGGGGCTCCCCCCGACCCACAGAGCCCAGGTGTGCGGGCAGCGCTAAGCAGCCCGGGGCCTCTGACAGCTCCGAGCTCTGTGCGGGCGAGGGCTTCTGCTCCGGCTTCCTGATGGCTCCTGGCACCCTGGAGCACTGGCTGCCGCAGGGCACACTCCCCCTGCTGCCCGCCTTCCCGGGGGGGTCCGCATCGCACCGCCCCACCAGCTCTGGGGCTGGGCTTGCCTCACTGCCCAGAAACTGCCCTTGCTGCTCCAGCAGGGCCTCCCCGGGGCGGGAGTTGCCAAGCCCTCTGGCCCTCTGAACGAGGGCAGTGTCATGGGGCCAGTGCGGCCTCACGGAGGTGGCTGTTGCTGCTACGTCTGTGGCCATCCCCAAGCACGGTCCCACAGGCTCCAATGTGGGGGCTCCACAGCTCCAAGTCTCTAACACAGGGGTGGCCCTCTTGTCAGTTTCCAGGGCAAGAACCGGTGAGTCGCCACAAGGACCGACAGGAGGTGCCTTCTCCCCCCTCGACGCAGCCGAAGCCGCTGGACGGTGAGCCACTGGTCCTGTCCGGGTGGCCCGGCCCTGGAGGGGTGCCACTCGCTCCCTGTCCTTCGAGGGGTTCGAGCTGAAACCTCTGCTCACGGCGGAGTCCACATCGGGAGTCTCTGCACACTGGGCCCCCCAGGATTGTGTCCTCCGTTCCTCGCTGGGGGTCCCCTGGGCCAGGCCCCTTTCCGGGGGCTGGCTGCTGCTGCGGAAGGGGCTCGGGGTCGGGGAGCGGGCCCGGCCTAGGCGCGGGCTGCGGGGCGCCTGGGTGGCAGCGCTCTGTGCCTGGATGTGCGCCTCGAACAGGCCCACTTTCTGGTTCACCTGCACGTTCTGCAGCTCGCGCTGCAGAATTCGCAGCTTCCTCCGGGCCTCCTCCAGGCCCGGCGGGGAGAGGGCCCCGGCGGGCGCCCCGTGCAGTCGGTCCCCCCGCAGGCGTCCCGGGCTGCCCACGCAGCCGCCACCGCTCAGCTTGCGCCGGCCAGCGGGGCTGCGCGGCTCCTCGGCCGGGGGGAAGAGGAAGGAGGCCGCCGTCCCGGGGCTGAAAACGCTGCCGGGACTCGGGCCCGGGGACGTCTCGCTGCCGCTGGGCCCCGGGCCGCTGCTCTTCGCCTCGCTGGCGCTGTTCATGACCACCAGGCTGTTGAGCGCGCAGCAGGTCACGGCCATAGCCCCGGGTGCGCCGCGCCGC
Source organism: Heterocephalus glaber (assembly GCF_000247695.1). The sequence goes on from NW_004624807.1 coordinate 741,041, forward strand.
CCGCCGGCGCCCGCTCCCCGCGCAGCTCCCGGCTCAGCCCAGCAGGCCCGGCGGCTGCGGCTCCGAGCGCGCACCGGGGTGCAGGGCCCGGGCGGCGGGCGGGGGGCGCGGCCGCGGGCACAGCCCCGGCCCAGAGCTCCATAGACGCCGCGCAGCTGTGGACACAGAAGGAGAGAGTCAGGACCCGGCTTCGGCGCGCGTTGGGGACCTGTAGATCCCGGCCGCGGGCGCCGCGCGAGTGGCGAGGGCGGGACGCGCAGCTCCGGCCCGGCGCGCAGACGGCGCCGTCAGGTGGTGCACGGCGCCCCGCGCCACCCTCTCCCCTCGGGGGCCGGCCCGGCCCGGAGACGCCTGCGTGCCCGCAGCAGTTTACCTCCCGACCCTGCGCTCCGGCTGGGTCTCGGCCTGCGGAGGCCTGGGCGGGCGGCGCGGCTACAGCGCCGGGCCGTCCCGAAACAAGTGTGAGAGCGGGCGCGCCTGCGCGGGCCGGGGCCGAGGCTCCGCGGGACCCGAGCCGGAACCGGCACGTCCGCCCCCGGGGGTGTTGGGCCGCGGCCGCCCGGGGACGGGAGCCTGCCCAACTCGCGAGCCGCCGCCAGGTGCGCCCGGGCCGCGGCGCAGCCTCCCGGGGCCAGGGCCTCCCGCGGCCAGGGCCTCCCGCGCCCGCCCCTCGCAGCGGCCGGAGCCGCGACGCCTGTGCGCGCCCGGAAGGCGGCGGGAGGGGCGCCGAGAGCTCCGGGGAGGGGGGGCGCCCTCCTCGGCCGCGCGGAAAGGGGGTTCGGGGCGCGGGCCGGGAAGTCACCTCGAGCCCACCTGCAGCTTCTCAGACTCGGGGTCCCGCGCAGGCTGCAGGCCCGGAGACGCGGACCTCGCGGGGCCGATGGCTTCGAAAGTAAAATGCTCGAGATGACTTCCTCAACAGTCTATGGAAGGCGAAAAGGAGGCCCCAACCCAGCCGCGCCAGGCCGGCCTCGCCCGGCGGAGACAGCGCCCGTCAGTGTTCGAGGCTCGGGTTTAAAAGTTGGGGGGCGGGGGAGGAGGAGGGCGGGGGCTTGGGGGGAGGAAAGCAGGAAGGAAGTTGTGAGCCTGTCTGGGGTTGAACTCAGCGGAACAAGTTTTTCTTTCTTCTTTTTTTTTTTTCTATTGCTTGGCAAGACCGAGGGAGGGAAACACTTTAAAAAAAAAGTTTCCATTGTTGGCTAACAAGAAAAAAAACAGCCTTTTAACTTCTGCGGGTTAAAGACATACAATTCATTTTCCACCGCTCCATCAAGGCTTCCTAATAATCGCTAGCTTTAGGAAACTACTTTTCAAAAAATGTTTTTAATACAATTCTGTGCCTTCTAAAACAGAGCAGCTTCTGAGGACCTCTTTAACGTTTAAGGCGGGCTGAAGCTCTGTGTGTCCTTGCACACGAACATGCAAATCGGAGAAGATACCTTGCGGGCACCCTGCAGAGGGGCAGGTTTCAAGTGCTCGCAGCAGTATTTTGGAAGACTGCTTAGGCTGTGAGCAGCTGCAGCTTCTGCAGTGCAATTGCTAAATGTGTAAACTCGCCATTCCATGGCACATGTAGATACAAATGCACACGGCAAATGGAACATTCTCATGCTTTTGCGTTTAATTCTGTTACTCTATACTCAAAAAGTATAAGAAAAAAAAAGGCATAGTACTGGAACTAGGAAGGCCTGATAATTGGCTGAACCCCACTTTCCTCAGGGTCCTGCACACTGAATATTTTCAAGATATTTCTCCCCCATCACTAGCAAAAAATAGAGAAGGAGCATCAGCCAACAATTAGTGGGCAAAGCATCCTACCACCTAGTTAAGCCCTGGCACTGCAAGTGTGTTTTGCATAATTCCCTAAACCTTAAACTACAGAATTTACTGGAAACAGGGAAAACACAGCTGCAAGGTTTAGGAGATTTAAAAATCCAAAGCCTGAATCAGACCTTATCACCAGATGAACTAAAATTCAGGTGGAAATTTTGATTTTGCTTGTAGCAAACAGATCTCTCGCTTGTTTATGCAGCAATACTGTCAAATGAGCAAACCATCCTGCTCTGATCAGGAAAGCTCACAGCAAACCTGACACGAGAGACTAGCTCTAGCCAAGAATTCCTGGGGATCAGGCCCTGTTGAATCCTTCCGGATTGTGTGAGCCATGCCGAAAAGGGATCGAACCTCATCCATGCTCCTCCCCTATGCACTTCACTCAGGGTCAACCCAGGCTCTGGGCAGCTCCTAAGAGAAGCCAGGCCTGCCTTGCCCCATTCCTTTGGGCAGGAAGAGGAGCTTGCCAGTTCTTGGTGGATGTGAGGGTGCCAACATCCAGGGCAGGGATCGTAGTGGAAGCCAGTGAAGGACCTCGCAGTGCTTACACTGAGCACGGAGACGTAGCCTTTCACTCGGGGAGGCCTCACTGTCACTCCAGGCCAGACACTATCAGCCTTTCCTAGGTGAGAAGCGTGTCCTGAATGTGCACTCAGCCTCAGGAATTCTTGGTCCAAAGGCAGCCAGCAGCAGTCAAGTGTGACTGGCAGAAGGGACTGGTGTCTTTAATGCAGGTACAACTAGATGGCAGTTCTACCAGCCTGAAACTGTGCCTTCATGCAGAGCACGGGTCAGGGAAAGATGACCGAAACCTGGGTCTGGAGGCCAGCAGGGTTTGCTTACATCCCGAAGCAGAATCTAGTTGCCCTTTCCTGATTTTAAATGAACATTACAGTTTTTTCATATAGCGCTTATTATTTGTTCTGGGCACATTAGGTATTCTGGTGCTCTAGGCACGTTATATTTTTATACATTTTTATCCTCATAACAACCATGTGAAGTAGGTATTATCATGAGTCCTATTTTACAGAAATTAAACCAAGAAGACGTAAGTAAATTGTCCAAAAATTCCACAGCTAGTAATTGGCAAAACCAGGACCTGAACCTGAGCAGTCTAGGTCTAGAATCCATGCTGGTTTCTACTTCCTCTTACACTCGTCTGCCGCTTGTAGGGAAGATTTGCCTAACTTCAGGGTTGCCCTTCCCCAGTTTTTTAATGGAATTTAAAGATAAAAGCTACAAAATTGCCCACTATGTAGAAAATACTATGGAGTTTACAAAAAAGCTACTGGATTTTAGCAAATACACTGTGTTTCTAGGGGCACCATAAGCAAACACCTCCAGCTGGTTGGTTTAAACAACAGAAGTCTACTTTCTCACAATTCCAGGGGCTACAAGTACAAGACTGAGGCATTGGCCGCGCCGATCCCCTCTGAAGCCTGCCCCTCACAGACGGCCGTCTTCTCGTGGCACCTCCACGGGGTCGCCCTCGGCGTGCGTCTACGCCAGGATCCCTGCGTCTATCAGGATGCCAGTCATTTTGGGTTCGGACCCACCCTAATGACCTCCCTTGACCTTAATTCCCTTTTAATAGACGCTTTCTCCAATACAGTCACATGCACCTTGGGGTTAGGACTCCAACATATAAATTCAAGGGGGAACACCGTTCAGCCCATAAAGGCAAGATTGCAGGGTACAAGATCAGTATACCCAAATCAATTTTATTTTCATGTACTAACAATGAATAATCAGAAAGCAGAATTTTAAAACTAATAAACCCTTACAATAACATCAAAAGCCTAGTGAATATAACAAAACCGTGCAATACTTAGAAAGACAAAACTGCAAAACACCACTGAGAAAAATCAAAGAGCTAAGTAAATTGATAGATTATGTTCATGAATTGGAAGACTCTATTGTTAAGATGCCAATTCTCCCTAATTTATCTGTAGATTCAGTGACATCACCATCAGTATCATAGCAGGCTTTTATTTTATTTTACTTTGTTTTTATTTCATAAAATTTACTGAGAAATGCAAGTGATATGCAATAGCTGAAACAATTTTGAAAAAGAACAAAGTAAAAAGACTAACTCTATCTGATGTTAAGACATAAAGCTATAGCAGTCAAGTTAGTGTGGTGTTGACATAAAGTAGATCAGTGGGGCAGAATACAGAGTCCACAAATAGACACATATATTAGAAATTTGATTTTTTTACATAGGGGCAGAAAAATGGAGAAAGAAGCCTTTTGACAAATAGTACCATAACACTGAGTATCCAGATGTGAAGACGGAAGGAGAGAGAAAGAAGGAGGAAAAAGAACCTCAATGCACATCTTATACCATGTACAAGAATTAACTCAAAATGGCTCAGCTCTAAGTGTAAAGCAATAAAACTTTTATTAAAAAAATAAGAGAAAATCTTACCATTTCTTACAAAGGACACTAAATTTATTGACTGCATCAACATTTCCAAATTCTACCCTTCAAAAGATACCAAAAAGATTGAAAGAAGCTAGTGGTATAGCACTTGCCTAACACATGCAAGGCCCTGGGTTCCACTCCTGGGGGAAAAAAGAATGAAAAGCAAGCCACAGACTGGGAGAAAATGTAATAAGCCACAATGTACATAGCAGCTTATTTGAATTGGTCAAAAACTGGAAGGAGCCCAAAGGATAAGCAATGTGTGCTACTTCACACTGAAAAATGACTTGCCAATAAAAGCAATAGACCATTAGTATCACACAACATGCACGAAGCTCAAAATAATTAGACTGACTGAAAGAAATCAGACCAAAAAGAGTGGCTTCTAGATGAATTCATTTATAGAAAGTTCCAGAAAACACAAACTAACCTCTATAACAAAGTAGAGTGGTGGGTAGCCTGAAATGGGGGCTGTGGGCTGGGGCAGGAGGTGTGGCAGAGACAGAGGACAATTTCGGAGGTGACGAATGTGTTCACTATCTTGACTGTAAATATAATTTCACGAGTATGAACATACACGAAAATTCTTAAATTGTAAAAACGTTCAGTATGTGTGATTTAATATACACACACACACACATACATATCAGTCACAACAAGATTCATTTTAAACAGAGCTGTAGGTGGACACAGACTTTAGCGAAGATGTTATTGGCCCCGGTCCTAGTAAGGAGCCTATTTCATGACGGATAGTGTCCTGTCTGGGTTAGTGTTGGGTCACACATTGGCTCTTCATGTGTCTCGTGGAATACCTCGGCGTCCCTTTCCACCTTATATACAGCTCTGTTAAGTTACTTTCCAAACCGTGGAATAATCTTTAGTTTCTGCCTTTCTTTGTTCTCTGCTAGATACTGAACTTTTCAAGGGATCCTGGTTCGGTTCTTTTCCTAGCCTTAGGTTTTCCTCCACATTGAGCAGCTCTATTCAGATATTAAAAGGGGAAAAACAGATGAATTAGGCAATGCCTCAAATCACTACGCATGAAAGAAGGACCAAAGGAGCAGCACATCAGGAGAGCTACGGCCCGCTTCCCAGAGGACACAAAGAAATCGAGCTTGGCTGACTCGAGGGCTCCCTAGCCTTCGCCTCACCCCACATCCTGTGCTGGAAATCTCAGCTGCAGTGCTCCCACAACCCCACCAGCCCAAGGCGTGGCTGAGCGCACCACGAGTCCCACAGGGAGGTCACCACACCCGTGCCGAGGCCAAGGCCACACACGAGGCATCAGCTTTGTGCTGTCCTTGGTCCCACTCCGCCTCCTTGGGCCCCTTGCCTTCTTTCCTTGCCCTCCCTTGACCTGGCCACCACGGTGACTCTGCCATTCATCCACACTGACCATCCACAGGTGAGCGTGACCTCTGTACCAGGCCTGTGTACTGTCCTTGCCCTCCAGTCTGGGGGAGACACAAGGGAGCACCCTGTGGAGGCCCAGAAGCCCAGCTCACGCAGATCCGGGCTCAGGGGCTCTTCCACTTAACTACATGTGCCCTTGACCAAGTAAGGGAAGCTCTCAGGACCCCGCTCTGAGGTCTGTGACATGCAAGTGTTATAATAGCCACCTCCAGCGTTCTTACAAAGACCTATTAATTAATTCACACATTAAGCGCTTAAAAAGGTATGCTTTTTAAAAAGGTAGATATTCGTACCCTATCTCATACTAAAAAAAGATCCAAGACATAGCATTACTACCACAGAATCTGCTTTACACATAGCAAGCATTCAATGCATAGTTGCTTCTAGCATGAGCTTCGTCAGCACCCAAAGTCCCTTGTTTCTATCCTGACCCTGCCCTAATACCCTAGTGGACAGCAGCAGCCATGGGGGCAGGGTGTATTCCCACAAAGCCATTTCTTTCTGTTCTATCTTCAGAAATGCTGAAGTCTACTAACCTCTAGACAGTTATGCCCATATTCAGGCACACAGAACCACATGCAAGTTGCCAGTTGGCAGCCCACCTGCCCTTCCAAGAGAATCTGCCCATCCTGCTCCCTGAATGGAAAAGCTAGGTACCAAAGGACCATTCTGAGCCCGTAGCTAACTAGACCAGGGTGGGCAAGGGTCCCGAAGACAGCTGACCCACGTTAACACCCTGGCATGGACATACGACCTAGTAAGTTGGATTCTTGTTGTGGAACTTTGGACTCTGTTACAGAGGCTAAGCAGAAAGATTGTGAGGTGTGGGTGGGAACTCCAAGGGAAACCAAGAGGAGAAAAGGATGTCTCGGTGAAGAGGGGGGATACAGACAGGTGTATCAAGGCAAAACCAAACCAACCAGCGCCTGCTGCTGGTGCAAGCCCCAGAGAAAGGCAGTGAGTCACCTCCCTTGCTGGTGGCTTCCCGGATCCATTTCCAGGAGGTCTGGTGGGGATCTGTGTCTGTCTGTAGGTTATGTGATACTCCCCAGTACTTCCCTACAACAAACTTGCACCCACTCATCCACTCGTGCTAACTAAGAACAGCTCTGTTCCTCACAACCAAAAGTGCTTTTAACTGTAAGCAAGATCCATCTTTGGGGCTGACATGCCAGGCCCTTAGCATTTCCTGATTTGGAGAAGCAGATGATTTATTATGTGGTCTGAGCTCACCCTCCAGTGGGGAAGCCAACCAGACACTTCAGAAAGGGTGAATTTTACAGTTTGGGAAGTGGAGCCAGAAAGGCTGGCTGCCGAGGAGTTCCAGCTGGTTTCCCAGAGTGCCCTGGGGTCCGGGAGGCTCACTGATTTCTCATTGGTTTAGCTCCTTTGTATCCCCCATTCGCTTGGACTCCAGGGGACCAACTCGGGCCAAGGAATTTCCAGGGAAACTGAGTAGCCAGAACACCAGTTCATTCATTTGGAATGGTCCAGTCACTGCCACTGGGAACTCAATTTTGTTTTTCTGCAGGAAGCCATGTTGTTGCCATATTAATTCCCCTTTCTCATTCTAGCATGATTTCAGTTAGAGTTTCAAGACCAGACATCTCCTCTGTATGACTGAAGAGGCAGACAAATTCCCTTGCTCTAACTTTCCTTCTCCAAGAAACTTTCTTTATCAACCCTTTTCTGCCCGCCTCCTCCCATAGAGAACCTGAGAGTGCTTGGGTTGGCATTCAAGGCCCGTACACTCGAGTACACCCATATCTGCAGCTCTGCTGCCCATGGCACTTTCCGGAGCCTTCTCTCTGGCCACTCCACCTTCCTTGCACACCCTGCCCTCTGTGTCTGCGCTCTGCTGACTCTTTACCCCCCACCGTCCCTGCAGCTCTCCATGGGTCCACACTGCTAGTGAGCTGTTCAACGCCCCCATGGGGTTCTCCACAGGAGAAAGCTTCGGGGACATCGCTATGGACGAGCCCACTCGCCCCCCGCCACCTAATTCCATGCCTTGCCTACATTTATGTGTGATTAATTCCTTCTCTTTACAAATGCTATTTTTGGGAAGTCAGATTGACTTGTTTAAACACACATGTGCACACACCAATCTTGTTACGCTCTGTCACTACTAGCAGGTGACAGAATCTGGAAGAGCCAATACAAATAGCCAGTGTTAGGATTCTAGATGGATACAAAGGAGAGGGATTTCATTTTGACATTTCCCCTGCCCTGCCCCTCTCCTGGTCGATGTCTTCCTTCCTGGGCGAAGTCTCCATTATGACTTAGTCTTCATTCATTTATTCATTCAACATTCACTGAGCACTCCCCTCACTACACACTCTCGGTAATTTGCTTTTCTCTCCTCCTTTTTCAGGAGACATTCTCTCACTTGCACCTGTAGCTTCTGGTGTAGAGAAGGTGCTTAATCAATGTTTGTTGACCTTGATCTTCACTTCCGGCAAGGGCAACAGCAGACTTTTCTACCTTTTCTGACAGAGGGTACTTTCGGGATGTGTTAGTCAGCTTCTAGTTGCTGTGATAAGATAGCTGAAACACTGTGCAAGAGGGAAAGTTTGTCTTGGCTCACAATTCCCGAGGTTTCAGTTTTGTGATTCTCGGCCTGTGGCAGCACAGTACTGCATGGCAGAAGCATGTGTCGGGGATGTTGTCACTTCATGGTGGCCGGGAAGCAGATAAAGCGGGGCTGGGTACCACTGTCCCGTCCCTCCCTTTCGAGGGGGGTCTCCCGGGCCTGGCCTTCGGAAGATGCCACAGGCTGGAGACAAAGCCTTTTGCACACGGGCCTTCGGCAGACACTCAGATCCAAGCTGCAGCAGCCCGGAGAGGGAAACCAAGCCGACTGGAAGCATTTCTGCAGCGAAGCCCAGCTACACTCCACTTCCATGTGGATCCTGAAATGACGATCTCACTTCAGATCGACTTTTTCAACCATCTAAAAGACAGACAGTGCAGTTGGGTCTGCTGATTACAAATCTGATTCAAACACAGAGGTCCAAAAGCTAGGGAACAGCCATCATCTGAACTCATGGTTTCATAAGTACATTTTTTCATTGTCTGGAAACAGCCATGAACTGATGAGAGATGTTATCCAACTTCTAGAATCTAAACGCAAACTAAAGCAACTGCAACGCTCACATTGAAATGTGGAGTCAGGACCTTGTCTGAACCGAAGCTGAGTCACTCGCTGGCAGCTTCAGGTACCAGCAGTGTGATCCTACCCCCTACCCTTCTCCAGGAGTCCCTTCCTGTACTGGGCCTGTTTGTGATGGAGCTGCCCTTGTGTTTTGTTTTGGTTTGTATTTTGCAGTGGTGGGGATGGAACAGGCAAGTGGTCTGCCACTCACCGACACCCCTGCTTTATCCTTGTTTAAAATCTTAAATGGTGAAGGTGTGAGAAGCAGCCCAAGCACCTTCCTTCTGCAGGGGCAAAGCATGTGCAAGGGCCCTGACCTAGCGAGGAGCAGGTTTGAGGAACAGTGAGTGGGTCTGTGTGGAGTAGAGGATACTGGATTTGTGTGACATCCATGGTGAGAACTGGCATCAAGGACGAGTAAGTTACATGAAATCCACAGAACATTTTCCTACACTTGGATACACTTTCGATATGACTCTTTTGTCTGAAGGCCCTTAGTCAAGAAGCCTAGGAGAGTCCAAGATGGCATTTGTGTCAGTGTGGCTTCATCATTTCAGATGATAAGAATGGGGCGGGGGGGGCTTGGAGCTAGAGCTCGTGGCATGGGGCTCCATCTCCAGCACGAGAGGGAGGGAGCGTGTTAAGTTTACGTCCTAATTTTTAAGGTCAGAGGCTCAGCAAATGTCACAGTGTCATATTGTGACACAAAATAGACAGCTATCTCCAGCAGAAAGGGGAAGTTTCTCGTGCCTCCCATTTCTCTCTTCCCTTACAAAGATTGTGTCTCTGTTGCTTGCAAACTGCAGGTGGCACCTCGGTACCCTCAGGGCATCTCCTGGGCATCCACAGGCAGCCTGTGTGGCTGTGGTTTTATTCAGGAGCACTTTGCTTTAGCTTTGGGCGTTATTATTAGTGCAGTTCATTACTCCTCAGCCCATTGCTGGGTTTCCAGGCAGAGCAGGGGGAAAGGGAAGGAGATGAAGAAGGGTTAGTACTTTTCTTCGGAGAACTTACAGACCAGAAGAGAAGTCAAGCTTAAAAATAGTTACAATTCAATGTGATGAATGGTATTGTAACTCTCAAGAAAGACCAGTATGAGTGTCTTTTCACTTTTTTTCAATCAATTCAGAACATTTCAGGCAATTTGTGTCAAATAAGAACATTGTGCTGGGTCCTCCTCGATTTTATCGCTGAGGCTGACACCAGGTGACTTCTGGCTCTTCTCCAAAGTCAAGATGACCACAAAAGGTGGACTTTTGGGATAGACTCAGTGTAACTAAAGGCACTGACAAAAGAGGACTCTTAGAGCTGCTGCAGAAAGTGACCAGGGTGATGGGGTGGATGTGTGCAAGGCAAGGAGTCAGGCGTATTTGGTGGGGATTAACGCCAACGTCTCTCACTGTAATTACAGAAATTTATATACTCATCGTGCTTTTTAATCATACCTCCAAGCTGTTACCTCTGACTGTGACAACCTACCAGGAGCCTGGGCTGAACAACCCGCGCTCCACGGCGGCGTCTGTGAGGGGCGCGAGGTGGCGGCGGCCGGGGAAGCGCCTCTCCCAGCTCACGGCAGCCAAGATCGAGGCCCTGCCCAGCTCCTTGGGGGGCTCCTCGGGCCTGCAGTGACGGGCAGTCCCTCGGCACAGGGGCTGACCTCAGGCCACACAGCGGCAGAAGCAGCACCCAGCGTGCGCCACGTTCCGTCCCCCGACGCCCCCTCGGGCCTGGGCCGCCCGGCCAGGCGCAGCTGCGGGAGGAGAAGCCTGCAGCACTGCTCTAGGGCGGGGCTGGCGATCCCGCGGCACGCGCGCTACTGCGTTTCCTTCTTAGGCAGAGGATGTTAATGTACTGTTGTTTTTTGTAAAACCTCAGGGTCCGGGTTTGATTGCAGAGCTGGCACTTTGCGATAAGTAAGTGGGTCTGGGTTGCAGCTGTGGGCCTCTACAAGGCTCGCCGTCCCTGCTCCAGCGGGAAGACCACTCCTGCACTGTCTTGGGATGAGGACGGGAAGTGAGGTAGCAGTGCTGATGGTGTCTGATGCTGGATACCTGAGCTTTCCCCTTTCTCTCTCAGTCTCTCTGTCTGTCTCTGTGTCTCTGTCCCCCCCCCCCCTTGTGGGGAATTGAACCCAGGGGCACTCTGCCTACTGAGACAGAAACCCAGCCCTTTTTAAACGTTTTAAATCTTGAAACAGGTCTTGCCAATTTGCTCAGCCTGGCCCCAAACGAACTTGTGGTTCTCCTGCCTCGTCTCCCCGAGTGCCGGGATCACAGTCTTGCATCAGCGTGACTGGCTTCATCATTTTCTCTGACTGTCCAAAGAGTTCTTTATGGACACAAGCTTGAGTCCAGCTCCGGGGCGTGAAGCAGTGCGGATGCAGGAGGCAGGGAGACACTCCGGGCATCCCTGTCCTCATGGGAAGAGCAGGGAGATCACCGCTCACTCCGCAGGACTCCTGAGGGCATGAAGGAGGTGGGTGGATGAAAGAGCCTAGCCCAGCAGAGCCCAGCCACTCAGAGCCTCACAGTGCGGCCATGCTGTGACCGAGGCCAGGAGCAGAGACCAGGTAGGCGTTAAGACCCGGCAAGTGGCACACACAGAGTGAGCTGCGAAAGAGCCTGCCTGTAGGCTTCCCTACAGGACTTGACGAAACTCCCTCAGACACATCCAGGACCAAGGTCACCTCGGTGTTAGCAATGGGGGACCTGACCAACACTTGCTGGCCCCAAGGCTGCCTTCGGCTTCCTCCTGTAGCGTTGTCAGGCCCTGAAGTGGGTGTGTTCGCTCCACCTTGAGGGCACAGAGCTGGCTGGGGTGGGGACCTGAGGGTGACAGCACCCAGCTCAGTGGATGTGGAGGCAGAAGAACTAATGCTGAGGTCCTTCCTCTGTCCCTGAGCAATCTCAGACACCAAGAGGGCCGCCAAGCTCCTCCAGCCCATCGCAGACGCCAGAGTCCTCAGGCCCTGGCTCCTGCACACCGCTCAGCCACTTACTGCTGCCCACTTGGATCTCTCCGCCTGTACTCCACTTCCCAGCCCACAGCTCAGCAGAGGGAAGGTCTTGGGCTGCCCTTGAAGGCATTTAGGATGCACCGGGCTGTGTGCTAATCCAGAGCACCAGATCGCGGCTGGAAGGCGGGGTGGGGAGGAGAGAGGCGCTGCTCCCAGGCTGGGGCTCTGCTTTCGGAGAGAGGGGCGGAGCCAGCACGTACGTCCTTCAATCCTTCGGCGGGTCAACGGAGCACAGCCTCAGTGCCTGCGAGACCCTCTCGAAACATCCCTGGGATTCGGCCCGGGAGAATATTCCCTCACGGGACCTCTGGCTGAAGCTTCTCGTCTACATTCTGTCTCCGTGTGGTGATGGTGGCCCTCCCGACCCCCCCCCCCCCCCCGCCTGCGTCGCTCGCATCACGTGGAGGATGGAAGTCCATGTGAACCAGACTCCTGCTGCCCAGACACTGTGAGGCTCAAAATGCCACCTGCATGTGTCCGGGGCCGCAGGGCTAAGAGGTCAGCAAAGCCTGTCCCAGCCCTGCCCCTCCTGTGCCCTGCTGTCGGCAGCCACTCTAGAGCCACTGCTTCTGGTGCTTGGGTCTTGATGACGGGCAACAGAGGCCGAGTCCTGCGTGTATAAGCTCAGATTTATATAAGGATCCTGAGGCGCTCAGAAAATCACCAGGAGCACCCAACACGAGGCGGGAAGGAGAGCAGCCACAAGCCCCACACCACAGCCAAGGACCAGCCCAGTGCCAGGTAACTCATTGCCAGCACAGCTCAGACCGTGGCTTCCAAGACTCCTGAAAGCTGGGCGTGGCACGTTGCTGCCTCCACCACCCCAAGACAGCTCCTCTGTCCCCCGGCCTCCCCAGGCCGGGCTGGTGGGTGTGCGACGGGCTGAGCCCACAGCTGGGCCCACACCCCGTGGAGCCTGCATCCCTGACAGCCCCAGCAGGGTCCCAGTAGAGCGGTCAAAGTTCAAAAGTGGTAACATGTAAAAAGAGAGAAAGACAAACTCATTCAAAAATGTCACTGAGGAACTATATGCCAGGCAGTGTTCTAGGCAGCGAATGCATCAGACACAGCCTTGGCCTGAGAGCTTGCACTTCAGCAGGAGACAGGAAGTCACAAACGTGTGTGTGCGTGTGTGTGTGTGAGAGAGAGAGATGTTGGTAAGTGCTAGGGAGAATGATGTGGTGCAAACGCATCACCCCATGGAGGTGGTCGGGGGGCCTCCCTGCTGAGTGCATGTCTGAATCTGGAGGAAGGGAAATCAGGCGGCACAAGCCCCCTGGGAAAAGCTTTACATGCAGCAAGGATGGCAAGAGCAAGAGCAAAGGGCCGGGGGCAGGAGCAGGTCTGAACTGTAAAGGAGCAAAGAGCCCTTGAGGCTAGGGCACAGTGAGTCCAGGGAGAGTTGGAGAGAATTAGTCGAGACCTTGCCCTGGGCATGAAGGGAGCTCTTGGAGGGTTTTGAACAAAGAAGTAAAACCATATGACTTGCATTTCAGACAGCCTCTGGGTGGAGACAGGCAGGACATTTGGAGGCAGGAAGGCAGGCAACACCAACAGGAAAGAGGGACACCGAGCAGGACTCAGCGCTGGCTGGGTCTGAAGGTGGAGTCATCAGGCCCTGGGGGGCTGGATGTTTCATTGCCTCCCTCTGGTGGGCACACACACGCGTGTATGTTTGTGTACATAAACGTGCACATATGCGTGCATGTAGGCAAAACAAGAAAACTGCAGTTCTTACCGGAGTGCTCTTTAAAAGCTGATACCAAGCAGTAAACTAAATATGAGGGAGCCACGCATTGGTCAGCACCAGGCCCCAGGTTCTCATCATTAGATAATCATCTCAACAGCTAGGTCGGTTAAATGCTTATGAGGTGCCAGGTGCTATTCTAAACCCTCTACATAGGCTGTTCACACATAGCAAGCATTTATCTGTCACAGCCAAGCCAGAAGGAAGGTAATACTGTTATCTCTACTTTATAGGCAATGAAACTGAAGTATGGGAGGGTTAAATGTGTTAGTGAGGGGCCCACACTTACAGCAAAATCAAGCTTTGCAGCTGGTAAAAGATGGAATAAGCATTACATAAGCATCTCAGTGTGTAAGTGGAGCTGCTCTGGGGCTGAGGCACTTCCTGTGGAAGGAGGGCATTAGAAAGGATGATCACTAAACCCATAATCCAGAAATCTGTGAGTCCTTCACTGCTACAAAGACTCTTCCTTTGCCTCTTTTGCATCATAACATGAAAGAGAAACTATTCATATTTTCTAAATGCCTACAATGAACAACTAAAGATTATATTAAAGACTAACTCAATTTTATGAACTACTTACATTTGTGTTTTAATAATTGTCATCAATAATAATTAGTTTGATGAGTAGTGCTCTTTTATTTAGAAAAACTGTACTCCCTCACATATCCAGGGCCAACACAGATGAAAAGACAACAGAGAACGCTGTAGTCCGAGGGACAGCTGTATCCAAACCATCCAATCTGTCCACGGATTGGTTCATCCTCAGCTATCCACCCACCCACCCATCTGCTTACTTATGGAAGAAGTCTTGGAGTTCCTAAGGCCCACCGAATTACTCACTCATGGCAGGTTAAGAAGCTGTGAGACAGTAATGCCCTCACTGTGCACGGTAGAAAGGAGTCCAGGCTGTGGGGTCAAGTGGCTTTCGAATTCTGGCTCAGCTGTAACTTCAGCTTCTGTGTACTATTCGTCACAGCCCTCAACTTCTCGGAGATTTCATTCTGAATCTCCAGATAGTTTTATAAGTAAAATACAAGGCTCGCCGATTCATTACCCAACCTTTAAAGGAAAAGTATTCTCAAGCACATTTCAATACTGACTTTTTATTTTTTTTTTGGTACCAGGGATCGAACTTGGATCCTTGCACTTTCAAGGCAGGCGGCAGAACCACTGAGCTGCATCCCCGGCCCCTTGACATTTATTTGTATAACAAAGTTATTTAAATGTATACAAACAGAATGGTGTATGGGCTGGACCATTAGTCTTTGATCTTTAATTGTTCATTGTGGGCTTTTAGAAGTCACATGTAATTACAAAGTCAAAACAAATTCTGAACGGGCCTCCCTTCCATCACTGCCCACCACCCCAGAGACAAGTGGCTTTCAAGCTCTGTGTGGGTGGCAGTCAGAGGCAGGTTTCCTGTCCTCACTCAGTGGATCCTCGGGTCTGGCTCCCGGTATCTGGAGTGGTGGCGGTGAACCTATGGCGCGCGTGCCACAGTGGGCTGTTTGTTATCACTGAAAGCTCTAAAAGGCTCGCCATCGCTCTCTGAGTCCTGGAGAGATAAATAGACCACATAGCTAGAATCACCAAGTCAGAGGTGTCTCTCCATGGTACAGCACCTGCCTCAGGTGTGTGAGGCCCTCGGTCTGATCCCCAGCACTGCACAAGAAACACTGAGTAAATAAATAAAGGCTTTGTGGCACTCAGCCCTTATTAAGTGTGAGGTGCTCTGATGTGTCTTTTCATTCTATTCTATTCTACTCTATTCCAGTTTTCTCCCAAATGCTGCTCTGATCCCCTGAAGCTGGTTTTGCCACCTCCTAAGGGTTTGTGCACACCAGTTTTCAGTTTGGGAAACACCACACCTCTGGAAACGGAGACTGTGCCTTTACAGTCTCTCTAACCCACACGGAGGCTGGTGTCCAAGTTTATCGAAAAGAAGGGATGGAAGTAAAGGGGCAACATTATTTCAGTCTTTGAAAGCCAATGAGAAGGACAGGATTCAGAGAGCTTGGTTGACTTTCTCAAGACGCACAGCCTCGGAGATGCACCTGACCTCAGGCTGCCTGGAGCTGGGCAGAACTGATTCTGCACCTGAGCTGCTGCTGTGGACGGGGTCACAGGAAATAGGCTGAAGGCAGCTCAGTGCCAGGCTTCAAGAATGAGGGTCTCTCCTGAGAGGGAGTGTGAGGGCGGAAGACTGCAGGGAAGGACGGGGGTGGAAGGGTACAGCCTTGGCTGGAGACAGTTTCTTCACCTGACCCGTGCGGAGCTTGGAGAGTGACCAGCATCACAGGCTGGTCTCACCTGGAGGCCAGCGGGACCCAGGTGTGTGCAGCTCTGCCATCCAGCCTCGCTGGCTGGGGAGGAGAGGTCGAGCCCAGGCGACACAGCTCTCGTTTGGCCACCAGCAACCCCCGGAGAAGGGCAGCTGTGAGTCAGCAGCAGCCCTGGTCACCACCATCGGGAGATGAGGTCGCTGCCTCTACAGGGGTCTGGTGGGGATCGGCAGAAACCATGGCCTGGGCACGGGGTCCCCAGCCAGGGACGAGTGTGCCAGCAAATGTGCATGTCTACTCAGTAATAAAAAGGAAATGGCAACGTGTCCCTCAGGGTGTTAGGGAGAATCAGGAGGGAATGTGCACAACTTGTGCAGCCCGGTGCCCAGCACACTGTCAGCACAAAATTAAAAAATAACTGTTCACTGTAGTAAAGACTAGTAGTTAGTAATAATCAAGTCACTGCCCAGCCTAAAATAAGTCAGGGATAAGAGAGATCATAGGAGTCCCCAGCCCGGGCCTCCCTCCCACCCAAGAGAGCTGACTCATCCTCTAAGGCATGAGCCGTGCTGACATGTCTGTTTCCAGGCCCCAGGTCATCCCACAGGCAAACCTTCCTGGGCTCTCCCTGGGCCTTTTCACCCTGTCTCCTGTTGGCCCACTGGTTTGGGCACTAAGATGCCTACGGTCCTGCTGAATTTTCAGAACCTGAAATGACTGTACACTTGGGTTAGTATGAAGAGAAGCAAACCACTGCCATGGCTAAAGGTAGTTGGTGCCACCTTTTCTGAGATCACTGTAGGTAAATCAGCATTTTCTTTCTGCACAGTGGAAACATTTGTCGCGGAGTAATGATGACAGGGTGGAAGAGGAAGGCAAGGGTCAGACAGGGAGGAAGTGTAGCTGAGCACAGAAGGGACGTGCGTGTGCATCTTTCACTTGTGATTTCTAGAAACATTTTCTGGAACCCGGAGCTTAATGGAATAAGAATCTTTGCTGTGATCTCTGCCCAACTTCAAACGCAGGTGAGTGGCTTCCCCTCCCTCTGCTTCTTCTTTCTGTCCTCTGGGCACCCTTGCCTCAGCCTTCATATTGGCCAGTGATGTCCAGACCCCACCCACATGTTCTCTCCGGAATGTCAGTCCCATGCTTAAGGCAGCCCGGGGATTCCAAACTGAGCAAGTCCAAATTCAGCCAGAACTCTCTGTTCCCATCACAGTTTCCGCTCCCCAGTGAGGTCCTAGTGACAATACCCAGTTCATCCAGCTGGAAACACCGCTCTTCGGTGGGGACTGCCTGCCTTTGCTGTGACTCACTTCTCATCCCCTGCATTACTAAGCTGTCCCTGTGCTCCAGTCACATGGTGTCCCACATCCACCCTTCCTCCCCATTATGCCACCAGCATCCCTGTCTGAATCACAGTGAATGCCTCCTGATTAATTCCTTTGCCCATCCATCCATCCATCCATCCACCCATCCTGCAAATATTTTTCGAGCACCTGTAATACGCCAAGCACTATTGTAGGATCTGGGGATGCAGGATAAACCAAACAACCAGGCCTCTGTCCTCATGGAATTTACATTCCAGTGGGGTAACCCAATAACAAACAATAAATAAAGGACTTGTGGACTAAAATGACAGATTGAAACTTTCTCATAAAGTTTTGTTTTGCCAATACCTTAGTAACAGCCTTCTGGCCAATAAATAAATAAAGAAGTCAAAATAAGCAGAAGAAATTCACTATGAGCAATCAAAGAGGCAATAAACTTCCAAAGCTGTTAGCCAAGAAAATAAACAATAGAATAAACATGGAGTAGTGTGGAGAAGCCTAGCTGGACTGGGTCCCAGGCAGGTCCTCACGCCCCTGGGAGCCGCAGTGGGGAATCAGCAAAGCCTGGGAACTTGCCCCAAGACCCCCAGAGCTGAGATGCTAAGCATTAAGGTTTATGTGTCCATTTTCTCTTCTAATTGAAGAGTAGTGGAAATGGCTATTGTGGAGAAATGGGGAAAGCACCGCAAGTGGGAAACTGGGCTGGTTCTGACCAAAGGGAAGGCTGCAGGAACCACCACAGATTTGAGCAGCACTGACATGTGGGCCAGGACCGGGGTCACCAGCCAGGAGCAGACGTCAGGACCCAACTCCAGAGGCACAGCACTCTGCCCACCGAGCTTTCTGCTCTCCTCACCCCGCTCCCTCCACTCTCCCAGTGAAACAGAGAGGGACAAATGCAGGAGGAAGTGAGTGCCATGGTCACCGTGCTCTGTCAGAACAGGAGGACTGGGCCAGGTTGCCCAACACAGCAGACGACGAGAAAGATGCATGGGCTCCCCAAACCTCGCGTCAGGGTGAAAAGGGGGAGTGTAGCACGCAGAGGCACGGGAACCCAAGGGAGAGGAAGCCAGAGCTCAGCAGTGGGAGCCGCAGCCTCTGTCTTCACGCTGTGCGCCTGACTGGAAATTGGACCAGTCCTGAGACGGAGACCTCAAAGGTGAGACGGCAAAGTGAGGCAGGGAAGGGGTTCAGGGTTAAGGGGAGAGCGGTGTCACTGTAGAATAAAATATAAACCAGGAAAGAAGAAGCAGAGTGGATGATGTTGACATCTGAGGGATGACGTAGAGGAAAAGCTCATGATAATGACAGTGAAAGTGACAACAGAGAAACGGGAATGGCGGAGAGAAGAGCATGAGGAACATGAGGCAGACAGGGAGCTCAGCAGGCGGGAGAAAGATGCATCCGAGAGCGCAACGGGGAGGACGTCTGGAAGTAAGGGGCAGAGCACACAAAGGAAGGGCAGAAACGGAATCCGAGAGTGTGTGACCCTGAAATAGGTTCTGAGGTAGTGGGAAAGCTGAGTACTATAGCGTACTCCAATTAAGACAGCAAAGTTTGGGGAGAAAGTCTTCAAGCATCCCAACAAAAAAGCAAGTCATACCAGAGAGCAAAATGCAAGCAGCTCTTGGCCTTCTTCGGGGCATAATTGGGCCGGGCACAGTGGAGCCAGGCCGAGCCCCTAGCTAGCCTCAGGCTGGGAGTGAGCTTTCGCTTACGCGCTCTAGAGAAATGCCTGCCATAGGCTCAGAAAGCTGAACAAGCACACACCCTGCAAGCCTGCGGCCTCTCCCTTGGCTGTGTCGCAGTGCGCACCAGGAGAAAAGTGCAGGAATGCTCATGACAGAAAAGCTGGAGCCAACTCACTGTGGATGACAGCGGCACAGCTGAGTGAGCTGCAGGACGTGCCTGGTGCCACACACCCAGGGGCAGCGACAGGAGCTGCACCACAGCTCCACACAGCAGCATGGCTGGGTGTTAGCAATGCGATGCGCTTATTATGGTTAAAAACAGACAAAATTAACACACAACTTAAGGACGAGTTCATTGCTATCATAAAGGAGCAGGATGGCAGTGCCCTCCGAGGACAGGCGGAGATTGGGACTGGGAGCCCGGGCAGCGCCAGGAGCAGTGGACACCAGCGCTGAAGGTTGCTCGGGGCTTGGAACCCACATTTGATCCCCGGACTTCAACGGCAGGTTGTGCAGGCTCCTCTGTAGGTATCAACAGTTCGTAAAAGAATCAAAACTCCAAACATTTTACTGAGTATTTTTATCACTAGGATGATGACTATGGAAGACCAAAGAGCACTCTCTATAATATAGAAAGCGGGAGTGAGCAAATGATAATCAGACAAGATGTCATTTCAGTATAAAGGCAAAGGCGCCTCTTGACTAAGAAACTGCTGAAGGAATGCAAGACCCCTGAGCCCTTCTTGGAAATAAATAACCTACTGGTTAAAAGTCTAACCTTTTAGAGGAATTAATCAAATGAAGAACTCAAGGATGGAGAGTGCATTGTAAGAAGACTTAGAATACTGAATTCATTAAATATAGAACTGTTACTACAAAGAGCAGGGTGAGATTATGGCTATAAAAGAGGACATAGATGTTACAAACTTCTGAAGTGCAGCAGTGACAAACACTACCCAGTGAAGACCAAGGAGTGGGATTTCACACCTGGCCCTGTCAGAGCAGCTGAGAACTAGATTTATTCCCATCTTAAACGACTTAGAAATGGGCAAGATAGGTAAGGTTTCTGGAAATCGGACCACAAGCAACACAGGGATGTGGCCCTTGAGAGCCGAGACGCACCTCCCTGGCCCAGGCTGCACCTGCACCTGGCCTCTGAGCCCTGGCGTTGCTGTGCGGACCATGCTGTGAAGACGGAGCCAGTGGTGCAGAGCGGGCCTCTTAGAGCTGAGGGGAGCTGCTGGAGCCGCTGGACTTTGTAGGGCTGGAGACAGAGGCTGTGCCCGGAATCAAGCACTGAGGTCCTTGGCCAAGGGCAGGACAGAGAGTGAGACACAGTAGCACTGGCATCCAGCAGCAGGGTAGGACCCCAGGAGCCCTGAAGTGGACAGGCATCCGGCTGGACCCCTGAAAGAAAGAAACCAACAAGACGATGTGGCCATGAACCCTCCAATGGGAAAGTGGAAACAGTCTAAAGTCCGAACCAGGAAAAGCAATATCCATTGCAGAGTCAGGGCCAAGAGACAAAATATGTTCGGTGTCAAACAGGAAAGAAGCTTATAGAGCCAACTTGTGTCCCAGTGCCTGGCTCCAGGACGCCCTACGGCACACTGAACCGCGCAACGCAGGTCCACACAAGAGAAGAGGTGCGTCCCCAGCTCTGGGCTATTCAACACGAAACAAAGATGGGGATTACCATGTGCGACAATGAATACTTTCTGTGTTCAACATTTCATTCAAGGATGAGAACTCAGTATTTGTGATAGTATCTTCCGATTTTAATGACTTTTATTTGCTGTTTATTTTAAATCGGTTTTCCATTCTTTCAATCTTTCTGCGTTCAAATGTCTGTCCCACAGAGTTTATGTTACTGAAATTTAAAATCTACAAGACCTGTATAGTTTCTCATCACAATAAATTATACAATTAGTATTATATCTTTTTAAGAGAGAAAACCTCTGAAATGTTTATTATAACCCTATCATGTAAGGTGTTACAAAAATATAAGGTATGGTTTCAAGAAATCCCAAGATTTCCTGGGACTTGTGATTTGTCCCTTTGTTCCAAAGACTAATTGGTCACTTTTCCGTCTGAGGAATTCCTGTGTCCCCAAGCCCCAGTTCACATGGTTCTTCTCCTCTGTAAGACTTCCGGTACTAAAACCAGACCAAAAGGATGAAGACGCAAAAACCAGGAGCCCAGGACGGCCTAGCTCACGCACAAGGGCACTCTCTGCTTCGGGACGGGGCAGGTGGTGTGGCTTTGGCACTGCCGGATCCAGGGCTCCAGGGTATGTTAGGGCCCACGGTCTCTCTCTACTGGAGCTCTCTGCCCCTCTTCCTTTGCGCCAGTGAGCCCGGTTCAGTTTCCCTCTGCCTGAAGTTACCCGCTCACACTGGGAGCCACAGCGAGCCTCCTCCTTAGGGCTCACAGACAGAGGGGAAGGAAGGCGCCCCCACGGGCCTGTGGAAGGTGGTGAGAGCTTCCTCATTGCCTTGCTGGGTACCTGGCCTCACCCCCCGCCACTGACTTCCACGGGAAGCTGGGATATTCTTGGCCAGGTGTTGGTCACCTCCCCGCTCCTGATCGTGGGTGACCTTTGGACATCAGCGCTGCTGGCCACACCACTTGCGTTCCCACAGGAAGACGGATTCTCCCGTCTGATCTGGAGAGGGAGGGGTGCGGTGCTGGTGAGAGGTGCAGCGCCCACGCCCCCACCCCCACCCCCACTTTTTCCCTTCTCGGCCAAGGGATCAACCTCCCATCAGCCTCTCTCCCAGAACGTCACCTCTTCCTGCGTTGCTGCCTCCTCATGGTGCCCTCACACTGTAGATCCTTGAGGAGCTGGCCTTGCTCCTTGGCCATTCAGCACCCAGCAGGCGCCCAGCCTGCAGCAGGCACTTGCTGCTGGCATTCAGCGGGAGTTACGATGTGCCAGGCATTGTCCAAAGCTCCATGTGAGCTGGTTCCCTCCTGACAGCCATTCCACGGGGAGGTGTAGTCATCCCTGAAGTGTTTGTCAGCTAAGTTAATGACGAAAGCCAGGTGCTGTAGTTTAACCCTGGAGTGTCCCCCAAAGGCCTGCAGGTACAGGCTTGCTCCCCAGCTCGGCCACTCGGGGAGCAGGGGGACATTTTTGGCACTGGGCCTCCCACCCGAGGCCAAAGCAGTGTGTCCATTGGCTCATGGACTGCAAACTGAAGCTGTGAACCAAAATAAACCTTTGCTCTTTATAACTTTACTTATCTCAGGCATTTTAGATAATAACAGAGAGCTGACTAACACACGTTTTAAAGAAATTACTGGAAGAACCCCATTATGGAGTAGGGGGTTATCCACCAGTTGATGGGACTTGGTGCCCTCAGAGGGAACATTGTCATCTGAGGGCCTCCCTGAAGGTGTATGTCTGACGGCATGAGAAGCGGGGGTGACCTCCCCTGAGAGGCCGGGCCGGGCCAGGGATGCGCTGGAGGCAGAGAGCTCTGGCCGCCTCCACCGCCTCATGATGTTGCAGAACGTCTGGGTAGTCCCTACGGGGGCAGCAGACAAAGGAACAACTGCCTTTCGGAATAAGTAATCCTGACACTGCTATTGTCCAAGACACACGAAGGAATGCCTCTGGCAGATGAGTCCTCAGAGAGTTGTAGAGCAAGAGGGACCTTAAAAGTTACCTAAGACTGGGCTTTGGATTTTGAAACGAGGAAACAGAAGCCCGTAGAGGTTACAGAGCTTATCCAAGGTCACACGGTCAGTTAGTAGAGAAACTAGAAACTGGAAGCAGAACCCAGATTGCTCTCCGTGTCTCCCAGGGCTTCCTATATGTGGACTCTATGCTCAGATGGTTACAGTTCCAAGTTCAACGGGGAGGCAAGGCCAGCGCCCTTAACCCCAGCAGGTGGGCTGCTTTCCATTGAGCTTTTTGGGTAGAAGCCTTGGTTTGTGGCCAGTGGTGGGAGCTTCGGGTCAGACATGTTGCTGCCTGGAATTGTCTACACTTGGGCTGGCAGAGCACCTGCCCCGGACTGGATGTGGTCCTTCAGCAGAGTCTGCTGCGCTTCCTGCAGGGTGAGCGCCAAAGGCCTGATCCTACTGGCTGTGCAGCAGCAGCAGCAGCAGCAGCAGGTCAGCTTGGCGAGAACCCTCCTTGCAGAAGGGTTGGGGTCACCTTGCATTTTCTGAACCCCTCCACTCTGGCTACTAGCCTGCCCGGTGGCTTTTTCCAGCCTGGGGAAATGTTTAGCACTATTATCGGAGAATTTCTAAGCAATGTGTTACTCCTGTCTGTTTTTCTATGGCGGGGGCCAGGCCTGATCAGACTGTCCTGGGCCACAGATTCCCAGACACCATGACCCCTGGGATCCGCCCTTGTCAGGTAGGGGTGGTGGGATGGCCCGTGGTGGGCAGGGCGTGAGCGCCGGTCCTGCAGGGCCCACTGTTGAGCCGTGATACATCAAGCCAACTTGCTGCTAAGTAACAGGTCTGTCCTCCACCCTGACAAATTTGTCTTTGTAGCAACAAAATGTTAAAATATTTAAAGGCTATGACTGCAAGTCAACAACTACCAAAGACATCTGAATTTCATCGTCACAGGACATGTCTGGTCTTTTGTTGATGGACTAGTGAAGTCTAGAAAAGCAGGACACATATCAAGAGCTAGGAGGGAGGATTTTGAAATGTTTCACCATAAAGAATAATAAATGCTTGAGAAGATTGATAAGTTTAACCTGATTTCCGTGTTACACAAGGTAAACATGTATGAAATAACATGTTACACCATTCATATATATGATCTGTCTGTTTTAAAGTACCAGTTAAAAAAGAATTTGATTCAAATAAGAAAAGATTTGAATTTTAAAAAACATATAATTCACATATTGTTATTTTACATTAGTGAAAACTATTTTCCTTACCTTTTAACAACCTTATCAATTATATTATTATGATAAAGATGTTCCATTAGCAGCAGTGATCTAAAGAATTAAATACCAAAAACAACTATATCAAAGTACCTAATATTTAAATTTATTTTCACAGAAATATAGGAAAATGCTAAAATTAAGATTATATATATATTTTAAAAGTCATTTCCTCTAAAATATTTTATTTTATTTTATTAGTTTTTGCGGAGCTGGGGGAGACCCCAGGATCTAGTGAATGCTAACCACTTCACCACTGAGCCATGTCCTAAGCTCCTAAATTTATTTATTACAATTAGAAACTAAATTCTAAATTATAATTAATACATGTGACTATTTTGGCCTATGTAAACAAGGTTGAAATTGATTCACTTCATTGAAAAGGGTATTAAATGTTATCGCTTCCTTTTGTGAAAATAAAGCTCTCTGCAATTCTAGTGTCTCCCTCTCAAGCAGCTAGTGTGCTGTAACAACTTCCAACACGCTTCTTGGGAGTCACGCCTGGCTCCACGCACTTTCTGGCTCATCGCTTGGAGCCCTTGCTTGCTGCCTGTGCTTGCCTGTTTGCCTGCTCGCTAGCAGTACCTGTGGCCCCGTTACAGCGCTGCTCCCTCGCACATTCTCAGCTGGGGTAGGGCACAGTGGCGCAGCCTTCCTGTCTCCGCTCTCACACACTCACAGGTATTCCTTCCACTGTCTGCAGAGTGCCCCACTTTCCCCTTTTTGGTATCATTTGTCGGTGATTTCAAAGTTTAAAACGGCGCCCAAGTGGGCAGGAAATGTAGCTCAGTGGTGGAGCACCTGCCTAGCACCCTCAAGGCCCCGGGTTCATGCCTGGTCTGCAAAAACAAACAAAACAAAACAAAACAAAACAAAATGGGCGAGCATCGCCCTGAAGTGTTGTCTGGTGCCCCTAAATGCATGAAGCTGAGGTGCCCTAGGCAAAGACACGGGTGTTGCATAAGCTTCCTGCAGCCCAAGTTGTGGTGCTGTTGGCCGTGCACTTACTGCTAAGCCATCAATAACTGATGTATTTCAAGTGTCTATACAGAAGCACACATACAACAAAGGCGTCTTTTGATCAGCTGAGGAAGTGTGAGCAGAGGCGCAGGAAAGCCCTGTGCTTCCCCAGGAGCACTGGTTCAGTATTTGCTCATTGTTCTCAGTGACTCCATAGAACAAAAGTACTGCAAATAATGAGAACTGATTGTGTGTACAAATTTAACAGTAATGTTTAAAAGTACGAAATTTTCCGAGACTGCAAATACGGTACCAGTGAGGGCCTCTGGGAACACAAATGCAAATCCGAAGAGCAGTGAGAAAAATGGACGCTACCTGGACACAGGGCTTCACCGTGCAGGAACCCAGTGTGGCCTCACTGAGCAGGAGGACTTAACAAGTGAGCCAGACTGTCTTTTCCTAAGGCTTCTGCTGGCTCCATCTTCCTGCACTGCCAGAACAGTATCCATCTCCAAGCTGGCAGGGATACAACCCACCAACTTCACGTCACTCACTTGTGGTCACGCTTTGCTTTGAAAATATTAGGGCAGGATGGGGAGAGAACGCACCTCTCAGAGGCCCGAACAGTGAATGGTCAGCATTGCAAGCCATGCCATGCAGCAGAGTCCCATGCCCTGTGGCAAAGCCTCCCCCGTGTCATGTGAGATGTCCATTTTGTGTGCATGTGTTTGATATTCAGAACAAAATAGAGTCTCATATCCAGGAATTCTACATCCATAGATTCAACCAATTGTGGATTGGAAATACAGCCTTCCCATCCCAGAATTGTTTCTGTACTAAAAAATATACATACTTTTAAATTATCACTGTTCCCTAAATAATATGCCATGATATCTATTTACATGGTATTTGTATTGTATTAGTGTAATAAGCAATCTAGGGATGAGGGATGATGTAAACTGCGTGGGAGGACATGCATAGATTCTATGCAAAAACCATGCCATTTTATATAGGGGACCTGGGGCCTGAGAATTGTGGTGTCCATGAGGGCTCTGTGTCCAACCCCCATGGACACCCAGGGATGACTCCTGTCTCAAGATGGTTCTCTTTGGCAGCCTCTGGCTCAGTAACCTCAGGTTTTACCCAGGAGCTTCTGCAAAGACAAAACAAAGCAGGCAAGCATGGCCCTAAAGTGCTGTCTGGTGTCCCCAAGTGTTCAAGGTGTTCAGATCCTCACTGATATGTTTCTCCATCCTCTCTTTTATCACAACCCGACTCCATAATCTCTGAAATTCCAGCAGGAGAGTGAAACATCGTGTGTGTTTTTCCAGAACAGTGTGTTTGTTCTCAGTAGTTATTACAATCTTATTTTCACAGGAGGAAGTTTGTTTATTGTTTTGGAGAAAAGACAACAAGTCATTCTCTTCTGTCACCCAGACAATGTACTTTTTAAAACACATTATATATACATAGCCTGTTTGGCATACAGTCCTTTGCCTCCTTGCTCCAGATTCTACTGATCAAGACTGTGAAGGCGTCCTAAATACTTTCCAGGATTGTTGCTCCACTCTGACATTTCCTTCGTTCTTTCCTTCACGAATGTCCTCTACCAGCTCCTGTGCTGGAGCCTTGTGATGCTACTGTGAGGTGATGGAGCCCGAGGTGGTGAGGCCTGTGGAGGAGGTCAGGTCACTGCGGGGATTGGGAGAGCCTGGCCCTCACCCCCTCACTTCCTGGCTCACAAGGTGAGCAGCTCTGCTCTGCGACGTGTTCTGCCATGATGTGCTACCTCGACACAGATCCCCAGCCAGAGTCCAACAGACCATGGACTGAAACCCCTGATACCGTGAGCCAAACGAACCGTTCCTCCATAAGTTTCTCAGGTGTTTTGTCACCATGGCCAAAGCTGACCACAATATGTGAAGCTTTGGTCATAACACTCTAGGAGATGCTCTAAGGGATGAGGAGCTGACATCCACCATACACGCAGGTGACAAACTCAGGCTAGTGTTGGTTTGGCTCAGTATCACAGTGGCCTTGCCGTAGTTGATGTGACTTTCTGACATGTGAACTACTTCAGGCAAAGTTCTGAGCACAACCAAGCCCAGCCCTCCCTGGAAAGTAGGCTGTTCACAAACAATGTGCTTGGGTATGTGTGTAAGGCAGAGTTAGGTCCTGGCCTCAGTAGAGCACAGCCAACTCATGCCCTTTCAAGTACACCTTTGTGTCTTAGTTTCCCATGGCTGCTGTAACAAATCATCACACACTTACTGACTTCGGACAACACAAACGTATTCTCCGATATTTCTGGATGCCAGAATTCCAAGCCTAGTTTCTGTGTCCTCGACAAGGTTTCACCAAGGCTACTTCCTTGTGAAGGCTCTGAGGAGACAATCCACTTTCTTCTCTTGCCCCAAGTCTGAGGACTACCTGCAACGCTTTGCTGGTGGTCTCTTGGCCACATTGCCTTCTCTGGCTCCTTCTCTTGCATTTGATAAGAGTTGTGATTACAGCAGGCCAATGTGTCCATCTCAAGAGCCTTAACCACATCTTTGAGGCCCCGTCTGCCATTGCTGGAGTTTGGATCTTGAATGTCCCCCACAAGGGCTTAGGCACCCGCCTGTGGAGCTGCTGGGAGCTAGTGGCACCTTTCGGAGGTGGGGCCTGGTGGAAAGAAGTTAGGTCCTTGGGGACGTGGCCTTGAAAGGGATGAGGGGACCCTGGCCACTTTCTCTCTTGGCTTCCTGGCAACCACGAGATGAGCAGGCTTTCTGTGCCAACCACCCCTGTCTCAAGGTACTCTGCCACCACAGGCCCAGACCTTGAGTAAAAATAACTGAAATTGAACTTCTCAGATATCTTGTCACAGTGACCAGAAGCTGAGTGACACATGAGGTAACAGTCCCAGATGCCGGGGATGAGGACGTGGATGTCCTCGGGGGCCCATGTTCTTCTGGGCCCAGACTTTGATTTCACTCTTGCTGCAGTGTGCAGTTCCACACACACCCCAACTTCCGGGAAAGAGCGACTTGCCTCAAGGACATGCCAGGGAGCTTCACCCTCTGTTGTGGGCTTCTCTGCCTGGAGGTCAGTGGGGCCGCCTTGCCACCCACACGGACAGGCAGGAGGTGGAGGCAGGCACAGGCTGGGGCATGCTCAGCCACGTGGGAAGGCAGAGAAGACGCCAGTGAGGCAGAGCCCAGCTGCCTCAGCTCTTCCTCCTCCGCGCTCACTACTAGGTTGGTCCGGGTTCTCCAGAGAAGGAAAGCTCTCGGCACAAGACAGAGATAGGGCGATGGATGGATGGATGGATGGATGGGGGATGGATGGATAGAGGGATGGATGGATGGATGGGGGGATGGATGGGGGATGGATGGATAGGGTGATGATAGATAGATAATAGACAGACAGTATGTAGATTTATTATGAAGAGTTGGCTCGCATGATCACCAAGGCTGGGAAGTCTCAGGATGTGTGGACAGCCAGCTGGAGCTCCACAAGGGCGGACTGTGTAAGTTCACTGCACGTCCATGTCCCTAGGTGGTAGAGGGCAGCTGTCCCAGCTTGAAGAGAGTCAGCCAGACAGAATTCTCCCCACTCAGCCTCCAGTTCTAATCAGGGCTTCTGAGGAGTGGATGAAGCCTTTCTGCCCTGGGCAAGCCATGTGCTTCCCCAGTGTGCAGAGCAAACGTTTCTCTCAGCCAGAACCCCCTCCCAATAACGTTAAAGCCAAATGCTTGCCTCCCTCCTTTCCGTGGCCCAGGTATTAGTCACCACGCTCTCCTTGCTCCTGAAACCATGGCCTCAATAAATGACTCAGGAAGCTGCATTTCAGGCTCTGCTTTGGGGACAGCACAAGGTAAACATCAGGGCTCTCATTGGTACTGATGATGGCTTGGACGTGCAGACAGCGCTTCCGACGGTTCTCTGCCAGGTGGGATAGTCCGTACACTGCAGGGCCTAACATTCCCAGCACCTGTAAACTGAAGGCCAGTAACATCCCCGATCACCGAGAAAGCAACAGAGCCCCAACCTTGGCCACGTGTCCCGAGGGTTGGAGTTCTCTCCCTCCCCTCCTCTGTCCCAAAATAATTGAGAACCATGTGCATGGAGGAATCAGGCTTCAGGGGTGGCTTGGTCAGGACTCCAGGCCAGCTTTCCAGTGAGGCAAGCTGTCTGCAGCTGCTTCAGGAGAAAATCCACAAACTCGAGGGGCTGGAAGCAGGGGGACGCTCTGCTTCCGCATTCCCAGGGGGATTGCTGAGATCTACTGGGCTAGTGACGCCACATACACGCCATGATCATTGCTCACCCGAGGTGCAGGAGCCTCGTGGATTTTTTGGAAAGAGAGAGAGATTTGAGTGGTGTCAGGAAGTTTTGTGAGGGAGAGAGGGGTGGTGGGCAGGGCCACGTGCACAATGGAGAATGTGCCGTTCATAGATGGACCAGCCGCTTGCTGTGGCTGCAGTGTGAAGAGCAGCAGAGTTGTGGGGAATTAACTAAAGGAAAAAGCAGATAATAGAGCATTTAATTTAATCAATTAATACAATTGCTTCCCTCGGTATCTCAACTGAGCTTCCCGCCTCCTCTCTCATCACCTGAGCATGGTTGGGCTGCAGCGAAGAGGGCCGACTTCTCACTTGGAATCAGTGATTGAGCATTCCAGTGTATACATCGCTCTCTGCGAGTCAGATTAATGTTAATTAGCCACTGCAAAACATGGGCACCTCCACAGCGCGGTGCGTCACAGATTCCTGAGCATGTGTGACTGAACCCAACCCGCGGTGATCTCCCCAGGTTAGTCCTGACCAGAGAGGCCTCTTGCTGGCCGTCAGTCAGCCCCTCCCTGCTTTCTGCTCTCCATGCTCCCATGTCCCATTGTTTATCCACCTCCTGCAGGGTTCTTAGTTTAATTTTGCAAGTGGGGAAACGGAGGCTGGGAGAGGATGATTGTCCAGGGCACCAGCCAGCAGGGCAGGGAGCTGACAATGAGTCCAAACTTATCTGACCACAAAACCTTCCCGTTTACTACCCTACCTCTCCATATATCACCAGCGACTGACAGGGTAAACGGAGTCTCCCGACGCCCCTTGTCATCACAGCTGTGGCCTGCTGGGCTGTCACGGGAGGACAGCCGTGTAGGGACACGCATCTCACTGCCCCCACAGCCTGCTTTGAGCCCTCTCCTCCCGCACCCGAGTGGAGGGCCGTGAGTCAGCAGGGAAGCGGCCCTTTCCCAAGCCAAACGAGGGGCTGGGCCTAAAAACAGCAGTGACGCCAGAAGGTTTATTAATTCAAACCAAGTGTCATCCTGCGGCGGGGCTCCAGGGCTACGAGCAGCCTGAGCGACTCCCAGAGGGACAGAGAGGAAGCCCAGCTGCCCACTGCTGCTTGTGGGGAGCAACTGTCCTTCCCGCCCAGACCACATGTCCATAATAGGGAAGAGGAGCTCAGCCCTATCAGGGAGCTTTCACTAGGCCCGGAAGAGAGCAGAAAATGTTTCTCTGGCTTGCAGTCCGTCAGCCTGGGACTTCTCACTTCCCTCGGCTCTCCTTACCCTTTCACCCCACGCCAGCCACAGTATCTCTGGCCTTTTGCTCACATGAAAATCATTTCTCATCTCAAGCCTGTTGGACAATCCACAGTGGCTTCTTGGCCTTGAGATGAGCCAGAAAGCACAGGATTCGGTCACGGCTTGCTCTCTGTCCACCGAGCTGCTGAGAAACAGGCTGGAGAAGCCACACTGGCTGTGGGGCAGAGTCGGGAGGGCTCAGCTCTCGAGGCTGTCCTGTCACGGGAAGCCCAGCCACACGTGGAGGCGAGGCATGCCATGGCTGGCTCGGGAAGGAAGCAAGGAAGGAGGGCACCGCCTCAGGCCGTGGCTCTGGGCTGCTGATGGCCACTGTTTGATAGAGGTTTTTTGCTATTGTTTCCAATGCAGAGAGAAGGAACTGCCAGGCGGAAAAGGGAGCAAAGGGTTCAAACTGCTTTTCCTCTGTTCATTGCTTCATGCCTTCATCCCACAGCTCATCCCCAGCACTGCTGTGTGTGAGGGGCTCCAGACACCCTCTGCCCGCCCGCACCCTCGGCTCCAGGGAGGCAGGCTCACGGGTGTGTGCTCTGGGACGGGGGAGCACAGCCTCCCGGACCGGCCACCTTCTGGCTCTGGGGCGGCAGCATCCTCTCCCACTGGCTCTCCACTCCCCTTATCCTCCGGGTGGTCACGTCCCTGATTCTGTCAGAGGAGGCTGGGGCTGGATCGTGCCCTCCTTACTTTCTTCCAGCTGGGTCCTCTGATGTCTGCTCTCCGGGCTTCGGGATCCTCATCTGTAATGTGGAGATATTCCTTTCTGCCCTGATTGGCTCACTCAGTAAGGCTGGGAAGCAAACATGGCATGGCTTTATAAAGAGCTTTGTTGAATCCCACCATTTACAGTCCTGGGGGCACTTGAAGGCACTAGATATCCCCAAACAGGGGAGTGGCCTAACCTGGTAGCCCCCAGGGAATCTCAAGGGCTCCTACCTATAAATATCCAAATCTGCAAATATTTTCTTTACAGAAAAAGTACAGGGCAGTAAAAAGAGCTAAGATGTGTTATGTATATGTACCAACTCCCATGATGACTATAACCCTCATATACTGCAAACATACACTAATGAAAATAAAAATTTAAAAAGGCACAGGGATGAGCACAAACACCTATCCATGGATGACCGGATAATCAAACAGTATTAAATGCACAGGACAAATACAGTTCAGCCTTAAAATGGAAGCGCTGGTGTATGTGCGCGTGTGGCTGAGTCTAAGAGAAGCCAGGCACAGGTTACATCATGTCCGAATCCATTCACACGAGCCATTTAGAATAGAAAAAGCCATAGAGACGGGACACAGGTAGGGGCTGACAGAGGCTGGAGAGGGGGAATGAGGAGGGGACCCCTGGGTGAGGAGCATCCCTGGGCCTTGGAGATGTTCTGGAGCGCAGTGGCGGTGACAGCTTCGTGTGAGGACAGAGCATGAGCTCCGAGGGTTCATTCATGGTAGGGGCTAATGTGGGGCTGCACTTGCCCAGTGTGTGTAAAGTTCTGGGACCTGTCTCTAGTGCCACCAGATAGATAGGTGATAGATAGTAGATGGATAGATCGATGGATAGTAGATAGACAGAAGATAGCAGATAGATGATATAGGACATGGATGATAGATAGTAGGTAGATAGGTAGTAGATAGGTGATAGATAGATAGATGGTAGATAAATGGCTGATTTTACCTTATGCGAATCTTGCCCTGATAATTCTTTTAAACAAAGAAGCCAGTAGAATGATAATCTCACAACCAGGCCTCAGACTGCTGGGCACCCCAGGATGAGCTGTTCTTCAGGCTCTCTGAAGGGTTCTTCTTGCGGTGCCCTGAGAAACCTGACTGCCTTCGTGGTTTTCCTTCTCCCAGGGACTCGGGACTTTGCCAGCGTCCCCACCTGACTGCTTGGCTCAGCCTGGGCCCCTGTGGGGCAGTGTGAGCCAGGACACTCGAGATGTGTGTGCCCCAGAGACAGCGATGCAGGGGTCCAGGTGGGACTCAGAAGCAGAGGCCTTGTGGGCCTACATGCAGTGCACCCCGAAATGTTCATGGTGCACAGGTCTCAGCCTTGGTTGCTGGGATTAGGGATGCAGATTTTAGCTTCCTTTTTATGCTTAGTTAGGGCTTTTTAAACAATTCTACAATAAATACGATTTGTTTCTGTTGCTTTATTTTATTTTGAGACCTGGGAATTGAACCCAGGACCTCATGCACACAAAGTATACACTCTCCCATTGAGCCTCACTCCAAGCACCTTTATTTATTTAAAGAAAATGCTAGGGGGGATAGTCTGCTTGAAGAGCCAATATACACTTCTCAGAAGTGATGTCCATCCGTCAGAGCCCTAGAAGTCCACGTGATGATTGTTTCTGGAGCCCTGGGGGGTGTGAGGCTTGTGAAAGTGAGGCTGGCCCTGGGCCGAGATGGCGCCCTGTGACTGCCACCCGCCTGTGACGTGTGTGGTATCAGAAGCCGTCACAAAGCTGTACGGAAACCTGGGCGGGTAGCCCTACCTGGACAGCAGCGGAGGAGCCTCGGTAGAGAAGACACCTCAGAGCCAGCTCTGCTCGGCCGGCTGGTCGACCTGCCGCAGCACGCCTCCCCTCTGTCCCTCCTGGCTTTTGCCACCGTCCTGTCCTTTCTCCAAAAGCCATCGTTACGCCCTCCTCTGAGTCACGTGTCCAGTCCTGATGGCACCATCCATATGCTGTGTGTTATATGCTGCTTATCTTTCCGTATGTGTGTTGCCTGATTCTATCACAATTGCTTTTGAGGACAGGAGCTGCTCTTCTGTAGCTTTCAGCAACCATAGAATCCTAAAAACAACGTTGTTCGCAGCTATGCCTATATATATAATATATATGTATATATTCCATTAATATATATATTATTGATATATATTATTAGTTTAGTGCACATAGCAGAAGACTCTTTACTACTTGGTTCTTAAAATTCTTAAGCTACATTCCTAAAATCACTATTATAAGTTAAGAGCTGAGGGGACAAAGCCAGACTATTCACATATGTCCTCTGTTTTTGAGGGAGACCAGAGTAGACTAACGTAGGGGGAAAATGAAAGTTTTGCAAAGTTATCAATTCATTCGTTGTATCAAAAATGGAAACTCTGAGTAAAATATGTTCCCACATAATTCAGCTCTGTTTAGAAACAAAGTCAGGCATTAAGAGTCATTGTCTAAGTTGGAAATGATTCTTTCTGTACAATAAGGGATTATTGGGGGAAAGTGTTCAGAGAAACATCAGCATTTGCAATTTATCTTCCGAGAGGCTGCTGCATTAGCTTGCTTTAGGCCCAAGAGAAAGTAAGAGAGAAGCCAGAGGAACAGCAGCCTCTAGAACTGTGTTCCCTTCTCATGCTTAGGAAGGCTGGGTTAGTCAGTCCAGGCCTGGTGCCGCCCTCCACTCTGGCAGGAAACTGGGGCTTCTATCTTGTTGCACTGCCATCGGTGGCTTCCATTCCCAAGGACCAAGATAGCTGCAGGATCTCCAGCCATTGTCTGCAGCTCAGGAATCAGAAAGGATGAAAAGAGAAAGAAGGATCCACTGAGCTGCCGAGAGACAGGCTGGAGAAGCCGCCCTGGCTGTGGGGCAGAGTCAGAAGGGCTCAGCCCTCCGGGCTGTCCTGAGTCATGGGAAGCCCAGCCACACGTGCAGACGAGGAGTCCCTTCCTAAGGAGGCTCTAGGAACTCACCATTTTTATAAAACCACCTTTGTCAGAATGAGCGGGGGACCTTGATCGCTGTTCTTGGGAGCAACACGCCCAGCTAAATACTGGGTCACAAAGCGTTTCAGTCTTTTTTTTGTATCATGCGTCCCTTTAGTAGTCTAGTGAACTTTAGGGATCATGTGTCAGAATAATATTTTCAGATGAATGAAATTCATGAGAACACAAAGGAATCAAATCATACTGAAATATGGTCCTGCTGACCAAACCTTTGAGGTCTGTAGAACTAGAACACTCCTTTGTTAGTATAGAAAGTGGGCACAGTTTTCAGTTTCTTATGCTTAACACAGGAGGGAGAAAACCTCATCTGAATGGTTTTATTCACTCATTCAGGAATTGTGACGTTCTTATTTTAAACCTAGTCCTATACTATAGATTATGATGGATGAAAGAAAAGATGTAGCCTCTCCTCTCAGTTATTCTCTAAGTCCCCTGAGCACTTAATAAAATAAAGAATATTCAACTTACAAAGGTGGATAGTTGCTATAATTTGGATCTGAAATGTATTTCTCAAAGGCCCATGTGTTAAAGCTGCATCTCTGGGTGGGCACTACTGGGAGTCCTAGGACCTTTAAGAGGCAGGGACTGGGGGAGGAAGTTAGGTTGTTGGGGGCGGGCCCTGAAGGGGGTTTTTGATCCTGGCCCCTTTCTTCCTCTCCCTTTGCTTCCCAGATGCCCTGAGGTGAGGAGCTTCTTCCAACACATGCTCCCGCCATGATGTGCTGCCTTGCCACAGGCTCAAAAGCAGTGGGGCAACCGACAATGGACTGGCACCTCCCAAACTGAGATCCCAAATAAACCTCTCTTCTTTGAAGCTGATGACCTTAGGCATTTTGTTACAGCCATGCAAAGTTCACTGACACAGTGACCAACTAGGCCAGGTCCAATAGACCAGAATTTAGGGAGTTCGAAGTAAGGGGAAGGTCATGTAGAGTGGGCTAAGAGGAAGCACCGACGATGTAAGATTGATTCTGAAAGAGAGGAGAGGGGTGTATTTTAAGGGAAGGAGTGGGGAAATGCGGTGGGTGGAGATGGTGACAGGAGGCTCCTAAAAGGTCCTAAAGAAAAAAAGGCTTAGGAGAAGAGACTGGCAAGGAGACGCTGTGGATCTGGGTTTCTGAAAATGAAAGGATGAAAAAACCTCAAGAAATGTCCAGGTGCACATCGGTCGGTGTATCAAATATGTAGAATGAACCGGAAGCATAAGCTTCGAATTTCTGGCAGTGGTTGTTCTCAAGGAGATAAACTAAGGGAATAGCTAGAGAGACCAACATTTTATCTCTAATGTTTGTTTCTTTAAAAGCAAAAGGAGGCTGGAGACAACTATGACAAAATGTAAACTATTAAAACATTTCGTTATGTCATTTTTCTATTTCTAAACATTTCCCAAGCTTAAAACTAGAAGTCATGACCTTAAATCTTCTAAATGCATTTCTACTCTCTTCTAGATACCATTTAACTTATGCAATAAATTCTAGCTATACTTGCTCTAAAATGCTGTGTTTACTCCAAAGGGCTGATCTTGTGACCGCACAGCATGGTGGCACCTTTCTGCCACTCTGCCCTGGGTCTGGCCTGTGTTCTTGTCCCTCCTTGCCCAGCCATTCTCTAGACTGCTCACAAGAGCTGCTCACACCACCTCTTCCAACAACCTTGCTGCCGCCGAGGACGCCGGCACTGCCCCTCACTTTCCTTGAACTTAGCTTTCCTCTGAGACAGGCGCCACTAGGCCCCTTGGAGACATGGATCTTGTACTCAGGAACGGTGCTGAGAGCTTCCATCCTCCACACCCATCCCATTCCCATGGCAGACACCACTAATCACCACCTCACTTCCCCATTGCACTTGGAATTCTTCCCGACCAAATCCTTCCCGACAGAGTCCCTGGGGCTCATCGTACAGGTTGGGTGTGCAACAAAACCACTTGCCATTCCTGCCCACATTCTTCTTTAGCTTCCAAAATGCCAATGTTGTTCCCAAGAGAGACTCCAAGGGAACCAGCATCACCCTGTAAGTACAGAATTCAGAAGAAAACACACTCCATAGAGCAAGTTATCATGAAGAAACCTCATCACACATCTCAGTGATCCAATGATGCCTGATTCAACTGTCAGAAAGCAGCAAGGAAACCAGTCCGCAACACGAGGCTGCCAAGCTGCAGGTAGACACCCCAGTCCAAAGTATTTCATTGTTTCCATGGGCAAAGGGGGAGGACAAACCTTTCGAGGCTCCCACAGCCTGAGAAAGCCCTGGGGAGGAGAAGGGCAGGATTGGCCCTGGGTGGACTTGAGCGGGGCTATGTGTAGAACAGCTGGGTGGAGGCCCCAGGCTGATGCCCTTGGAGTCGTACTCTGCCCATCCTGAAGAAAACGTGCCAGCCAGCTGCCCTCCGCGCCTCTTCACAGCAGCGTCACCGTGACTTTTCTACTTTTCATATTTCCTATAATTATATTTTATTTTCATGGTCAGGAACGGAAAGAAAAGGAGAAGACAGAAAAGAAAGGATGGAGGGAAGAAAAGGAGAATAAGGGAGGAAGGAAGGAAGGAGAGAAAGAAGGGCACACAGCCGGAGGATCCCCCTCCAGCACAGGGGCTCCGAGCCGGGGCCGAGGGCAGGCAAGGCGCGCGCACCACCGCTGAGCCGCCCCCCAGCGCTGTGTCATGTGCTTTTCTTCTAGGACAAATGATGGTAGCGCATGAGTTGTTTTCTCTAAGCTGAAACCTCGTACTCAGGTTTACTGCAGCGTTGGCCCTTTTCAATAAATAAGGGAGTCTGGGGTCGCAGCTTGGGCACCGTCTCTAAAAGCCTCGCCATTGCTGTTCTGTACTTTGCTTTTGGAATCAGAGAGAAAATCAGAGGAAAACAAAACAGTGCCTCTCCCAGGGGGAGGTCATCAGAGTGCCCGTAGGGTGGCCTCTTCTCCCACTCTCCTCTCATTCCTGCCAAGCGCCAGGTACGAAAGACCAAAGCGGACACAGCCCGGCCCCGGGCGCCTTGCCCGGACGGGAGGGAGTGGCAGGCTTCTGTGAGGGGGCCTGGCTCAGGCCTGAGGAGAGGGCCGAGGCCTGGAGGTGGGGGACAGGGGCCTGCTGGGCCCCC
>NW_004624807.1:782576-849266 GCF_000247695.1 Heterocephalus glaber
TGTAATGGTACAAGATCCCAATGATGAATGTGACTGTATTTTATACCTAAAATGGACCAATAAACTTAATGGGAAAACAAACAAACAAAAAAACAAACAAAAGTCAGCATCTGGGCCCAAGGCTCATCTGAGGTGCTTCGCAGGGGAGAAAACAAAGTCAGAAGTGAAGTGGCCTGCTCCAGGCTGTCCCCGCCAGGCTGGCTGGTGGACGCGCTCGAGCTGAGTCAGGTCTGCTCTGTCCACTGCGGCTTTCCCTGTGCCCAGGCATCACTGCTGAAGGCGAGGGAACCGAGGCTGCTGCACAGCGGGTGGGGTGGGTTCCCCACAGCTGCCTCCCAGCACAGCCTCAGAGCTCGAGTGCAAAGTGGGAAATGTCAAGCTGTCTGGGGACGGGGCAGGAAGAGGCCAGGTGAGGGCTGAACACGCCCTGCACTGCCTCACTAGGAGAGGAGGGCGTGTTATTTTTCTTCACAAGAGCAACACAGGAGGAAAACCGTTCACAGAGACACTGCATACTTTAGCAAGGAAGATGAGATGCAGAGGCACTTAGCTCAGCTCTTGAGAGGAAATCTTTGCAACCAAGGGGGGAAAAGTAGTCAGTAGTTTCTTTTTTTAAGAAAAGAAATCTGAAAAGGATTCAGGCGGGTGTGAGCGTGCTGTGGGGCTGTTTTACTTGGGTCACACAGGCTGGGTGGTGTGTGCGGTAGGTGCAGTCAGTGCCTTCCAGGCCCTGAAGCTTCCGGGGCACTGAGGTGGCAGAGTGGCTCAGTGGTTAGTGTTGGTCGGTCGCAGTGAGAGGCATGCGGCTCTCACTCATTTTCCGAAATTGAATTCCACTGCTGCCTCCGTCCAGAAGCCTTCCTGGCCCTTCAGTCTCGTTTTCCCATGCTGGGTGACGTCCCTGCCTCCAGGGCCTCAGTTCTCCCTGTGCAGCAGTGCGTCTCTCGCGCTGGTCCTCATCAGGCCAGGTTATGACAGTTGGTTCACACAGTCCAGCCCTCGGAGAGAGGGCATAAATCTTCCCCAGCTTCTTATTCCAGTTCTTAGCCAAGGGCCTGGCATGTACTTGGTGCTCAGTAAATCTTATTAAACAAATAAGAGGAAAGAAGAGGAGGAGGGAGGACATTCCGGGAGATAGGAAATTTTCTTTGTGAAATTTGTCTCAGAAATATCCGCCCAGAGCTTGTCCACTGATGGTGACTGCAGCTGGCTCTGCACTCCCAGCTGTGCCAGGAGGAAATCTGGTGGGTGTGGGAAGATTTAAGAGTACATGTGTGTCCTGGGGCATTTCTGAACTAAATCTACCTCTCTAAGCACATGCCAAGAGCACACAGGCCATGTTTTATCTCCCTGGAGCCTAGTTACTTAGCAGTTTCTCCTTTCAGACTGCTTAGGAGCCGGAGAGTTTGCTACCTGTCCACTGCTGGAGCCCGGGCAATTGATCAGAGCTCAATAAACATTTGGTGAATGATGAAGTGACAAAAGGGCCACAGAGCAGCTTAAATGCCACGAAATATCTACAGTAAATATCCTGAGCCAGGCCTCCCCTCCCTTGAGTCATACTGACACTTCCTTTACAAACAGTCCTATTGGCCTTCTTTATCTCGTTCAAGAGCACTGCAGACTGCAGACTAGAAGAAAGGAAAAACAGTTTTACTCACATAATCTATTGATTATTGAGAAAGGAAGAAAGAACGAATGAACAAGAGATCAAAGCATCAACAACAAAGGAGGCTAGAGAGAATTTCAGCCGCTATGAGCAGCTTTAAATAACACCATGGTTTCTGGGGGCGTTCAACAGAGTACAAAGCCCTAACTGGTTTTCAGTATAACTGAGTCATGAGGAGTAAATAAAATCTATTTCAACATGCTTGCCTAAGAAGACAGAAAGGTAAATACAACATTTTTTTAAACAAGGTCTCTACCACGATGGATAAAACTGAAAACAACAACAACAAAGAAGTCCTTAACAGTAATCCATGAAGTGTCTCCGCGAGCCACCGCCTGCTCCTCCTCCCATGAGAGGGGTCTGGGCAGCACCGGAGCACCTGCTGCTGGGCCCTGCCGTCCCGTCCCTCGGGCAGCCCCGAGGAGGCCCTCAGGTGGTTACATAAGTCCCTCCTTCCCCCATCCCTCTCTCTCCCGTCCTCCTTCCCCCCGCTCCCTCCTTCGGCTGGATGGAGATGGAAGCCAGAACTTTCGTGCCCTGCAAGCATTCGCCAGAGCTGCATCCCGCCTGGAGCCCACATTCCGAAGGCTCCACTACGGGACTGGTTTCTGGCTTTCGCAGGCCAGTGAGTCCGGGGCTTCTCCGGACATGTGCAGTCCTGGTTAGACTTGCACTTAGTGGCCGCCTGGCGGGACACAAGCCCTGCGGGGCCGGGGCAGGGCGAGGGGGAGGGAGGACCTGAGGCTCCCCACTCCGCTGCGTGTCAGAAGCCAGCTGCATACCCACAGGCGTGTGCGGGGAGAGGGCTGGCCCTGCTCACGGGCCTCCTGGCCTCATTGTTCACGTGGCGCTGAAGTCATGTGCTGAAAGCCCGCCCCTCGTGGTAATATTGGGATCTGGGGCCTTCGGCAGGGATCAGGTCAGGAGGGTGGAGCCCTGTGAACGGGATTAGTGCCCCTGTGAATGAGTCCCCCGGAGCCCCTCGCCCCACGCCGCGCCTTCGTGGAAGCAGAGCTGGCCGCTCCGGGCACCAACTCAGCCAGCGCTTCGACCTTGGGCTTCAGCCTCCAGAAGTGTGAGCAACGCATTCTGTGGCTTAGAAACCACTTAATCTGGGTCATTCTGCGTTCAAAGCTCCTACGGACGAAGACCCCCTTCTTCCTCCTGCCCAGTGGGCACAGCACGGGACTAGAGAGGCGCCAGATGGAGCCTGGCAGGACCCCGGGAAGAGGCACTGTGATGTGGCTGTGGCCTGTGACTGCGGGGCGGAGCGGGGTGGGGGACACCAGGGCCCCTGTCACCAGGCACAGGGCACAGCACCGTGCAGCGCCGGGAGGACACTGAAGTGCTGACACCTCCCACCCCAGGTCTGTTCCTAGGAAGGACACCCACCCAAGGCCAGCAAGCACAGAGTCCGGTGGGCGGCCTCGCCCGGGTGCCTCCTGAGTGCTAGCTGAGAGGGGGGCCGGTGGGCTCCCTCGATCTCTCCCTAAAGATAAACCCAGGGCTGGGTCTGGGGTCTGCAGCCCGGGGCACTTTAGCATTGCTGACCTCTCCAGTTCAAGCCCTTTCTCCCGCTGGGGCAGGGAGTGTGGGGCAGACCTGATGGTGGGTCCAAGGCCTCAGTCTTCAGCTGCTCCTGGGGATCTCAGCTCCTCCTTTACTGGAGGCTGAAGTTGGGGGCCGGGGAGGTGGAGGTGACCTGGCAGGGGGTCCCAAAACTGACAGTGCAGTGGTCTGAGGGAACAGCCAACCCACAAAGTGCTCCTAAAATTACAAGTTTTATCTTAGAACCCGGAGTTTTGATTCTTCTTAAAAATCAGAAGGCCCTGGCAGGCCGAGCACAGTGGTCCACCCGCCTCTGCGACCCCAGCCGTGAGAGGCAGAGGCGGGAGGAGAGCTGTGAGGTGGAGGCCAGCCCGGGCTACACAGGGAGTTCAAAGGCAGCCTGAGCTACACAGCAAGACCCTGTCTCAAAACTCAAAAAACAAAAAGCAAAAACCCCCAAAACAACAAAAAGGAAATTCTGTGGACACAGCACTGGGGTCAGTCTCCAACACTGCAAAACCACAGTCCTGCCAGTAATGGGCGGGGCCAAGTGAGGACCAGGGCAGCCGCCTCCCCCAGGGCCTTCTCCCTGAGCCTGGGCTTGACCTGTTCAGCCCTCTCCGGGCACTGCGGGCCCAGGGTGACCTGCCCCCATCGGCCACATTCCTGGGGAGGGCGTGGGGACGTCACAGTAGGTTTTGAGGAAACCTGGAGCCTGGAGAGGGAGCGAAGGGAGGAGACCCAGAGGAAGGGAGAGAGGAGGCAAGAAGTGCTAGAGGTGTGAAGAGGGAGGAGAATCACTAGGAGGCGCCAAGCATACAAGACGGGTCCGGGTCTGGGGCCAGGACAGGCGACCGCAAGGCCAGCTGCCTGCGGGCTCCAGGCAGCCACTCGGCCCCAGCTCTTCTTAAAGTTCCAGTGCCGCCATCTTGAAATTCTTCATCCTTGTTACTTAAACAAGGGGCCTTGGGGTGCCTCATTTTGCAGAGTCCCCACAAA
This sequence comes from Heterocephalus glaber, assembly GCF_000247695.1. The sequence goes on from NW_004624807.1 coordinate 786,793, forward strand.
TTCTGCAGCTATCATTTGCACAATGGAGACCTTGTGGGTGGGCTTTCTTCCACACAGGGGCCCAGGACAGAGAGCTGAGACCCAGTGTCTGGGAGTCAGGGCTAGGGAGAACTAGGGCTATTGGTGAATTCCCATTTATAAGCACATTGCAGGGACTCTGCTGGTCACTTGTAGCCTTTCCCCGTCAGTGACTTCTTTTCAGTCCTTCAGTGACTTCTGCAGGGAGACACTGCTTTGCCCCCATAGAGATCTGACAGTAGCTGGTCTGGGTCTGGGAACCAGGCCTGTCTCCCTGTGCACGGCCGTAAAGCTCCTTCTCCCCAGGCCAGGGCCGAAGTGTGGGCTCAGGCCCAGATTCTCATCTGAGGCAGCAGGAAGGAACTCAGCTACTCTTCTCAGGGGTCCCACATCAAGCCCTTGACCTTGGTGGTCCCAGGAGGGTAGAGGTGAGGGTGACTGGCTGTCACCTGTTTGTAAGAGGGGAGCTGTGGGCCTCACCCCTCTGGCTGTCACTTCCTGCTGGACAAAGCTGCTGCTGCCACTGCTGTGTCTGGAGGGGCCAGGCCCGCCCCAGGACGTCCCCTAGGATGCCTCAGAGGATCCCAGGATTGGGAACTGGGCCCTCGCTCATTCTCAATTCTAAGGGTCCAGTCACCAGCCCAGAGCCACTGTTGGAGGGTTCTGGAAAAATAGTTTTTATGGCAAAGTCTTACTTCCTTCTGTTTTATGTATGACATTTTCCCCCAAAGAAAAAAGGTTGGAATAACCAGTATCACTATTATTATTATTATTATTATTTGCTTTTATTTTCCACCCCAGGACCATCTGTCATCAGAAAACAGTTTATTTTATACCACTCAGGCTGAGTTCCACATTCAGAGGAGGGAACCAGACAGGGAACAGCAGTGACCTCTGGATACCCCCAAAGAAGGGGCTGGGAAATGCAGGAGGGGAGTGAGCTGTCACCCCGAGGTTGTCTGAGACAGAGCCAACCAGGGCCACCCACTGCTGGGTGCACCATGCATGGGTGATTGCTGTAGGGTGGAGACAGAGGGGAATCAGGCCACTTACTCCCTTGCTGTGTGGGGCTGATGATGCCCAGTGGAGGGAAACTGGAGATGAAGTCGGTCTGCTCTGTGACATGGTGGGTGGGTAGCAAATGCAAAAACACTTCACACTGCGATCTTTCCTCCTAAAGGGCAGGGGGTCTCTAGGGCCTGAGCTGATCGCTGCTTGTTGCCAGATTTCGACATTCTTCATATAAAAAGGATCAGAGAATTTACGCTGAGCCAGCTGCTGTAGACCCCAAGGTGCAGATGAGAATGGAAGAACATACTGTCTAGACGTCACCCAGCTTGGTGCCCACCATAGGAAAGGGTGCCACACTCAGGTCTCTGGGTTGAAGCTGAGCTAAGGAATCACTCTGAACTTGAGCCTTCAATTGGAGCTGAGGTGAACTTTACCACATCTTCTGAGCTATACTTCCAGGCAAGTTGACTGAGGAAATTTCAGTCCTGGCAACCAGACCTGAACTTAAGCAGCAGGTTAGACTCGTGCCTAGCAGGAAGCATGCTGATCAGAACCAAAGGCCGTCGGGGGCAGAACAGTGTGGTCAGATGTGCGCTTTGGAAAGCAGACATGCTCACTTGCTGTAAGGGCACCACGGGGAGACAGTGGAGAAGCCCAGAGTAGAAGGGCTGCCTACTACCCCACGCTGCTCAGGAAAGAGCCAAGGGCGGACGCAGAGCAAGGGAGGCAAAATGCCACTTTTGTTAAGCCGCCATATTGATTCATCTCCCCGGTTCCTTCCACAGGGACAGTGATTGGTGCAATGCCCTTTCGTTACTCTCAGGGGACACAGGACAGAATCTGCTGGTCCATGCCTCAAGATTTATAGGAGCTGATATCTCCCAGTCCAGGGGCTGGTCTGGTCCAGAAGAATGCGAACCTACCTGCTCCCAGGATCGTCCACATTCTCTAATACCAGCCTGACCTATAAAAAGGTGACCAAGAGTCGGTATCCATTTGCCTTGTTCCCCCTTTCCCCCTAATCCTTAACTAGTTCAGAAGTTGGGTGAAAAATATAAGCTTCCATCTATACCTTCTAAGACCCCCAATTTGATATTACCTACTGCTTTGACCCCCATTAAATTGACCTCCATTAGATTGGCTTGAGTTTTGTGTACTATGTCTCCGGTTTAGCCTTGAGATCAGATGTCTTATTGTCTCTAAATCCGACTCCCAAATGAAAGGAGTAACTTTTGACATGAGAACGAGTCTCGAAGGGTGTTTGTCCCACCACAGGCCACGACTGTCCTCTGGATGGTGTCCACAAGAAAGGGCGGCCCAACAGGTGTCCAGGAAACTGACCCATCAAACTGACACATTCTCTTTGGGGAGACGGAAGGGAAGGGACGACCCCCTGTGGGAGGAGCAGAGAGACCCAGTGCGGAGAGGAGATTCCACGGGGATCCCAGCCAGGAAGGTCTGTGGACCCAGCTTCTGAGGCCAGTTCCTTCCTCTTCACAATCAGTCCTCAGAATCTGCACCTCCTGCCCATCTGTGTTCTCCTCCATCCAGGCTCCTTTACCCGTACTCTCTACTTCCTCTTATCTCCAGGTCTCTGCATCCTGGTGCCTCTGTTTCCCAATTCGGAGAGAATCAAGAGAAACCGTGTCCGCTGCAGCCACCAACTGTCATGAGCCTTGGGCGAGACATTCCGCCGGTCCGGGCCTGGGAGCCTGGATTCCCTTAGGAGGATTGTGGGTGGATCCCCCGAGCAGGGCCGGGATTGGCGCCTCTCTAGAGGCTGGGTGTTTGAGCAAGGCAGGGACCAATGGGGTGACCGCCAAGGGTTCAGAATTCTTATCAGGGACATTCTTGGGAGGGACCTGAAATGCACTTGGAATTCTGAGGCAGGCTCCCAGTGTTTGCGTGGTGTCTGGAACAGGGTGCAGCATGTGGCTGTCAGGAGCCACAGGGTGTGTCAGGGAGAGGAGCAGAGCACGCACAGCTGGCTGGCACTTCTCTGCAGGGCTGCCTGCCGTGGCTTCGGGGGCCCAGCTCCAGGTCCAGAGAGGCTCCCGGTGGGGTCTGCCTTGGCCACAGTTGTCCCCTGAGGCGGGCATGGGAGGAGTGAGAGTGACTCTGGGATCCCTGCTTTTCCCTGGGTGGTGGGGTTGTTCCTCAAACCTCCTCTGATTCCCCTGGCCTCAGGCCCTGGGCCGCTCCATGGGCCATTTTTGAAGGGTCCTGAGGCTGTGGTAACAAAGGGCATCCAGGAGGCAGGGCCGAGCCTGCTCCTTCGTACACAAATGGAAAACGGGAGGGCATTTCGGTGACCAAACACCCCTGTGAGAAGCCTCCTGATTCTCAGCTAACCGCTAAGACACAGGGAGCACGTTCCAAGCTGGTTTTAGCAGGTGCCATGGAGATCACCTGGTACCACGGGCAGCAGCCTCATTGTCCGTCCTGCTGAGCGCCACACATCTGGACGGCTCACTGAGTCGCTGAACAGAAATGACCTTGAGCTGCTCTGCCTGTGATGGCAGCTGCCTTTAAGACAGAATCCGTGCAAAGTCAGGAGCGGCAAACGCAGAAGGCACGAGGTCAGCGGTGGGATTGGGGCCCCTCTCCGAGCGCCACAGGTCACTGGGCTCCACAGGAAAGGCCACGAGTCCCTGAAGGCCGCAGGGGAAATGGGCACAGGCTTTCAGGGTGACTTCTCGCTCTGCCTGCTGGGCATCTCAGAGCCGCCGGGCGGCACCGCAGGCTGTGTTGTGTCCCTCTGGGAGCCAGGCTCAGGGGACCAGGCCTGAACTGTCCCCTTGGCCAGGTTCCCCTCAGCCTCTCAGCTCCCCACTGGGACGGACTGAGCCACCAGGAGGCTGAGCTTGCCCGAACCCCGTTGGTCACTCGAGGTAAACCTGCTGTCACAATGACAACTGCCCGACAGCATTTAGACAGAATAGATTTGCCCAAGTTTATGTAACCATTTTCCTACTTTGTTCTCCTTTTAAAATGTTTTCACTATTACTATCCCCTTGGTAAATACTACAGACACACAGAATCTCTGGTTGAAGATAGAATCTTCAAATAACCAGGTCAAAGAAGCTAAGAATTGTTATGATTCACACTGAACTACTTTCCAAACTCCTCATGCAACTGTACAGTGTCACCACCGATGTCTGAGGGTACCACTTTCACCCTGCCTCCCTGGACATTATTACTCTTCAGACAGTTGGCTAATTTAGTTGGTAAACATATGCTAACCTCAGTCTTGGTCCAGGTTACATTGCTTGGGGTACTTGATAAACTGTACACGTTCCTATGTTTGTTTATGGATTCCATTTTCCCTTTTTAAAGTATCTTTCTCCATCTGCTGTGCTTTGAATGTGTCCCCCAGTGGTCCCTGTGTGCGACGCTGGGTCACAGCTAGAACAGGGTGTGGGGGGCCCTGGGGTGACCCGTGAAACAGATGAGGGGGCCTCAAGACAGCAAGTCTTTTCAGCATGAATCAGACCCTTGAGTTGCTCTCCGGCTTCTTTTTCAAGGCGTGATTTCTTCCTCCCATTCCTGCTCCTGCCATTGTGACTGTGTCTGCCGTTAGGACTTCCCCAGGCCAAACCTGTGCAGACGCAATCCTGGACACTGCATCTCCAAAGCCATGAGCTAAATAAACATCTCTTCTTTACGGAGTTAGCCTTCCTCAACTATTTCCTTACAGAAATTAAAGACAGGCTAATACAGCACCCTGCGCCACAGAGCTGTTGCAGGTTGGTGTGTGTGTGTGTGTTGCCTCTGCACACCAGTCACCCATCCAGGGCTTGCCTTATGCCTGCACTCGCTGATGACAGGTCACGACGGAGCCTGAGCCCCCTGTCTTCCCTAGCTCAGTGAATGACAACACAGCCCACCCAACCGCCCAGCCCGAGTCCCGCCAGGCCAGGGCAGGCTCCCTCCTCTGGCCTGTCTCCCTGGACCTCTCCATCCCTGCCCAGTCGCTATTCATCCCAGGTCCTGTTCTCTGCTTCGTAGCACCTCTCCCACCAGACAGTCTCTTGCTGTGTGTTCATCGACTTCTTCATGGTCTGGATTCCATCTGGGTTCAAAGGTGAGCTCCTGAAGCCCGGGCTGTCAGCCTTACTCATCACCATATGCCCAGTGTTCACAGCAGAGCCCACCCCTCGGGGGTCCGATCAACACCTGTGATGCACGTGTCAATAAACTCTGCCCTCACCCATTTAAGTCTGTGTAGAGAAGATCAGAGTGAACAGAGAGCAAGATCAGGGTTTGAGACACGATGATTCAAGGCTACAGTGGGCTCTACGCTTGCTGTAGAGTCTGAGCTAGTTACCCAGTATCTCTATGCCTTCCTCTATCCACCTCTAAAAGAGAGAATTGGAGCCAGGCCCAGTGGCATATACTGATAATCCCAGCTACTCGGAGGCTGACGCAGGAGGAGAGAAAGTTGGAGCCAGGCAGAGCAAGACTCTGTCTCAAAATAAAAAAGGCCTGGCAATGTACCTCAGTGTTTCCTATGCATATGTTTGGTCCTGGATTCCATCCCCACCCCCCAACCCCAGGAAGTGGAGGAGGACAGACAGAGAGAGAAATACCATCTTCATAAGTTTGAAGGGTCAGACGACGTGGACACAGTGCTTAGAAATGAAAGACTGACTATAATAAAGCTCCGGATAAATGTCAGCTCTGTGCAATGCTTCTTTACGATTTTTCCTATGGCTTCTGAGCCCAGTAGTCACTTTCTTCTTTTCACTAAAGCCTTGGTCTGTATTAAATTATATTTTATTTTAGTTTTTAGGGCACACCCTGGAATGCTTACCCTTTGATTAGTGTGGAATTTATTTGGGTGCAGTGAATGGCACTGGCAATCCCTGCTGGCAAACCCTTTCCACTTGCGCTCTCTGTGCCATGCGTTCTGTTTTTCTCTATATAAGGGAGCTTTCTTCCTGCTTCCAAGTCCCTTTCTAGTGGGGACCACACTGCAGGTCCAACACTCCCCTCCCTGGCAGGGAGCCCTGTCCTTCTCTGCCCGCCTATCGGAACCACCATGTGCGTTAGTCCTGGGCCCCACGGGCGAGTGCCCTTTTCACTGTGAATTCCTTGAGGCCAAGGTACTGTGGTACATCCTCGTACAACTTCCTCTTCCCACTTGAGCCAACTTAAACAGGTTTCTGCGTCTCTGACTAAGAGTCCAAAGGCAAACTTCACCTTTGCAATTATCCAAGGAAAAGTGGCAGCAATGAAGCTGCGTTCCCATCTCCAAGGGGACTGACATGCTGTCCCATCACCGGAAAGCCTCTCCCAACAGGGAGCAAAAGGCAGGAGAGCTTTCTGAACATCTGTGCAGGCTGGACACACCCACCTGCCACCGCCTTGATGCCCCAAAACAGGGTTTTCAGATTCCAACAAAGCCAGGGAGGCAGGCTGTCCCTGACCTCTTCTACCCATTCAGTGGGCTGGCAAGAGGTGGAAGAAGAATAATTGTTATTATTATTGCCTGTTCCATTCCAAAAAGGATCTGGTTTGGCATACAAACTAGAGACTAAAAATAAAATTCTAAATTAACCTCTGAGTACATTTAAGCATCTGCATTTGAAGGTCATTGTCAGGAACGTCACTCCTCAGCCCGAGGATGCGCCAAGCACAGAGCCTGCTCCTGGCTGCCTGGAGCCTGAGAGCACATGCTGCTCCATGTTTTCTTTTCAAAATCCACGGTTGTAGCTTGATTTTGCAGTGTGGCTGGTTTTTCTTCAAGGGTGTCTGGTTGCCATTTGGTCCCCTTTGTTAGATCTGAAGTTTACAAAGGAAAGCCAATGGAGGTGCGTTTGGCATCCAGGTGGGGTTAGTGAGCTCTCCTCTGAAGATGGAGGCTGGAGAAGGGGTGGTAGCCGAGCACTGCAACCTCTCCCCAGCCAGCGGGACAAGTGACTCAGCTGACTCCCCTGAGCAGAGACCCCTGAGCCTGCACACCTCCCTCCATCAGCCCTGCACCTGCCAGGGCCTCCTATCCAGTCACCTGCTGCCCCCAGCACAGGACACCCTGGGGCCTTTTTCCTACTCAGTCAGATGCCAAAGGGTGTGGCCATCTTCCAGCTAGACAGACCTAACAACAATAGCACCTCGCGCTGAGTGCCGTGCCAAAGCCTCCAGAGTGTGTGCTGCTAGGAGGACTTGCATAAGTGCAGGGCCGGGCCCCTGGATGCACTCAACAGACACGAATGACACAGAAAATGAAAACTGACTCTTTGGCCCTCAATTTCCCTCTTCTGTTTCCTGGGAGGGGCGGGAAGGTGGCACTGCAGAAACCCACCCCCAGGCCTGCTCAGGGAGCAGTGAGGACCCAGATCACGCACTGGGAGCACAGAACATTAGGCTGGGGTACAGGAATGGGCTGTGGTCCGGACCCGGATGCTCCTCCTTTCCTCCTGTCAAGGACTCACCGACTAGTGGATACTTCAGATGACACAGAGGCACAGTAGTTCTGCTCTGCTTACTATGTCCAATTCAAGAGACCACCTGCACTTACCAGAAATGCTGATGCCCTGCTTTCTACCACCTGGTTATTCAAACATTTGGAGCAACAATTTACATACACCCATTAGGAGTCCTCCTCCATTCAAATGACTGCTGCTGGGGGAGATCCTTTTCCATGAGCTGGAGATTTGCTTGGAGATGACCCTGGGTCTTCCAGGAAAGGAGAGCGAGCAGTAGGTTCCTGTGGTGTTCAAGCACACGCTGCCCTATGGCCCAATGCCAGGCGGAGGCCAAGTGTACCACAGGCCAAACCCCCATCTCCTCCACATTCCATTTCCTGAGGCTGTCTCTAGTCTTCGGAGCCCATGTGATGATTCGGAAACTGTCAGAGTAGATTTCCATATCTAGAGGATGCCTTAAAGCCAGTCTTGGATACCCTAAATCTAATGGGTGCACGGGGTATCTGGACTACTCAAGCGGAAGGTGGTCTAACAAACACGTTTATGGTGGCTGCTGCGTGCCGAAGACGCGGCAGGCGTTGGGGGTAGAAATTCCAGAACTGCTTCTCATCGGGGTCTTCCTGAGGAGATTTGGCTCTAAGAAGCTCTTGACCTCTCAATGCATCCCAGGTCTCCTTAGGGACTCAGATGCCTGGGCTGACTCCTGGAATCTGTGTGACTCTCCCTCTGACAGCTACAAAGACAATGGGAAGTAGGAGGACCTGGGGCCCTTCCTCCTGGTCCCAACCGTACATGGCCAGCCCCTGGGGAAGCCTCTTCTGGCTGTGACCGCACAGCAGATTTAACACCTGAGTCCCGGCGCTCACAAAGGGCAGGCAGTGCTTGGCAGTGCAGTAGAGGCTCTGTCTTTCCATTTGCTGATGCTGCGAAGGTTTCCGTGAGGGTGTCACCCGTGAGGTCCTTGCTTGCTTTAACAGCTTCTGTTTTGTAATAATCACCCTGAAACTCAGAGCTTAGGAGAACAGGGCTTTTGATTCTCCAGTCTGCGTGCTGCTGGGCCCAGCAGGGCATTTCTGGTCTGCGTGGAGTGGGCTGCGGTCCCACACGTGGCTGCATTTAGCCGAGAGTGGCTGGGGCCAGATGCTGGAAATGGCTTTGCTTCTCTTCAGCTGGGCGGCTGCAGAGCAGGAGCTGCGGGCTCTCCCTTCCTCTCCGAGGGCAGTGGTCTGGCCTGAGCTTCCGGACATGGAGCCCACATTACCAAGCCTCCCAAGGCCTTGGGCGGGGCAGCACCACTGCCTCCACTGTGCTGCCAAAATCAAGCCCCAGAACCACTTGTGCTTTGGGGGGAGGAGTCAGCTCCTGCCGAGCTCTGGCGCTGTTCTGAAAGAGGCCCAATTGCTGGCACCACCTCTGAAAACTGGATCACACTGGTGAAAGACAGGAAGTCAGCGAAGGGGGTGACCTAGTGCGGCCCACAAATTGCTATTTTCTCAGTGTTAAAATTGTCCTGTGTGGATTTCGCAGTTTCATGTAGAGCTCTACCTTATAGTATATTCTCATTAAAATCAAAGCCCAGAGATGAGTCTATACTGACAGAAAGCAGATCAGTAGATGGCAGCAGAGGGGCATAAGGGAATTCTGGGGATGACGGAAGCATTCTGTTCCTTGGTATCATGGTGGTTAGGGGAACGCGTGTCAAAAATCTTTCACCTGAAGCCGGGTGTGGTGACATAGACCTGTAATTCCAGCATTTGGGAGGCTGAGACAGGATGATCCTTAATTCGAGGCCAGCCTGGGCTACATAGTGAAGCAGTGTAAAAAAACGTGCGTCTTAATGTATGTCAATTCTACCTCAGTGAAGCTGATTCAAAAGTATTAAAGCCTACGAACTTTGAAAGTTCAGAAAGGACTGGCTGGAGGCTGGTTAGGCCAAGCGGCGGCGGCGCTGGGGTCCGGTATTATATTTACAAACAATGGGAAATTCCTCAGGGGAGGGACAGGAAGCCAAGCAAAGGGGATGTTTTGTTAGTTTCAAAGCAGGACGCTGCTAATGTGACCACGTCCTCCCGCGGCGATCACACCCAGTGCCTTGCGATGGCGCCCAGGTGATTCTCAGGTGCGGACTCCTGAAGAGACTGCACCCTGCTTCCTGGGAGCAGGAAGGGCCCGGGTCTCCTCAGAGCAGACACAGACAACAAATGCGCGGGCCACTGCTGTTCAGCACCTTGGCAGTAAGCAATGTCAGCACCAGGGAGCCGTGGGGACCCGGAGGCGGGGCGCGGCCGTGGGCCCAGGCCCCCGCAGTCTGCCCAGTGCCCAGGGCGCAGTGCGGGAGGCGCCGTGCACCAGTTCGGTACAAATCTGAAATAACCAGTGTCCCCCCTGACGCCATTCTTTCCATCCGATAACTTTGCTTTTAAAAAGAAGTAGCAGGACAGAGATCTGAGGATGGGGCGGCAGGGCAGGGAGGGAAGTGAGACAGCGCGCTCCGCGTCGATGCAGCAGTGCCCGGGACGAAGTACACCGCTGTCACCAACGTGTGCTAATAAAACGACCAGGAGCAAGCAGAAACCGAGAGGCCGCGCTGTGCCGGGGGGCTGCGGCTGGGCTGTCCGCGCCTGCCTCGCTGCACCTGGCCTGCGGGCTCCTAGGCCCGGACCGCGCTGGGCGTGGGCGCGCACCGAGAAGGGGACCGCACAGGACGCCCCTGGCGGCTCGGCCAGATTCCCGGCCCTGGGCAGAGCCTGTGGAGAGGGCGTCCGGCGCCTGGCTCTCTGCTCCCGCACACGCCCAGCCCTGACCAGGCGAACACTCCAGAGCGCAGGCGTGTGGCAGAAACCAGCGATTGGACGAGCACCGGGCCCTGCTCCTCCTCCTCCTCCCCCCTCCCCCTGCCCCTCCCCCTTCCCTTCCCTCCCCTTCCCTCCCCCTTCCCTCCACTGCCCCCAGACGCGGCGCTTGCTAGTGGCTTGGACGGCCCTGCCCGGCAGCCTTAGTTCTGTCGGACCGCACGGGAGCCTGTAACTGGCAGGGTCCGGCCCGGCAAGCTCTCGGGCCAGACTTCTGAGTGAGGGAGACAGCAGTCCGGGCAGAGGAGGCCCGCGCGCCCCTGCCCGCCAGTGGACTCCTCCCCCGCGGTGGGAATGGCGCCCTGAAGACCCGCTGAAAAGAACTGATGAAATACTGTGGCCGTTATTACTGAATTACGAATTATCCACAGGGCCCGAACGTTACCTTCCGAAGACCTGGGACAGTCTGGCCTTAAGCCGAGGGAATGGAGGCGCCCGGAGGGGTGTGTGGCGCAGGGGCTGCGTTTGCTCTGCGGACGGGAAAAGCCTTCCTGCACGAGCGTTGCCCGAGGGAATCCGTGCGAGCCCAACCTGCCCTGCTCGATCCTTGTAAGACCCAAACCCAAGGAGACTCAGCGCAGCACCTCTGGGGTGGCGTGGGGACACTTGAGGACATGACCTTGGCCTTTTTAGCTACTTCTGTTTTGGTGGTGATGGTGCTACTGAGTGCCTTTGCACTAAGCTATATCCCCAGTTGGTTTTAATTTTTTAAATTTTTTGAAACAGGGTCTTGCTAAGTCACTAAATTGCCCAGGCTGGGCTTGAACTTTTAACCCTCCTGCCTCAGCCTCCCAGAAAGCTGGGATTACAGACCTACACCACCATGTCCAGCTAGTAGCTCTAATTCTCTCTTTTTTTTGGTGGGAGAAGCAGAGTCTCCCTGCGTCAAGCTGGCCATGAACCCTATGTAGCCCAGGCTGGCCTGGAGCTCACTGTGATCCTCCTGCTTCAGCCTCCCAAGTGCTGGGATTACAGGAGGTGAGCACCATGCCTGGTGTAGCTTTTCTTATGCTTTCCTGCACTGCAGTTGACAGTACTAGCTGCTTTCTTTTCTGCTCCTTGCGTCTCTGTACTCACTGAACTTCCTGGTCAGCATCCTTATTTCTGGTCTCGAGATCATCCTTTGAAGTAAAGGCGCAGGATAAACATCTCTCTCCAGAGACGACCCCACAGAGGTTTCTGGGTGCTTAGAAGCTGCTGAGAGACAGAAACCCCAGGACGGATCCTGACGAAGCCCAGAAGGAAAGCTGGGTGGGGGCACGCTCGTCCATCATCTCCCGCAGTGTCCCGGCGAGCTCCAGCCCCTGCACACTCGTGCGTTCCCTTGTGGCTCACAGCTGCCGCCCAGGCTCCTGAGCAAGAGCTGGAGGGAAGCCGGAGACCTCAGGCCTTGCTCCCAGACCACAGCCTGCCGGCCCTGAGCAGCTCAGTCCAAAAGATGTGCCTGGGCCCGTCATCACCACACCCACGACGTGGTGCCAGTGTCCCTTGCCTTGTCCCTCTTCCCCACTGACAACTGCATGGACACGGCCTTCGGCTGCCCGGGCAGGAGGAGCAGCTGTGTGCACCTGCTTCGGCTCCGTGTCCTAGCCCAGTTCTGCCGGCCTGAAAAGGCAAATGCTTCCCCTTCCAGTGCCAGGACCACGGCCACTGCCACCTCATTCGGTGACGAATCAGAGTTCCTAGCTACAAGGAAGGAATCCACACCCAAGCTTAAGGAGCAAACCGATTTGTGGAAGGATATTGCCTGGCTCACAGAACCCCTAGGAAGGCCAAAGTGCCAGGCCTCGAGGCTGGACCCTGCGTGGTGCTCCAGTCCTCCACCCAGCCCGGCTGAGGACAGGTGCAGCTGGTGCCTGGGTACCGAGGTGTCACCACTGCCAGGACCTGTGCCCACTGCCCAGAGCTGAGGGCCTCGGGTGGAACATGGGGTGTCCAGCTAGGACTAGCTCGGGCCTGCCTGCAAGGGATGCTGGGAGAGGTAGCTTTGGCCTGGAAGGCTCTAGAGTGGAAAGGGATGAATTCAGGGGATGCTGAGCACCACCAGTATAACGCAGTGTTCTCCACGGCCCCACATTTGAGTCACAGTGGTCTTGTTGCAGAATTCTAAGAGACTGAAGAGACCCATGGGAATCAGGAGGGTTTATTTAAGGTGAACACAGCTCCACACACTCCTGTCCAAAGGAAGAGTGATGAACAGAGAAGGTTCCAGTTCTATGCCTTTGGTGGAAGGGGGGTGGTCTTTCCAGTGACATGAAACGGGGTAGGGGCAAGGTTACAGGAGCCTGACAAAGGCAGTTGGCCACTATCACACCTAACGGCCTTGGGCCTTAGCCTTGAGAGGAGACAGAGCCTTGTGAGTTCTTGTGAGAACAGGATGACATTACCAGAACAAGGAGTTACAGCCCCGAGGGGTTGGGGACTGCCCAAGGCTGGGAAGAGCTTGCTTTGCATTCAGTCCTGCTCCAGTCTGGCCATATGTCTCCACAGGTGTCCCTCTATATCCTAGGGTGTGGCTCCAGGAGCCTCTTTGGATACCAAAGTCTGTGCTGATTAAGTCCCTTATCCAAATGGCATGAGAGGGACATGTAAAACCTGCTGTCCAGATTACGTATGATGCCCAATACAATGTAAATGCCACACCAAGAGTGGTCATATTGTATTGTTTGCAGAATAACGACAAGGAAAATAGTCTATACAAGTTCAGTGCAGATGCAATTCATTTGCTATTTATTTGTGACCATCCTGGGGATTGAACCTGGGTCCTCACCCTGAACTATGTCTGCAGCCGCCATCCACCCCTTTAAAATTTTTAGCCCTGGGTCTTGTTAAGTTCCCAAATTCCTTAGGCTGTGCTTGAACCTGGAATTGTCCTTCCTCAGCTTCCTGTGGGGCTGGGGGTGACAGGAGTGTGCCTCTTCATCTGACTTGTTGCAAATATTTTTAACCCCTGGTTGTTTGAATCTGCAAGGAGGAGCCTGCAACTATGGAAAGCCAAGTGTGTGTGTTTGTGTGTGTGTGTGTGTGTGTGGTTTAAAAATCTTGCTGTTATCACTTGAAAAGGTGACAGTATAGTTGGTGTGCATATCCGTTTCCCAATGCTGCTGCCACAGCTTATGACCAGTGTAGCAGCGTGACGCAGTGCACACTTATTCTCCTGGAGCCCTGAGGTGAGACTTGCTGGGCTGACACCACGGTGCCCACAGCTTGGCATTCCTGCTGGACACTGTGGAGGAGGTGCTGTTCCAGTCTCTGCGCCTCTGGCAGCCCTGTCTCCCTGTCTCTTTCTCTCTCTCACATCTTCCTGGCTCCCACGCCTTTCCCCTGACACAACTGTCCACCGTGATGTCCTGCCTCACCACAGACCAGGAGCAGTGGGGCCGGCCAACCATGGACCAAATCCCCTGGAATCGTGAGCTAAAACAAACCTGTCCTCCTTTAAGTTGTTCCTCTCAGGTATTTTGTCACAGTACCAGAAAGCCCATTATCTAGTCTCATCCTTGCCAGTAACCCAGGCTCGGAGATGGTGGTGGCTCAGGATCAGCAGATGGGCGTGACATTAGGAATGATCCAGAATGCCAGTCCATTTGTTGTTTCCTTAGTAAAGAGCACTGTTCCTTCCAGAGGGGCCGCTTGGTGTCTGAAGGCCTGTGTCACCAAATTAGCCACCGGAAGGTTGTTTGGTGAGCATGAACTCAGGCAAACCTTGCCTGGTATGCCCAAAGGATGTTTCCAAGGGCCAGGAGGGCAGCCAGCCACCCGACTGACAGAGCTCACTTCCTTGGTTGGACTCTGCACCTGCCCCAGGCAGGCCTGGGCACAACACCCAGCCAGCTCCGTTCCCTTGTCCCGAGTCAGGCTCACCTCAGTGCCTCCCTCCCTCTGCTGCACATTTAATGTCACCAGGCGCCGCCTCTTCTTCCTAAATTGCTCCGCTATCCGGCCACATTTTAAGATCTGCTCTCCCGGCTCCTGGCCCACGCCAGCTCACCTGGACGGAGGTAGCAGCCTCCCACAGGCCTTCCTGACCCCGGTGGGGCCCTCCTATCAAATCCTCCACACTTTTCCAGATAGCATGGGATGACGTCGCGCCCTCCTTTGAAGCCCTCCGGTGGCTTCACATTATCACCAGAGCGAAGCCCCACAGGTTGGCCCGGAACTTCCTGGAGCGCACAGTGGTTAGGGTTAAACAGGCGAGGACCTCACGTGGGGAATGTCTGTGACAGGCGTGGGGGCTGGAGGGGGCTCACCGGAGTCGGACTGGGAGCAAGAGGGCAGGGCGGAAGGCAGGCGTGCCCCGGCCTGCCCTTCTGCCTGAGGAAGGCTCAGCAAAGCCACCCTGGAGTCCTTGCCCCAGCGCTGGGCCCAGGGAAGCCCCTGGCCTGGGAAAGCCTGGCTTTGGAGCAAGCAGCGGGAGCTCTTGGTCAATTTTGCTCCCCGGAAATAGAAGCCCACAAGGTGTGTTCACCTGGCCACCACATCCCAAATTTCCCGCCTCCCACTGCCGCCACACCGCGTACTCTTCCCACGTCTCGGTCTTCCCGAATGCTGCCTGGCGCGTCCACCTTCCACCTCCGCTGCCCTTCCCCTTCACCCAGCTCCTCAAGCATCTGCGGAAACGTCCCTCCTCCAGGAGGACCGCACCGGGTCCTCCTCTGTCTCCTCAGAATTTAGAACCCAGCAGGACGGGAATCGTGACTGTTTTGCACCGCCACACCCCGCAAGCCACGCTGGCAGCCACGCTCGCCGCGGGCAAGCAGTCAAGAGCGCCTCCCGGGATGGGCGGGGCTACGCAAGGAAGGGCGTCGCGGTTCAGAGGCAGCCAACCCGGGGGCAGGGAGGCAGGCGCTGGGGCAAACTGGCGGTGGCCCCCAGGCACCAGTGAGCACCTGAGTGCCCTCCAGCTTGCCCCGGGCTAGGTGTTTGGCCTCTGAAAGACCCCTTGTTGGAGACAGCTGTCAGGCCCCGGAAACCCCGCTCGTCCAGCAGGTGCCGCCGTGCGTGTTGTTAAGGGTGGTGGTCGCAGCACTAATGCACGTGGCGCAGGGCCAAGCGTCAGAACAGACAGTGGCCACTGACTCCGGCGTCCGGGTGGGGGGTCGCGGGAAGCCCACTGTCGCTGAGTGTCACGGCGACCCGAGCTGTCGGCACTGGAGCCACACCCTCCCCACTTGTTCTGAGCCACGACCACCAACGAAAGCCTGGCCCCGGCCCACTGCCGCCCGTGTCTGATTTGCCCTCCCACCGTAGGCGCTGGCTTCCTGCGTCAGTCTCCTGTGAGGCCCGCTCCATGGAGCTGTGGACAAGACGGAACGTTTCTCCGGAGGCAAGGCTGGGGTCTAGCACCAGGCCACGGCTATCACCCTTCCTCAGGGCCAGGGCCACTTGTGAGCCCCCTTCCCTGCACCTCCGGGGTCTACTCCCCGTGCTGTCTCAGTGGAGGCGAGGCGGATGGGCGGCTTGAAGGAGGCTGCCTCTGACATCGAGTCACCAGCACCAGGTAACCACAAACTGGGCCGGGTTCTGTAGGAGGTCTCGGGAGCAGACTTGGGGCAGACAGCCAGGGCTGCCAACTAGAGACTGGGTTAGTATGAGAATTGAACAAGAAGGTGCTAAAGCCAAAGCCAAGCCTGGGAGTGGTGCCGGTGTACAGGGCGTGTGCGTGTCCGTGCGCGTGCGCACTGTGTTTTAAAGACCCCCGAGCCGGCCGAGGTGCAGGAGCTCCTCCCATACCTGCCGCCTCCGCTTCAACTCTCCCCAGGTGCATTACTGTTTAGCCGTCCTGGACCTGGGGAGACGGTGGCTAATGCTTCCCTTTATTGACCCTGAGTGTCTCCCAGCACCCGCAGAACAAGGGAGCGCACACCAGGCCCGAGCCCAAGCGGCGCCGCTGGTCGCTGCAGAGCAGGAGCTGTGGGAGCCCGGAGGTGCCTGGGGAGCCAGGGGCCCAAAATGAGGCGCGGCGCGGCAAAGCCAGGCGCAGAGGCGTCCTCCCGGGAGGGAAGGTTTCTCCCAGGGCTCAGGGAAGTGCATGAAAACCCCCGGGGCACCGAGCACTGAGCGAGGCCGAGGGTCCTGGCGGGAGCGGGCCTAGAGCTGCGCTGCGCTCCAGGAAGGAGACGGGGCAGCGCGGAGCCCCCGAGAACGCGCCAAGGGCCGACTCGCAGCCCGGGAAAGCCGAGCCCAGGCCGGCCCGGGAGCCGAGGCGGCGCAGGGGCCGCGCGCCCTCTCGTGGACGAGGACTGGCGGAGGTGGCCCCCGGAACGACCGCCTGGGGCCGGCCACCTCACCGGGCACCCGGGCTGCTCGTGGTGCACCAGCTTGGGCGTGACTGAGCTCGCGTTGCTGCGGTGCGCTGTTCCTGCGACTCCTCGCCGGGCTGCGGGGAAGCGCCCCGTCCGCGCTGCCGGGCCGTGGGCGGCCGCACGCAGCCTCGGACAGGCTCCTCCGCGCTACCTTCAACCGGGGGAAAGGCTCCCCAGACAGGCAGGGAGGGGTGCAGAACGTGGAGCGCTTGCGGGGTTCCAAAGACAGCATATTCCCATCGGCTCAAAGACACCGGGCTTTGAGGAAAAACTTGAGAAGCAGAGAAAAAGCGTACTACGTACCTTACACTATTAACATGGCTACTATATAAAAAAAAAAGAAAACTTGTGTTGTTGAGGATGGAGAACTTGGGACTCTTGCTCACTGTTCGTGGAAATGCCAAAGGGTGCTGTTGCAATGGCAGTTCTTCAAAAAATTAGAAACAGCATCATTGCGGGATCCTGAAATTCCACCTTGGGTTAGCTAAGAATAAGAATCAAAAGCAGAGTCTCAGAGATACCCACACATCCACGTTCACAGAAGCGTCATTCACAGTAACTAACACATAGAAGCAACCCGAGGGTTCACCAGTGCATGGATGGAATGAAAATACAAAATGTAGTCTTCCATACCATGGAATATTATTTGGCCTTAAAAAGGATGAAAGTTCTGTCCCAAGCTGCCACATGGATCAGCCCTGAGGAACTATGTTAAATGAAATACGCCAGGGGCCAGGCAAGGAGAAGGGGGTTAGAGTACAATCTCTGTCCACAGCTTCACTCTGTGTAGTTTCAGTCTTCTGTGTCAACTGTGGTCCAAAAATGTTAAATGGAAAATTTTGGAAATAAGCAACATATAAGCTGGTGTGGTGGCGCACACCTGAAATCTCAGTACTCGAGAGGCTGAGGCAGGAGGATTGCTGGGAGTTAGAGGCCAGCCTGGGCTACATAGCAAGACTCTGTGTCAAAAAAAAAATAAGAATTTAAAAAGGTGAAAAAAGATAAAGAAATAAGCAGCACGTAAGTTCTAAATTGCTTTCCCTTCTGCGTAGTGTGATATTTCCACCAGGGACATGGATTGTCCTACTGCCCAGAGCATCCATGCCACACAGGCTCCTGCCCTCCGGTCACTTCGTGGCCCTCTTGGTTATCAGGCCAACGGTCCCAGTGTTGAAACACTTGTGTTCCAGTGACCCTCGTGTCACTTACTAATGGCCCCAGACCTCAAGAGCAGTCCTGCAGCGGAGGTCCCAGCTCACAGAACGTGAGGGCAGATTAACTCTGATGCTTCAGGATGCGGAGAAGGAACAGTAACCACAGGGTTAAAATAGTGTCTGAAGGGTTTGGTCTGTGTGTGGTCAGGTATCCACTGGGGTCCTTGGACTGTACCCCTTCGGATGTGGGGACGCTCTCCTGTTTAACAGGCACAAGGTGCAGTTGTGCAAGCTGACGAAGTCCTGGAGACCTTGGGGTCGTGACAAATGCACCAGTGCGGTTGGGACCTGATAGTAAGGGGGCTGGGATGGGGCAGCAAACATGTGGGAACCCTGCACTTTCTGCGCAGTTTTGGTGTGAATCTAAACAGTTCCCACTGGCCCATGCTGAGTCCGAATTAGGCTGGTTCTCTCTTGAGACCCCTCTTCCCAGGGGTCAGCAGCAGCTGAGGGGAAATGGATGGAAAATTACTAAGAGGGAAATACATAGGGTAAAGAGGATTCAGCTGAACAGCCCCTGAGAACATAGGGTTTCCCCGCTACACTCTCAAAAGCAATGGAGCTCGGTTTCTCCCCTGCATTCTCACAATGTACGTCCAACACCAGAAGTGCAGACAGTGACTGTGGAGGGCCAGCTGGGTCGCTCTGACCCTGTCTACCTGGAGAGAGTGTTGACCCCACAGGCTGAGGGTCCCCATTTCCGACACCATTCTCCAGCCCAGGGTTGTCTTACCGAGCTCAACTGACCTGCTAGAGTGGCCCACGGAGCTCAGGGAAACACCTTACCCCAGTTCCACTGGCTGGTTTATTATACAGAAGGGAGCAGAGGACATAGAAGGAGGGACGCACAGGACCAAGCTTAAGGCTGAGAGCTTCCATGCCTGGCCCAGGGGCTACCACCCAGCACCCTCACACATTCTGCTGTGTGGGTGACTCTGAACCCCATCCTCTAGGGCTCACTGGAGGTTTCAGGGCAGATTGGCTAAATTGCTGGCCCTTGATGATTAACCCAACCTGCAGCCCTCCCGCTCCTGGAAAGGCTGAGGTCCCAGCCCCCTGAGCCTGGCAGCCCCATCCTGGACCCACCAGCCACTGAGCACGTGAGGCATTTATTACTTTGGAGAGACCAAGGGTACTAGGATTTCCACGCCTGGAAACCAAGAGGAAGACCAAAGATTCACTGTGAAACACACGACACGTGCAACGAAAGCGACACTTGTAACACAAGTGACAAAAGTGACACACATTTTAATAATGTTACACCTGATAAATGTGTGGGAAACGTCACGTGACAGACCCTGTGTAAATGACAAATGTGGCAGAATGACACACCACCCCACTTCTCTCCTAGAAGCAGGAAGGTCAGGGACACCAAGCTGGATGAGTTCCCAGAACTCCAGCATCATCTGAAGGCTACTGAAGCCTGAAGGCCTCAGGGCAGGCCGGGAAGGGGCTGGAGGGGGAAACGCAGGCACATCCAGGGTCGAAGGTCACTGTGGTGCCCTCAGGAACCACACCGACGGGAAAGAGAGGGGAACAGTGACAAATCCCGAAGGAACAAAATCCATCCACTTAGCAGTCCATATCCTGCAACATTAATCTTCAAACATAAAAGCAAAACTGGAGGGAATTTACTGCCAAACAGACCTACTCGGTGTGAAATAGTAAAACAATTCTTTACAAAGAAGGACATGATAGAGGTTAAAGACTCAGGTCTCCAAAAAGAAGCGTGTAGGAGAGGGATCCAAGAATATAGAGTAAAACTGTTTATTGTTTTTATTTTTAACTGATCTAAAAGAGCTGCTTGTTTAAAGATACAGCGGTAGCAACAACTTAGGCGACCACAGCATGTAGATAAAGGAAAGGAACGTTTATCATTGCCGTAGGGACAGGAGCAGGCGTGGAGACTGCTGAGGGGCCTGTACTAAGCTCAAAGCACTGAGTGTTATTTGAGGACAGGCAAGTGCTGCAAATGCGAGGGTACCTGCTTCAATTTTTCTAAAAGAACATAAACGATATGTTAAAGGAGGAGATGAAATAGGATCACTATATGCTCAGTGAAACTCATGGGAGACAGAAAGAGCGAAGGAAAGTAAAACAAAAGACAAGTATCAAGAACAGAAAACATTTGTAAATATGGTAGAAGGAATCTGTCACTGACCTCCTCAAATGTGAGTGCTTTAACTACACCAATTAAAAAATACATTTTCAGGGTGGATTTTAAAAAACAAGACCCAACTAACTGTATGTTGTCTATAAGAAACATGCTTTGTATATAAAGTAAAGAATGAGCTTAGGTTCCATTCTAAGAATGAATGGAAAATTAGAGCTAAAAAAAGTAGAAGAAAGGGAATAATAAGACTAGAAACAGAAAACAGAAAAACAATAGGGAAGAATCAAAGAAACAAAAAGCTGTTTCTTCTGAAAAGATCAATAAGCTTGATAAGCCTTTAGGTTAACTGGTTAAGAAAAAATAAGACAGTCACAAATTTCCAGCACCAGAATGAGGTGGATGATGTCACCATGTGGGCACTGGCTGGTGTTAGGCCATGGCCATCTCTGTGCCAGAAGATCCAACAGCTCACATGAAAGGGACAAAGTTCTTAAATTCACAAACTACCAAAATTCACACAAGAAAAAAATAGATAATCAGGAGAATGTTACTATCTACTAAGAAATTGAATTCATAAATAAAATCATTTCTACAAAGAAAACTCAGGTCCACTTAGGCCACTAGCAAATCATATCAAAGCCTCTAGCAAGAAATCATACCAGTACCAAATCTATACAAATTCTTTGAAGTATTTAATTTTTTGAGTGGATAGAACACCAGCATCATTCTGATGCCAAGATCAGAAAAACGCTTTAGAAGAAAGGAAAAATATAGACATATATCTTTAATGAAGAGGGACTATTTCTAAATAGTACTTTGGCAAATCAAAACCAACAAAATGTTAAAAAGGGCCAGGCATGGTAGCACACGCCTGTAATCTCAGCACTTGCAGGCTGAGGCAGGAGGATCAAAAATTTGAGCACAGTCTAGGCAATTTAGCAACTTAGACTCTATTTCAAAATAAAAATTTAAAAGGAATTGGGTATGTAGCTCAGTGCAAAGGGATTCAATCCCCAGCACCAATCTATGTTAAATATTTGTCCTGACGAAATGAGCTTTAACCCAAGAATGTGAGATTTTTCAAACAATGTAATTCACCATATGAACAGATCAAAAGTAGAAAACCCTATGATCATCTTGACAAAATATTCATAACATCCATTGGCCTTGGGATGGATTCACCAAACTAGGACCAGAAAGTAACTTCACCAGATAATGAGCACCTTCGAACAACTGACAGCTATCACTGCTTAGTGCTGACAGGCTGAGTGACTCCCTGGGATCAGGAACAAGAGAGCAGAGTCTGCCCTTGACACTTCTGTGGCCTAGAAAAAGAGGTAAATGGCATCCAGATTAGAAGGGAAAAGGTAAAATTATCTTCATGGAGATGACATGATCTTCAATATATAAAATCTCATGGAATACATAAAAGAGACACTAGAAGTAAGAAATCAGTTTAGCACTTTTTAGGATATAACTTCAATGCATGAAACTCAGGTTTACTTACATGTCCTAATATGCACTGGAAGTGCTGAAATGAAGGTTGTCCATGCCAGCCAAGTGCAAGCTAGGATTAGGGAGCTGCAGCAGGCACCATGGATGAGTACGAATGGTGTGACTGTTGGGAGCACAGGCTTGGTCGGCCCGCTGCCCCGCAGTGAGCCAGTCGGTAGTCACGGTGGCCGTGGAGAAGAAACCTTACCACTGAAATGACCCTGCTCTTGGAAGACAGCTAAAGGACCCTCTTCCCAGGAGGTGGGTTCAGGGCGTGTGCATTGGAGTTGGGATAACAAACCTCCAGGCACCTTCCCACAGGTGGAGGTTTGTGGTGAAATGGCACACGTCTGATCCTAACCACCTAGCCATGAAATGCTTTTCAGTTCTGCAAATCTCAAGAACAAAGCCGTCGCTTCCTCAAGCTATTCTTGTCAGTGGCAAGGTCGGCCAGTGCAGTCCCTGACTATGCACAGGGAGGGGTGGCTGCCCTGGGCCCTCTTGCTGGTCATCTAGCTCATAATAATGAAAGAAAACATTCTTCAGCCGGTCACTGGGAAGACCAGGGTCAGGCAAGGTCCAGGGGGAAATCTGTGAGATCTGGGCTCAGGGCTCAGCTTCATAACCTCGCATGTGGTGAACAGTTTCTGTGGTGTATTAAAAGCTGAACACACCTGCCACATGGTCCCACTTCCATCCTACCTGTCTGCCAAAACATCAGGCATCATGCATGTGCAAGCCTGCCTGTTTTTTCATACAGCCAACCTCTCCATACCCCAGCAGGTCCAGCCTGTGGCTGTCACCCTTATGCTGTAGCATAAGTCCCAACAAAGCCTCTTTTGGACAGCATATTCTTGCCCGTCCTTGATGTCCATCTCGAGTAGAGTGCACCAAGCTGGTACACAAGTAGCCAGCAGTGGAGCAATGCAGAACAGCCGGAGCCACCATCATGGCAGTCAGAAGAGTTCCTGAGCCCTGCTGGTAGCCGTTGGCTCTGAGTGGCAAGGTGGGCTTCGACCACTAAAGAGCCGATAGCTGCTGGTTCAAAGGCCACTAACAGAGCTACCTTAAGACAGCTGCACTTTGCCAGTTTGTGATTTCTGCAGGAACTCAGGAAGAGCCCTCAGCTGATGGGTAACATTTTAGAAGCCAGTACAGGGAGCCTCCTTTCAGAGGGCCCGAGGAAGAGAGAGGACAGTGGTAAAGGCTGTCAGCAGGCACAGGAGCCAGCCCACATCTGATTTCCATCTTACAACTGGTAAGGAACCACAGTCACTGGTGACACTGCAACATATACAAATCTCAAAATAATTATTCTAATTGGAAGAAGCCAGCCCCCTCAAGTCTGTATTTTGATGTGTATTTGAAAATCATCACTTGTGCATAATTCCAGGAGACGCAAAGCAGTACATAGGTCCGGGAAGCAAGTCACCGCTTGGAGGCTGATGGGGGAGGAGCAACAGGGTGAGTGTAGGGAGGGCAGCAAGAGGCATCCAGTGGTGCACTTTAAATCTGAGCCCTGTGCTGTGTGTCAGTTATGCCTCAAAAATGTGGACAATCTGGCCGGGGATGTAGCTCAGTAGTTCCACCACCTGCCTCACAAGTGCAAGGACCCGAGTTCAATCCTTGGTACCCCCCCCCCCAAAAAAACGTGGACAATCAAAAAGGTGGAAAAACTCACTGACTCCTGGGAAAATATGCAATTGGTGTCTCTGAAGAAACAAAGGAGGAGGGACAAAAATATTTGAAGGAATAATGGTAGAAACTCTTCCACATCTGAGGCAAAACTATAAACCCGCAGCTCAAGAGATTCTATGACCTGCAAGCAGGAAAAAGGTTCACCAAGACCTACTGTAAATAGATTGCCTAGACATACCACAGAAAGCAGCTCATCTGCAAAGGCAAAATACCTGAGGCAATCAGGGAGTGGTCACATAGCATCAGCTCCTCCCTAAAGCGAGGGTTTACACAGAGGCTGTCTGATCTGCGTTGGCCTGTTCTGTGGACGTAGGAAATTGTAGAAAAACATAAAGTGTAGGATCCCATTTTTGAGAAGAAATTTGTAACAGCCCAGCACAAGACAGTGCCAACATGCTTTTTATCTATTTGCCTAAGTCTGAGAAATGTGCTTAAAGCAACAACAGAGTGTTCTGTGTTCTCGGTAGCAGGTGGCTGGGATTGATGGGGAGTTGGACAGTGTGGCAGTGATTCCGCACAAGGTGTCTTTCTGGCCTTTGTCCTATTTGCTTCAACAGCTTGGGGTCATTGGAAGCTGTTTACGGACCGATCAGCCCACGGAGGGACACAGGGAGTGACACAGGGTCACAGGCCAACCCGGGTCAGAGTTCGCGGCCCGGTGCCGCTGCTCTGTGCTTGGGCCCTTGGGCTGGTCATTTAACTCCTCAGAACTAAAGCGCCCCCCACGTGGGCCTCAGAGAGGGCGAGGACGACCTTTGGTGGGCTGTCATGGCAGGGAGCTTTCACGATCATTTTCCTGGCTGCATCACAAGTCTGGCGGTACTTGCAGAGAGACTGCATGTGCGCTGCCCAAATATAAATTAACTCACCGGAGGCAGACTTTTCAGAAGATGGTGGAGATGAAAGAATTCAAACGCAAAGCAGGGATTCATCTCCCAGTGACCCAGCCTGCACTCCGCCGGGGTCATCAGAGCCGCTGGGAGGAAAGCTGCATGGGTTCAGCCCAGAGATCCGATTAGTCACCCTGGGGACTGGGACTGCGTGACAGGAGGGCTGGGCGGAGCGTGGTAATCTCCTCGGCGGCGGGGGAAGCTGACCTGCCGTCCACAGTCACTGAGGTCAGGGTGGAAGGGCTCAGAGCCAGGGGGAGGTGAGCCTGTTGCAAAGCCAGCAGCTGCTGGTTGCCTTGTCTACCAGCCCAGGTGGCCCCAGAACAAGCACGGTGGGGCTGAGGGAGCTCTCCGAGCAGCCGTGGAGCCCAAGAACACAGCAGTCTGAGTCTCAGCTTCCCAGGGTCAGCAGGAAATTCTAGGAACTGGGTGCGGATCTGCCTCGTGACCTAGGCCTGAGGAGGAGGTGCGCAGGTTGGAGGCCCACACCACGAGGTGCCCCGGGAAGCCCACCAGGCCTGCCTGGCCGTGGGGAGGGGTGCGTGCCAAGGGGCACCAGTTTCTCACAGCCCTGGCCGTGGTGGGGGGCTCCTTCCTGGTTCCTTCAGCCGAGGGGAGTTCTCTGACCAGCTGCCACCAGTCCCAAGTGTAATTCGAGGGCCGGGCCTTCAGGGAACTTTCAGAAATGATGTCGGAACCTCAGTTTGTTCGCTGACCAAATGAGGATCCTAAGAGGCCGGTCACGGGGCTGCTTTGAGGACAGATGGCTGAGGTCAGCGGCAGGCAGGGGCGGGGCTCCCTCACCCTGGAAAGGAAGAGAGCACCTAGCAGGTGACATGGGTCTCCCCGCAGAGGGTGCGCTCAGACCTTTTTGGGGCAGGGGAGTCCCTAGACCTCAGAAGATAAGGACAGCTGCTGAGCAGAGACCCATGTAGGCAGAGCCATGTCTCCACACTAAGCAAGGGTCAGAGAGGGGCCTCCCTGTGAGCTCAGCCACACCTCTGTGGCCTGTGTCACCCAGTGCCCAGGCCGAGCTCTTAAAACAGTGTTTCTGCAACAATAGGGAAGAGGAGCCCTGCTGATTGCCAGTCCAGGTGCCCTAGCTTGGTCTGGGAGCTCAGCGGGAGGCAGGACTCCTGGTGGGACAGCAAGGGACCTGGCTGGGCCTGCAGCCCGCTCCCTGGACAAGGACAGGTCTCAGTCTTCTCCAGCGGCATCTTGGTGTCCCGAGGGCCCAGGCAGAGCCAGGAGGACAGAGGCCAGGCGCCCACTCTTCTCCCGGCTGCCTGCCCTGTGTGGGGAAGGTCTGCACTTTTGAGGTGGCTTCTGGGAGCAAGAGCTCGGGAGCTGGGCCGTGCGCTCAGCCCCACATAGGCCAGTCCACATTCACAGAGGGCAATGACAGGCACCCAACCCTGGGCTGCTCACCGAGGGGTGTTCAGAGCAGGGCACTAGAGGTCTGTCCCCTTTGATCCTTACAGCAAGCTGGCAGGAAGGTATTATTTCCAGTTCATAGCTGAGCCTCAGAGCAGCTGGGACACAAAGCTGGGATCACACAGTCAAGAATGCCGAGTCTACGTCTGAGCCCAGAGAGGCGGGTCTCTGAGGGCCATTCTTCACACCGCCTCTGTCTGTAGCCAGGCTCCCGAGGGTCGACAAGGTGTCTGCAGGTCAGCAGGTGCCAGGGAGCACTGGCCTGAGTCCCAAACTGAGAGGGCTGAGCCGGGGAGGGCAGGGAAACCTGTTCCGAAGACTTCTCCACAGCCTCAGCCCTGCAGGAACCCGCCGGCCCTCCCACCGGGCTGCAGAGGGAAAAACAGGGTTTGCCAAGCCAGAGGAGCAAAAGGTGCAAATGATCAGCTGCAGCTTCCCCTCCACGGGCACGCTGGAGGAATTGTGGGATTGGATTTCCACACTTAACCCTTCTTCTGAAGTCATACAGCAGGCAGGGAGGGCCAGTTCCACAACCACGGTTGCATGTGATTGCCCTTGTGCAGTAAACTGGAGATGAGATGCTTTGAATTAAATTTTCACTGAAAGAGTTTGCCAAGAAGATAGGCCAACTCTGGAAACCGAAGTGCTGCGGAGGCCTCTGCCTGATTACGCTGCGGTTGTAAGAGGCGATTGGACAGCAGGGCAGCGCCTCGCCAAGAGTCCAGTATGAGGCACCCGCTCTTCCCTGGGCGCTGCACAAATCCCAGGATGCCGTGCGCCTCCATCCACAGGCCTGCGCGTGGGGCAGCTCTGCTGTGTTCGTGGCACAGGGAGCCAGAGGCTGGCCGTGTCATGCTGTCCCAGAGCTGTGGAGTTTGGGGTGTGGGCGTGTGGCAATTTCTAAGTGGCTCCCCCATTGCTGAACAGCTAGATCACCCCCAATCTGTGTCGCAGCAAATTTCTGCATTTCAAAAAGTGTTTCTGTGTCCTCTGGGTGAGGTTTCCAGAGTCCAGCCTCCTGCCTGCAGGGACGCATGCTGCACCCTCTTTGCTCTTCTCGTGGTGGCAGGGGGTCATTTGCCTTTCCTTCTTCCTCGCTGCTTGTAGGACAGGTGGGAGTTAGAATCTCTGGTATCTTGGCCGAGGGAAGAGCTGAGGGCCTGAGAAATAACCTGTGAACCGGAAGCGGCTGTCTGCTGATTCCCAGGGGCCAACGGCATTCACGGCATTCACGCAGTGCGGGTCCTAGCTTGCACTTGGTGACACACACAACCTGACCCCTCCCTCAGCCCCAGGCCTCAGGGCCAATGCCCTCCCCTCCTGTTCAGCCTGTGTTTCAGCATGGATCCTAAATGTTTCCCCAAAAGTGGCTTTGGGAGGGGTGGGATGAGAGGCTTCTGACAGTCAGCGAATCAGTCCTCTGACACACGCACGCAGTCTCAGGGGCTACTGGGAGGCAGGGGTGGGAACTTCAGGAGGGGCTGGGTTGGAAGAAGCAGGTCTTTGGGGAGGTGCCCTGGAGGGGTTTGGTTCTCTCTCTCAGCTTCCTGCTGTTCCGTGCTTCCAACATGATGCTCTGCCTCCAAACAGGCCTCAAAGCAATGGAGCCAGCCAGCAATGGACTGAAACCTCTGAAACCATGAGCCTGAATGAACCCTTTTCTCATGCTGAGTTGATGATCTCAAGTATTTTGTCACAGCAACAGCAAAAACATCTGGCATTTGGAAGACGCTGAAACGCTTCTTCTCTCAAGCAGCCTTCCAGGACTGAGACGAGAACATACCATGGAGTTCACACACACACACACACACACACACACACCCACCCCTCCTCACCCTGTCACTCCCTGAGAACAAAGTGTGCCTGACGCCCATGACTGAGGCTGGCAGGTGTTCTGTCTGGTTTGTTGCTGGCAGAGACAGCAGGGAAAGGCGGTGGTTTGGAAGGAAAGCACACAGGCCACTGTCCCGGCTTTGCCCTCCGCTGTGTGCATGGGGAGGCCCCGCCCATCCGCCCTACTGGCCTGAGCTGTGGGATTCCAGGTGGAGCAGCAGGGACAGGAGGCCCTAACCTCCCCATACCCTTAGCAGGGTTAGCACTGTTCCCCTCCCCCTTTTTTTTGGTACTGGGGATCGAACTCGGGTCCTTGTGCTTGTGCAGCAGGCGGCGAAACCACTGAGCTAAATCCCCGGCCCGGCACTGTTCCCCTTTATGCTGCAGCATCAGTCATGGTAAAGCCTCTTCTAGTTGGCATCTTCTTCTTATCAATGATTTCCATCCTGAGTAAGGACGCTGAGCTGGCCCTACTGGTACCACTTGGTTCCACTAAAGGCTGCTGCACTACAAGTCACCAGCAGCCGGGGCTCGTAACACCAAAGGTGGCTGCTAGCAGAGAATGGCAGAAAACAGCAAAGAACAGCCAGAGCCGCCACCTCAGGTGCCAGTAGCTGCTGGCTTCAAGTGGCAAGGGGTGGGGTGGCACTGACACTACAAGAGCATTCAAAGCCCAGCACTAGGAGAACTGCACTTTGCCAGTCCATGATGGCTACACATATTGAGCAAGAGCCCTTAGCTGGTGAGTGACACCCTGCAAGCCGGGATGCGGACATACCCCTTGGAAGGCCCGAAGAAGCAGGCAGACAATGGGGATGTTCATGAGCACCCGATTTCCATCCTGCAATGGCTGAGAACTAAGTCACTCTGGCTGGGACATCCCCTTGGCAGTGGGCAGGTCTGTGGATGAGAAAGCAGAACAGGGGCCTCATTAGGTCTTCCAGGAGTTGGCAGCAAACTTCACTGGAGAGATTCCCCTGGGAAGCAGGTGGAGGATGGGGCTAGAGAAAAAGAAACACCTGGTAAAGGAAGGCACCAGACGGCCTTGGGACCTGCACCACAAGTCCAGAGAGGGAAGACCTGACAAGAGCCGCCCACCTCCAGGAGACACAGGGGAAGCAGAGGGGAGTGAGGAGCCGCCTCACTTGGGAAGGCTCTTATTCAGTGTGTGCGAGTGTGTACTCACCCGTGCACTAACTCACACACAGATCCATGTGTATTCTCCTAGCGCCACTAGAGACCCAACAGATGTCTGCAGGCCCCCTTACTAAACGCCTCTAAGTAACCAAGAACAAGGCCTCCCCTGCCGGCCAGCTATCCCACAGCCAAGGCCTTGAAAGGCAGGTCAAGGGCAAGCAAAGAAACAGACAAAAAGCAGCTGCATACAGGCCACTGGAAGGCAGAGGTGCCCGGAAGCCAGTCCAGCTATGGCAGGTTGGGGGAGGGGGGCTCGACCCCCAGTAAAAGCCGCCGGGAACACGGGCCCTCCATCTTCCCGGAGCCCCCACCTGATCCTTTACCAGGGTGGCTACTTGTCTTCCCACCCCTTCCTTTTCCTCTTTACAAACTAAGTGTCTTCCTTTCCTTAAACCTTGTCCCTCTCATTTTTTACCGGGGCGGAGTTTAAGATCCTGGTGGGCTGTGGGGACAGCAGAGTAGCAGTTCTTGTCCCCAGGATGCGACATGTTTGGGTCCCTGGCCGGGAATCAGAGGCTACAGCAGGCTGGCAGTCCGAGCCTGTGTCATCAGCCGGAATTCGGTTTCTTTCCGGCTGTGGTCTCTGCTTCATTCTCAACACAGTCAAAACTAGACGAGCCCGAGGTCACTGTCCGCTGGGACTCTGCCCAGCAGCTGAAGGTCTACTGTGATGCAGCGTGGTGCCCACTGCGGCCCCAGCGCCAGCCCGTGTCCCGGAAGCACGGCTGGCCCGACTGATCTCCAAGGACAGTGTCCTGCAGCAGACGGAGGATCCAGGCGGGAGAGGGGCGCAGGACAGCGGCAGGGTGCTTCTGCTGGCCACGCATGTCGCCTGGAACGCCTCGAAATCCACACCAGGTTGCCCGCTCTCTTCTCCCCGGCTTATTCTGTGACCCTAGCCCCTCCTCCAGAGAGCCGGTACCCTGCACCTGCACCTGCACCAGAGCCTGCCCGGTGGGACGAGCTGAGAGGAAGACGGGCGCCCCTGCACAGGCTGTGGCCCCAGCTGCGAGAACGCTGCCTCCGCTGGGGGCCGGCGGAAAGAGGGCATCTCCTCCAGGGGCCGCCTTGGGGTGGGGGCGGGAGCAGCTGCCCACAGCAGGCGTTCCCGCGGCTCTGCGGCGCTGCGGGCTGTGGCCTGGACTTCTGGACTTCCTCGCTGGTTTGCACCACGCTGAGTACTAGCCGGGGCGGAAGCAGCCAGGATGCCCTCTGGCAAGGGCCCTGCCTCTCCCCCTGCGCTCCTGCAGCAGGGTCAGGTAACAGGCGGGCCAATCGGCTTAGCTTTGTGGGTCTCCACGGCAACCTCAGCCCAGCCTGCCGGCCTCCAAGCGCACGGGAGGGAGCTCAGCTCCAGCCCAGGGGACTCCGCTCCCCAAGGCCGCCCAGCTGCTTCCCTCAGGCCTCCCTCAGCACTGCAGGCTCCTTTTGGCAGAGCTTTTTGGAGACAGAAGGAGCAAAAGGCGAGAGGCGGCGGCCAGCAGCAGCAGAAAGGGTGAGGAGGGAGACGGAGAGGATGTAGTCCACCCTCCCAGGCCTGCTTCCTACGCTGCTCAACTTTCTGCTTTTCCTGATACTCCCAGCCTGGGAAGTAAAAATCGGGTGTGAGACCAGGACCCCTGGAAAACGAGGTAAGTGGGAGTCTCCCCACCCCCGCCCAGCGAAGCTGCGCCCTTAGGAGCTCCTGTGAGGGGCGGGTGGTGAGTCCTGGTCAGACACACAGGATGCAGGCTCAGGTCGGCCAGCCCGCAGCGGGTCTCCAGGGGACGATCAGGCGGGATCGGATAGGGTGGGGTTTGTCGGGGTCAGCCCCTTCCACTGTGCCCCTCCGGTTTTACACCTGCCTCAGAACAAGGAGGACCGAGTGCCAGCCACTCTGCATGCTGGCACTCAGAACCACGGCGAGCACCTCCTGAGTGCCAGTGTGGCCCGCGGACACAGCTTGAGCCCTCCCGGTGGTCACAGCTGGGTGAGGGAGGTGTTTATTACAACCCTGACCAGCCCCAGGCCCCTGGGACTGTGACACCTCACAGGGCTGGCGAGGGCCAGGCTTCAGGGTGGTGGCCCTTGGTGGGTCCCCGTCGGGTGGACGGAGGACACATGGGTTGGGCTGCGTCATGCCTAGTGGATCACAGGTTATTTTTTCTCTGATGCCGGGGAGAACCAAGATCAGTCAGTACTGTGGGAGTTTGGCTGTGGCCCCTGGCAGCAAGAGGCCCAGGAGGAGGATTAGAGAGGGGTGTGCCTGGAATCTACGGAGAGGCCTCAGGCCAGGGGAAGGGGCTGGGGCTCTGGGACAGCCTGGTGCAGGCGAAACTCCGTGCCCAGGCCTTGGAGGTCCCCAGCTGGCCCTCCTGCCCTGGCCTGCAGATGCTTAGCTCTGCTGTCAGCACTCAGCTTTGGAAGTGGACGAGCTAGCTTGGGCACGCCAGCTTTGGACTAAGAAATCAGCACTCCTGGGCAGGGCCCCTCCTCCCTCGAGGTGGGGTGTGTGCTGGCGTAGGGCCTGGGACCTTGTGGAGGTGGTGGATGCTGCCCCCTCCCGCAGTGAGCAGGGCCTGGGTCCACTCTGCTCCCACCACTGAACCCCGGGAGCCCTTGCTGCATCCAGACTCCACTTCCCCTGGAGGCAACAAGATGTTTTTCTGGCATTGCTAACGAGGTGCAGCTGGTAGTCGGGTCTCCTAGGGAGAGGGCAAAGCCCTCAGCCTCAGGGGTGCTCAGAAACAGGCCAAAGAGAAGGCTCAGAGCAGGCAGGTGGGCGAGGGCGAAGAGGAAAGGACAGTCAGGAAAGTGGAGCTCTGCTGCTCTCGGCAGCCATGGGGCCACTGCCCGCTTCTCCCGCCTCGGGCTGCAGACAGGCAGGCAGGCCAGGAAGCGGGTTGAGGTCTGGCCGGCACCAAGCCAGGGGACCGTCCTTCTTGAGCCACCAACCCTGGGAACACAGTCTCAGCGGTTCCAAGTGAATCCATTTCCAGAGGAAACCAGCTCTGCCCCCAAACAGCTAACAAGGGAGTGTCCGAGAGAGCTCGTGACGCAGGGACAGGCGTGGGACTCCATGGACGTGAACGGCAGGAGAGCCCAGTGGCAGGGCTGGTAGAGTCTGTGACATCCCCGCGCGGCCTGCATGCAGAATGTCCCGGAAGTAAGGACATTAAAGAGGGCAGACTCGAGCTGTGACCTTGGCAAGAGAGAGGCCACGGGTGCCTGACACCAGTGTGGCCTGCAGCTCACTCACAGAGGAAGGAAACCCTTCGTTTCAGTTCAAGGTGAGTGGAAATAATGGCTCTTCCCCACCCAAGCTCATAATCTCGGCAAGTGTGGTTGCCCACACCTGTAATCCCAGCACTCTGGGAGGCTAAGGGAGGAGGACTGGAAGTTTGAGCCCAACCTGGGCAGCCTCGTAATTTAGTGAGACCCTGTCTAAAGAATAAAAAATAATAAGAAAAATCTCCAGTACCATGAAAAAAAGAAAAGGAAAGAAAGGAGAGAAAGGAAAGGAAAGAAGAAAGGGAAAGGGAAAGAAAGAAGGAGAGGAAAGAAAGCACTTTTCCGTCCTCCGAGTCCTCCCAGGAACTGGACAGGAATCCCTGCACTCAGTGCCAGTGCCCGCCACAGACGCAGGGACCAGCTTCTTGTTCGTCTGCAAAGCATGCATGAGACACCGGCCCATCTGATTTCACAGTGGGCTGAAGTAAGTACCTTAGCCCCATTCCACACAGAGAAACTGGGGCTCAGCCACAAAGGTGACCTGGACACAGTCTGGCTCTGCCCGGGAGGAGGAGGATGCAGCCTCTGCTGAAGTCCACCAAGGGCACCAAGCAAGTGTCCGAGGCCAAAGGGTGTGACTCAGACCCTGGCCACAGCAGGACTCCGGGAGAGGGAGCAGCCATGCTGTTTCCACTGCAGGCCGTGGGTGGACGGAGAGAATGTCCCCAAGGTTCTCCCAGAGGCCACCGGTCTGCAGGCCTCGGGATCCGTCCCACATGTAGGGACGACGCTGCTCTCACCGCACCAGACCAAGGCTTGCAGAGTCCTCACATGCACCCCTTTGAATCTCGGGGGGTCACTGGGTGTGGGCCACGCAGATGTGTGAACCCCAGTGCATGAGCGAGGACACCCGCCCGGCTATAGGTAGAGCTCTGAGGAGCTTCCTGGGCACCGCGGGGGTACAGCGCCACTGAGGCTCTGTTCCCTCCCGGGGTACCGAGTCTGCCCTGGGCAGCGCTGAGGAGCGAGCCAGCCAGCCGGGATGAGGGCAACTAGGCATTTCTAGCTGCTCAGTCATGACCTTGTCCAACGTGTGGAAAACTTCGGAGAGTGGAGCCTTACACACCACAAGTGGCCCTAGCGAAAACCCGGGTCAGCATTCTGCCGTGGCTGCCCTGCTCACGCTTCAGAAGATTTGCACACTAGACATTGCAGGCCCTGCAGCAGCACCTCCCAACACTCCCCTCTCCTGGATGCCACTTTAGACCTGAGAGAATGAACGCCGTTCCTTAACACCAGCTCCCTATTCACACTTGCCCAGCGGTCCTGATACTGCCAGCTAAGGGGAGGCCTGCCGCCTTCATGGAAGCCTCCCGGTCACCGGCCCGAGCTGGGACCTTGGAGTTGACACCAAGCAGTGTGGCCCTGGGGGGGGGGGATGTGCAGCCAGGGCAGGGGCAGGAGCCACAGATTGTCCCTGCCCTGTCAGTTCCTGGGGGCCCTGGGATAAGACGGCACCCAGCACCCGGCTCTCTGTCCCTCCCCTCCTCTCCCTCCCTCTTTTGCCCTTAGGAACATAATCGGACCTTCCCAAGAGCCTCTGGGGTAGCAGCTGGCACTAGGGGCAGAAGTAGCTCCAGCAGACAGCTTGTCTGCCAGCCTGCCAAAACCTTGCCCAGGTCACGAGGGAGCAGTGTCTCCCCAGAGGTGCCGCCTGGCTGCCAGGCTCGGGGACAGCAATCGGGACTCAGGTGGCCCTGGGCCCGAGCACCTGCCTAGGAAGCCAGCCCAGGACCCCAGGAAGAGGACCCCACGAGGCTGCCCTTCAGGCTGTCCAGCCCAGCCTCCCCAGGGGTCGGGCGAGGTCTGGGGGCGCAGGAGGCGGCTGTTGTAAGGGTGCAGACAGCCCTGACTGCAAAGGCTGGGTGCCCCATTGATGTTTGCGGCTCCCTTACAATGGTGTGGGATGGAGTGGGCCTGATGAGGAGGAGGACAGCTGGGGGCCAGGAGCTGCCTCACCCTGCAGAGCTGTGCACCATCAGGAGCTCTGAGGTCTCGAGGGACTGTCACTGTGGAGCGATCTGCCAGGAACCGAGCAGAACAGGTTTCAATACATTAGCCTAGTCTGTAATTTAACAATGCTTAGATATACGAGTATGCATATAGCATTTGCTTTTATATGACTGTATGATGTCCTTAAATATACACGTAAATAATCATAGTTATTATATATAAGTTGAGAAAAAGTATACTATTTAAAATAACTTTATGACTTTAAAATGTCCACATATTCACAAGCTATGCCTGTATTGTCTGCAGGCATCTACCTACTAGCACAGCTGCATGCATGCAGACACAGAGCCCAGGCAGCCCCACTGGGACCTGCCACTGTGAGGGTGGGACCCCGCTCAGGTCACCACGCCCTGACCAGGCCTCAGTGGCTGGGGGAAGCTGTTGGAGGCCACTCTGCCCTCAGCGCAAGCTGTCTTTAGGAGGCCCCGGGCTTCTCCCCTGCCCTCCACTGCGCCAGGGCAAAGAACAGGGCCCGGGGAGGACAGGGTTAGCCAAACGACATGTCGGGGAAGCTGAGAAATGGATAAGGAGGGACGTTGGGATTCATGTGAATCAGCGGGACAGTGAGGACTGCTCCATCCAAGTTTCGACGTGGGCCAGCTCCTCTGCTGGGTGCTGGGTGCTGGCAGGACGACTCACAGACCTCACTCAGCCCGGAGAGGGTGCTGGGCACGTGAGCAGTGCCCACGGAGCTCCGAGCAGCCTGGCAGCAGAGCAGGAGGCACTGGGGAGGTCAGGGCGCTCTCCTGAGGGAAGCGAAGTGTAAGCTGAGAGGAGAGACTTTCTCAGGAAGCTGGAGATGGGACGTTCCAGGGCGTGCAGCGAGGCACACCCACCGTGCCGCGCCTGAGACCGAGTCCTGCACCATGGCTCCGTCTGGGCAGGAAGCAGAAGCGGGTGGGAGCAGAAGGGGGCGTGGCCTGGGCTCCGGAATGGCGTTCCCTTCCCCATCCTTAGAGCCACAGCCACATCTGATGGCACTGAAACGGCAGCTCATTCCCCCATTCCTTCACCGCCCACCCATCCACCCATCCAGTCAGTGGTCATTCCCAGGCCTGCACTGAGCAGGGCCCTGTGGGGACGCGGCGAGGAGTCAGTTGCCCACTCACCCAGCCCCGTCCGAGTCTCACCTGCGTGGGAGCCGGCCCTGCAGCCGGGCCACTTGCCCTCGGCCCGCAAGGCTGAAGCCCGTCCGCGTCCTTCAGCCTGGTCCCGTCCACAACACCCTCCGGGCCCTTCAGTCCTCACTGTCACCCGTCACCCTCTCCACGTCAATACGGACTGCACTGCGCAGTCGCAGGTACCCTCTCCTCTCTGCTATGGTCCCCTGAGCCCAGGGCTTCGCACTGAGCTACCGACCTCTGCAGCCCCCTCATTTTATTTATTTACTTAGAGACAGGGTCTGACTGAGCTGCCAAGGGGCCCGGCAGGGCTCGTCCTGGGTGCCGGGGCTGGGATTCCAGGCCCGGGCCACCACGCCCGCCGACCTCAGTTTTAACTCAGGAAGTCTCGCATCTCTTGCAGGGCGGTCCCCGCGCTTTCATGTTCCTGCTCAGGCCTGATTTGCGCTGAATGAGCGGATGCAGGGATGGATGCAGGGATGGAAGGGCGGGCGGATGGGCGCAGGTCAGCCCTGTGCGGTTCTCAGAGTCCGAGCAGCAGACGGTTGTCCGGAACGTGTTCTGCTGCTGGGTCAGAACGGATGGAGGACCCTGTTCCCTAACGCACAGGGCGAAACCGTGCTCAGCGGTGCACACGACGCCTCCCGCTTTGTTAGTCAGAGAAGATCCAGGAGGCAGTTTCCCTAGGCGCAATTATCAGAATGCTTAAAGGACTGGGTGCGGCCGCGTCCACGGTTACCCACAGGCGCTTCGCGCCCGCTCTGGCCTGGCCTGGCCTTGCGGATGCAGAGTTGACGATCAGAGAAGTGTGGGGACCTCCGAGGCCCACACAGCCCGCTCTCCTCCTGTCTTCTGCGTTCCCCGCAGGTCCCGGCCGACAGCCTGCTCTGTCCCGCAGGCCCGGGGTCATGTCCCTCTTCCCGCGCCTCCGCCGGAACGAGGCCCAGGCCCGGTCGCCCCGCAGCCCGGCTGAGACGGTGCTGGAGACGCTCATGATGGAGCTGGCGGGGCAGATACGCGAGGCCGAGCGGCGGCAGCAGCGGGAGCGCGGCAGCGCGCGGAGGAGGGTCTGCAGCGGCGCGGACTACAGCTGGCTGGCCAGCACCGCGCGGCAGGCCCACGACCTCAGCCCAGGCGAGCGGCTGCAGCTGGAGGCCGTGTGCGCCAGGATCCACCCGTCCTACTGCGGGCCGGCCATCCTCAGGTAAGGCCTGGGCGGGCGACGACCGCCACCTGTCAGAGGAGCAGGCAGAACCCAGCGCGAGAGGCTCCGCGAGGACGGAGGGCAGCTCCGAGGGCGAGGCCTTCAGCGGGCTGCTCCTCCTGCGGGGTCCCTACTATCCTGGATTTTACCGTAGCTGCTGCTCCTCCACCAGGCTGTCTTCAGGTGCCCTTCTTAGACAGGGTTTCCCACACAGCCTGTCCAACATTGTTTCCTTATTTCGCTGTACTGAGGATTAAACTCAGGGCCTGAACTGAACTACAAACCCTGCTCTGTTTTATATTTTTAATTTGAAGACAGGGTCTTGTTAAGTCACTAAGTTGCCCAGGCTGGGCTCGAACTTTCTATCCTCCTGCCTCAGCCTCCCACAGAGCTGGCGTTGCAGGCATGTGCCACTTTGCCTGGCTCCAGTATTAATGTCTTAATATTCTACTTCATACCAACTTTTACACTGGCCTGCCGAAGGGGTGAGTGTCTGTGCACCTGAGTGTGCATGAACGCCAAGTTCACGGCCCTGGGGCACTGGCCATGTGAACCTTGTGTCCAGCAGTGCTCCCGAAATAACTGTGACCCCGAAGCAGCGACTTTCCTGTCCCTGTCCCCTTTGGATGCTGAGGTCAAAGAAGCAGGCAGGCAGTCCACTGATAAAGGATAGTCACATTCTTTATCTGCGCTTCTCTCCGAAACGGAATCCGAGCCCACAGCAAGACCCCTCAAGCGCCCGTAGAACCCTAGCCGCCCCTCTCCTCCCTTGAACCAGCACACACGCCGCTGCACACCACTTTCTTTGAAATCCCCCCTGAAAACCCAGTCCTGCCCCAGCCCCACCCCGACCCTGCAGCTTCTAAGGTCTCTAATACCTCGGCCCTCTTCTAGGCTGAGAATTTCAGCCTCCCCCTTTCGGCTTCTGCACCACGCGAACCCCCAATGCACCAACTCGGAAGCAGCAGGGCCGGGGTGGGGGAGCCCGGGGTCGGAGGGGGCCTCAAACCCGCGCGCAGAGGCGGGAAGGCCGCAGCACAGCTGTCACCTCTGGTCCGCAGGTTCCGGCAGCTGCTGGCCGAGCGGGAGCCTGCGGTGCAGGAGGTGTCGCTGCTGTTCCGCCGCGCGCTGCAGGAGGTGCTGGAGGCCAAGCGGCGGGAGGAGGAGGAGCTGCAGCGGCCCCGCGGCCTGGCCCCCTTCAGGGCCCGCGCGCGCGTCTCCCCCTTCGCCAGCGACATCCACACGTCGCCCGAGCGCGTGCAGCGGCCCGCACCCCCGCGCACCTGGAGCGCGCCCGACCTCCGGGCGCCCGCGGCCAACTGAGTCCCGCGGAGCGCGGGCCAGAACCCGGCAGGCTTTGCGTGGAGGCCCCGGCCCTGCCTCCCCGGCGGGGCGCTTCCGGGTCGCGGCGGCGCCACCGCTCGCTCGCCGCGCTTCCTCGGCCTTCGCCGCGCCTC
Organism: Heterocephalus glaber; assembly: GCF_000247695.1. Next base: position 824,345 of record NW_004624807.1, read on the forward strand.
CTCAGCCTCCACCGCACGCGGGCCTAACCCGGTAGCTTCCTCGAGGCTGGCGGGGATCCCCGCCCCGCCCGCCCCGCCCGCCCCTGGCTTCCGCCGCCTCGCTAACCGCAGGGCCAGAAACAGCCCCAACGTGAGCGTGGAAACTCCGCTAACTGGACCCAAGCCGCGGGAGGCCCAGCGACGCCTCAAAACCTCGAGCGGAAGGGGCGCTCGGAGGGGAGCTGGGGGGGGGGGCTGCTCTGCGGAGTGCACTTCCTGTAATAAACCCCGCCTTTCTTGCTGTGTGTCCCGCCCGGTTCTTGTTCAGGGTACGAGCGCCTGAGTCAGCTGTCCCGTCGGACCCCTGGTAGAGACGCTGCCCGCCATCTGGCCACATGGCCAAGCCAGCGCTGCAGGGCCCCTCCAGGTGGTGGCAGGCCCCAGCCCTACCTGGTCGGGAGGCGGGAGCTGCCCTGCTCTGAGCCCAGGCCCTGACGCCGCTCATCCCCTCGATGGGCAGCGCCCTCCTGTGCCGCGGCTGGCTCTGTGCCTTGCCCTGCGCCGGACGCCCACACGCACTGAGACTGCTCTTGTAGCCAAGGCCTCTACCCGAGTGCTTGGACCCCGGGCAACCGTGGACGGGTCCAGGGTGACATCCCGCCTCCTGTGGTGAGACCCGTCTCTTACCGTGGTCCGGGGGCAGTTGGGTCTCAGCTGGTCTCCAAGGAAGGCAGCTGGGGGTGCAAGTAGCTTGCGCAGTACCCGGCAGCACTGTGTCACCACGTGGGAAGTGGCCGGTCCCCCAGCCCGCAGGGCTCCTGCACCTCGTCACACCTGCTTCCTGGCTTTCCCTAGGAGCGGTCCAAACCACAGACCTCGAGGTGCCTGAGGGGGTGTCCGGAGTCACCGCCCCGAACGCCCTCTGTCCTGGGTCTCCCGACACATTCGCCTGCTGGTGGGCATGTGGACTGCCCAGCTCATCCACCGCCACTGGGCATGCAGTGCGGGCAGGAGCGGAGGGGGTCGGCCCCAGACGACCAGCGCATGCTCAGAAATGCACATGGATCTTGACAGGAGTCTAAATAAGAGGCAGATCACCAAGGGGAATCTACTCCCTGACCAAGCCCTGTGAGAAAAAATTCCTCTTTGATGATCTGGTTTTGGATTATTTTCACTGGAATCTGGGCAGAGAATCACAGGGTGGAGGAGACCTCTCATCCAGCGTTATCAAGTCGGAGTTGATTGGCTCATTAAGATAATTAGCGGAGGCTGTGACGCACTTAAAGACATTTACCTTAAACACGTATTTGGAGGACATTAAGACGTTCATTCAATGGCCATGCGTGGATGTGGTCCAAGCTGCGGCACTTTGTGGCACGTGTGAACTGCATGACGGGAGTTCTACGCTGCAGCTTGGTTCAAGTGTACTTTAGTTATGAGCACCAGCACAGGAAGTGGAAAGCCTTGGAACAAGCAGAAGTGACTCCGGGACGCAGACAGCCCAGGTGGAGCTGTCGAGAGCCAGCTGAGAGGCAGCTTGCAGAGGGAGCGGGGAGTCTGGGTCACTGGAGCGAGGCCCAGGGGAGGCTGGCGCAGAAAACTCCTATTTCCCTCCTTCCCTAGCACCCTCCGTGGATCTCTTCTCCCCCAAGAAAAGAAGAGGGTGTCAGCACGCTGTTCTTTTTTGGAAGTTGAAGATTGGCTGCCAATGAAAGCCTTCCCGGCCAGCCTCAGTCACGACAGGTAGAGCCTGCGGCCACCCCGCCAGCAGCACCCAGCTCCCCAGGGCTGGGTTCCTCCTCGGCCCTCAGCTCAGCTCAGCGAAGGGCTGGTGCTGTCTCATGTCTGCCTTTAAAAACAGAAGCAGAAAATAAAGGGACAAAGCCGTGCGGGCGCCTCCTTATGAGCACCGAGGGCCGGCGGGTGGCAGCAGAGGGGACGCTGCGCTCGGGGAGACTGGTGTCCGGGACGTGGCTCATGACCAAGCCACTAAGGCGAACGAGGAGTAGCACCAGTTCTTCCCCTGCGGTGCTTCTGGCCTGCTATGGAAAATAACCAACTGAAAAGCAGAGAGAAAACTGTAAGGCACTCACGTGCCTCCGTTACCAAGGCTTAATGATTATTATTTTGTCATATTTAAATTTATCAATTATCAGTTTTTGTGAGTTACTTTAGTGTGAATCCCAGACATTGTGGTACTTCCTATATAAGTATATTGCCACTGTCACTCTTCACAAAATTAATAGTAATTCCTTGATATTATCTAAAACCCAGTCCATATTCAAATTTCCCTAACCATCCCCAAAAAGTGATTCTCCCAAAAAGTTTACATCTTTGAGTGAGGATCTGATCTGGCCCACATGTTGATAAGAAAGTTACAGTCTGTTTTGCGCTGGTCATATGATGGTATTGAACTCCACAGCGAAGTGTTGTGTAAAGAGAGTGCTCATAGGATAGTGGCGCTGACATGTGCTAGTGAATGACTGCACACAAGTGATAATGATACTGCAAATTAACTTGAAAGATGCTTTTTACTCAGACCCTTGTTTAGGGTTTTATTAAAATCCTTTCACAGTAACCAAGATTCTCTAATACTTTGAAAAGTAACATTAGCTACTGATAGTGAAGATATATCAACTCTGGCTTTGCACTGGATGAAAACAGATGCATGTTTTTTCAAACTTTCGTAGGGACATATGCAAACACCCTAAAACCATGTCCCCTTTTCCTGCCACTTAAAACACTAAAATCTATCAAAATGAATCAAGAGAATTCTGAAGAATTCAAAAGATAAGCAATGAAAAGTTTATGTGTATTTTTTATGACATTATATACCATGTGATTAAATTTCCATCCGTGTTTTAGTGTTTATGTGATCCTCTAACAAAATAAAGTGTAACTTCAAAATTTATCCACAAATCACTTTTAGACAATTATTTTAAATTAATATAACAATTAATTTGTTAAAGAAGAAAACTGACATCTGTTTCTTTTTTGAATAGTATTACACATTGTGTTTTGAATAGTATTACATTAGCATTATAATGTCTGGTAATGGGCTAATCTAAAAAGTTACAAAAATCATTTGTTTGTCATATTTGAGGCAAAGCTAACAAAATGATTGTTTTAAGTTTCTGTAGATGCTCACGAGTTTGCTTGTTTGCTGCAGTACAGGGATTGAACAAGGGCCTTCACATGGAGCTATGCCTCCAGTCCTTTTTAATGTTGAACTAGGTTCTCAGTAAGTTGTCCAGGCTGGGCTCAAACTTGCCAATCAGGAGATTCTATATTACTGAGGTGGGTGTCCACAAGCCAGCAGAGGCTGCAGAGTTTCCCAGCATGTTTTATTGCATCCCAGTCAACCTTTTCCTTGCTGGAACAAATGTAATGTTCCCATAGCCCGGGCTCCCGTCCCAGCTAGAACGTGGTGCCAGGAAAATTACATTCCAGAGAGAGCCTATTCCTCCCCCGTTAGCTGAGGTAACTGACACAAGCCTGCAGGCCAGGAGCTTCCAGGGAGCCTGTCAGGTACCTGCTCAGAGCCAGGGGACTCTGGTAGGCTCCAGAACCCAGGACAAAGCAGATAAAATTGACGTTAGCCTCTCCCCAGGAGAAAGGAAACAGCCACCAGCCAAACAAGGTGCACAAAATGCAAAGGAATGGGAGGAATGCACCTACTAGTCACACACTTGCCCTATAATATTGCTGTGACAGTGCTGTCACCGAGAGGTCCTTTATCAGCTTTCGGGTGGTGCAGTAAACAAAGAGCTTTCACCCACTCTCATTGAGCTGACCGGGAGCTGAAGTGCACTATGTGTGGTCTCCTGAGGGTCCGTGCGAGTGGCCGCCTAGGGTCAGAAGCCAGGGTCCCCTCGGAGTGCGGCACTGCCTGTCCACACTGTACGGCCCTTGTGGCCCTGACCGGTCCCTGGAGTCCTCCATCACTGCATGCTGTGTGCAGGTTTGCAGTCACTCTTTCCCGCCACTCTCCTGTCTCCAGTGGTCTGTGAAATTCTTACCTGCAGGAACCAGGGCTTCTGTCTGCATCCCCACCCCAGGCACACATACCGCAGGTAGGTACTTCACAAATGCACTTCCTCAATGGGTGGGTGTATATGGACAGCCACACACAGCTTACCCAGGGCAGAGGCAGAGGGAAGAGACGGGTGAACATGGAGGCAGCTCTGAGGCGCCTGGATCATTCTTTAGACATAAGTTCCTTGAGGCCACAGTCCAGGTCTAATTTCAGTTTGTACTCCCAAGATGTGCCTGACACACGGTAAGTAGCCCACACACTTAAGGATCCATTCATTCACTTGTCACATATGCACCGATCCTCTGTGTAGGAGCCCTGAAGAAGGGGAGATGGGAGGGTGGCCGTCTGTGAGTGATCCAGCGAAAGGAGATGGAGCTGGGCTTGTAGTTCTTCTCTGAATTGCTCTGGAAGCCCTCTTGGAGGAGGCAGAAAGTCTCAACGGCGCCTCTGGTCACAATGACCAGGGTATGTGCAGACTCAAAATAAATCCAGATTGCTATGATCCTGCATTCTGCCAGTGCCTCTCCCTGCTTGACCTGGGCCTTGACAGAGATTCTGCTACTTAACATTTCTAGAAATGGGTTCCCTGGAGAGAGGCGGCTCGACTCTGGAAACACAGCTATGCATCACATAGCGACATTTCAGTTAATGACAGATCACACGTACCACTGTGGTTCTGTAAGATTATGACAGCTGAGAAATTCCTGTTGCCATCGGAATGTCACACACAACACGGCACTCATGTGACCAAGGGGATGCTGGCGTGAACAAACCTACTGTGCCGCAGCTGTATAAAACACAGTGCACAGTCAAGCGCAGAACATTATACTTGATGGTAATGAAAACAAATGACTATTTTACATTTACAATACTTTTTGTTGCTGCTTCAGAGTGTCCTGCCCCTACCTCTAGGAAAAAACGCTAACTGTGAACAGCTTCAGGTAGGTGTGGCGGTCCTAGGAACCAGCGGCCCTGCGATGGCATCGCCCTGATGACTCCCAGGGATGCAAGCAAGATCCGGAGGTGGGAGACGGTAGCACTGGCCGTCCTGGCCCCGTGAAGGCCCGGGCTACTGTGCGTCTTAATTTTTAACCAAAGAGTTTAAAAAGTAAAAAAATAAGTTTTTATAAAGAAAAAAATATTTTGTATAGGTATAAAATGTGGTTTGCATTTTAAACTGTTATAAAAGTCAAAACGTTTAAAAAATTAAAAAGTTTATAAAGTAAAAGTTAAGAAAGCAAGTTAAGGTTCATTCATTATTGGAGAAAGAAACTCCCTCCTCTCAGTAGGTGTCGTGAAGCCACGGCGTGCGGTGAGTGAAAGGACAGCAGTGCACGGCCTTGTCCTGGTCATCATGTTCCCTCCCCTCCCTCGCTGGCCCCAGAGAGACTTCCAGTCCTGCAGGCGCCGTCTGTAGGAAGAGACCTGTCCAGGCGCCGCTGCTTACCTTCTGTACGTGCTGAGTCTCACTGTGTTTTCCTGTTTAGACGTGTTTAACTGCATGGCTCCCATAGTGTGGCAGCTCTCTGCAGTGTTCGGTACGCTAACATGCTGCACAGCTCCTTAGCCCGGGAGCTGCAGGCTACACCACACCGCCCGGTGTGGGTGTGTGACACACTACACTTTCAGGGCGAGTGTAAGTATGTCCTACGGTGCTCACACAATGACATTCCGCAGCACGTGTCCCCGTCATTAAGTGACTTGAGATGTACCGTTCTTTCCCTGTGCACAAACCTAGAATAACCCTGGTCAGGACAGGCCAGAGTTTATGAGTGCTTATACTAATTATCTTATGGATTACGGAATACAGAAGGTGACAGAAGGGCCGGGGATGTAGCTCAGTGGTGCTGCCGCCTGCCTCGAAAGCGCAAGGCCCCGAGTTCGATCCCTGTGCTTTCTTTCAGAAGGTGACAGAGAAACCAGTGGCCATGGAACTTCCCCTAAGGGAAGCCACGGAAAGCCACACAAGTCAGTCAGCATCATCAGGGCGCAGAGACAGGGACTGTGGGACTCACCTCCTCAGGTGCAGCCTCCATTATCCTGTCTGGAGGGAGGGCTTGGCGGTGTGCAGGTTTCTGCAGGGCTGTGAACCTGGGAGACAGATGTGGGAGCAGGGGCCAGGTGACAGCATGTGTGGCAAACGATTTCGGGGAATCCAAGCTTCTGAAGTGGAGGTTCGTGGCCTGATGAAATGACTTCCTCATCGAGTTCCCGAAAGAGCCAGTGCTGAAAATAGGATTTGGCTCACAAAGAATCAATGTATACACAGATGTTCGGGGAATGTACTTCTTACCAAAGGGTATGTGCACCTCTAAGGAGACTGGCAGAATTCCTAAGCCAGAGGAGACCTCCCCAGCTCAGTTTGGTCCTGACCTGACCTCAAGGCTCCTCGACATCCACTGTACACAGAGCTCTGTGCCAGTGGCGTTCGCCTGGCGCGGATTATTACAGTTTCTAAACTGGAGGGGTGATGGCCTCTTGAGGACAGAGTCTAGGGCATGGCTATTGTGTTAATCAGGGATTTAGCTGCAGATTAGAGAAACCCAGATCAGCCCGCAGAAACTCCCAGCTTCGTGGTATGTGACTCCTGCAGCCACCCGGGCTCAGAAAGGCCTCATCCCTGGGTTTTTGTGTTTGTTCATTTTTGGTGCATGTGTGTGTGCTTTCTGGAGTTTATTCCCCTTTAACGTTGAATATAAAAATCTAAGATTTCACCAATGCTTTAGAGACAAACATACAAACTGAAACCTACAAACAATACTTATGCAGACTGAAATGGATCCTGACATTTAAGAGAAGCTGTTAAACAAGTATTTCTAGAAAAAGCAAAACCACACAATAAAAGCCAACAAAACAAAACAATCAAAACAGGAAAACCTTTGGTGCCTTTCAATAACAAAAGACAAGTTTAGTTCATTATTAAATTGATGTGACATAGAAATATCTCTGTAGGAGTGTCAAGTCAAACCTATAAGACAGAAACAAATCTAAAGTATATTAGAGCCTGCGGAGCAAAATATCTTCCTTTTTGCCTCTTTGATTGTAAAAAAATGCCAGAATTGGAAAAAAAAAGTATCTTTTTTCTAGTGTGAGAAACTGAAAGTGTAAATAAGGATACACACGGATGAAACGGCCGAATAACATATTTCTCGGATTGTGTTTCCATCGCGTGTCCTATGACTGTATTGAAATTTAAATTAGGGAGAAGTTTGGCTTCTGTGGAGTCTGCTAGCTAACTGGAGTTTTTTTCCAGATCATTATTTGTTCAATGTTGGTTTTGGGGATCTTTCTGAAACAAATCACATCCTCTGGTGTCTTGTTGGTGCTTGAGATGCTTTTTTAAGTTATATGGAAAAATGTTTAAGTGCTTTTCAGTTTTGTTTTGGTTGAGTTCTACTGTGTTCGAATATTATTATGGTATTTTTCCCCTTGCATTGTTCTTCTTTGAATGGTTTTAATTTTTTGTATGTGTGTGTGTTTGATAATAAAGTTATTTTTTAAAAAAAGTATTTTCCCAACTAAATTAATTTTCTTCTAGTCTGCATACACCTAGCAGGATGTCACTCTCTCTCTCTATTTTTTTTTGTACCAGGGATCGAACTCGGGATCTTATGCTTGCGAGGCAGGGGGTGGAACCCTGGCCCAGCACTCTATATTTTATCTAATTTTAAAAGAGCATAATTTGACTTTTAATATCACATTTCCTTTATCCCAACAAGCTTACTCCAGGAAATTAAAATTCTGCCTAAAAATGCCCTTGATATTCCATCTATGCCTGAAAATCCACTTGTTATTTTTTGGTACCAGGGATTGAACTCAGGCCTTTGCGCTTGCAAGGCAGGCACGGAACCACTGAGCTAAATCCCCAGCCCTATTTCTTGTTTTTTTAAGACTGTAATTATTAAAATTCAAACAAAGGAAGCTAGTTAAATGGAGCAAGAAAATCATTATTTTGTGCTTGAAATTCAGCTGGTTGAAGAATACAAGGACACAATATTCTCTGAACACAGCATGGTCTCAGAAGGCAATACTTCAGGATTCCCAGGGGCCTGGCTACTATGGTAAATGCCACACACTGTGGTCCTCATCCACTTTAACAAGTACAACACAACTGAAGGCTGTTCTCTTGTATTTCTTTACTGATCCAAAACCAAACAATAAATTTTGATAAGAAGATGATGTGTAACAATTGTAGTACTTTAGCACTACTATCCATCTAGTATGTTTCATATAATCATACTAGGTTTATTATGATTAATTCAAAAGTTATTAAGAAAAATCTGGGTCACCTTCTCTGTCTAGCAAGGATGGTACTGACCTATGACCCCAGAACTTACAAAGTTTCAACCTTGACACACACTGCTAAGAGTAGAATAAATGCAAGGTGGGTAGTTATAATATGACAATCTTTTAAATTGCTGCACCTTAAGAAGGAACCCTAAGTCTCACATACTAAAACATAACATCCATCAGGGAAAAAAGCATTCCTGGATAGTGCCTGGGATTTCTCAAATGAGATTTGACCTGGATCTTGTTTAACCAGGAACATCCATGATTCGACAAAGGCTGGACTGGGAGAGAGGATTGTGGATCATGCGTCTATTCTAATCGAGAAGAACTCTGTTGTGCCCTTCTGGTTGTAGTCCTGGATTACAAGTCTCAGAGGTTTCAAATTTAGCACTGAAAAAGTTCTACAGAATAGTGCACATCTAGCAGGGCATGAAGCAGAAGATGGGGGGCTTTAATTCATTTGCTCTTCCAATTTCTCATAAATTTCCTTCTCATAATCATAATGAAAGGTCTAGCATCAGGACACTTGGACTAGTTGAATATTGTAGCCAACTCTCCAAGAGTTTATCCTAGTCAAGGCTGTTGTCATGTTTGGCAATTCAAAACTCTAAAAAATGTAAGGACATAGAAAAGTAGACTCTGCCCTAATGAAGTAGACATATTCAGTGTTTATCAGCACCCAGTGCAGTGCGAGGAGAAATTTTGCTTTCGAAGTGCAATTCAGAGTTACTTTCTAGACAGCCCTTTCCTCATACATGCTGCTGTGGACATTCACTCATATGGAATAAGAAAGTGTATATGTATTACTTGGAGGCCAGGGATTTAGCTCAGTGGTTCCGCCACCTGCCTCGCAAGTAGAAGGACCCAAGTTCGATCCCCGGTACCAAAAAAAAAAAAAATGATAGTGTACTACTTGGAGGAGTCCAAGATTGTGTATTGGAAAAAAATACAAGCAAAGTAGAGGAACAATGAAAAAAACTAACATAGAAAAATTTCTCATTGGACAGCAATATTGGTATCTTTTAATATGCTTCCTCAAGAGTTCATAAACTATATCCAAGATCTTCTGTTCTCAAAAAAATAGAATTCCTCACAAAACAGAATAAGCAGCTCTTAGGGGAGCCGCATTTTAAAAATACAGGTGCACTTATGTATATATAAATTGCTACATCTGAAAATCCTTCAGATACCAATCTGAAAGTTTTCCTATAAATTTACTCTCTAATTTGTGCACTTCTTAAAATATATCTTTCAAGCAGTCTTGTGCATTTAGATGAAACTTTCCCCTTGCAAGAGATAAAGAAGCATATATTTTCCAGAATAGCAATTATTTTCATCTCCATAACCTGGTAGCAATCATGTACTATCACAACAGTGATCTTTGGAAACACGTGTAGGAGTTTAGAGGACTCAGGAGGGTAAGGGTTTCCAATACAAAAAAAAGTCTAGAGCAGCTTTCTCAGCAGATGTGACAACAAAGCACAGGAGGTGGCATTAGTGGTTCTGCAGCGAAAGTCTTCAATGAGCTTTTTCAATCAGCAATTTTTCTTTCTCATTCAAAGATTCTAACAGCCTGGCAGGCAATGTCAGGGTGAACCTAGGCAGCTCACAGAGAAGCGTTTATGCAACACTGTCATCTGCTGCAGTGCAGGGCAGACCCAGCATTTTCTCTCCGATGGCGCCCCTATATCATTAGTTGTAGTGAGGCAACTACAGAGCAATCTGAAAATAAAAAAATTCCAAAACCCACCACAGTCCTGCTTTGGCTTAAAGCAGTCATGCAGTCCCCATTATACCCACATCTTCCAAACACCTTCTCCACGGCAAGCAAAGTAACTGATGGCGCTGTGGCTTTTGTCAGTGATGCATTAGGTAAGCAGGTGTGTGCTGAGTACCGGGAGGCACTCCAAAGGCATCTCTGTCACCTCCCACTTCCCCCTCTATAGTTCTGTGGTTTCAGGCCCAAGAACGAAAAGACTGTGTTGCTCTCCTTTGACTTAAAAAACCCCTCCTAGTCCCCACAAGTGTCAGCTGGCATTAAATACCTGAGCAGCTTCTTTTCTGGGGGGATGTTTTTAGTTATCCACTGCCCCTACTATTCTGACACTGTGATGTCCACCTCCTCAAACTCTATCTCGCTGGCTCTCTGCAGAAACATAACCACATCCTGCTCTTCTTATCACCACAGAGCCAGGGGACAAGGCAACAAACACGTGGACGCCCATCTCTGCAGTGCTGAGGGACTGTTCCATGCCTGGTTTAATGCTTTACTGTTGCCCTCTTCCTGCCCCTTCCCCGTTGCCTTTCCTTCTCACTATGTAGCTCAGGCTCATCCCTAGCGTTCACCCTGTCGAAGCCTCTGAGGGCTGGGGAACAGGCACATGCCTGGCGTTGTGCTGAAGACTGAGCCCAGGGCCTTGTGCATGTCATGCATATACTCTACCACTGAGCTGCACCCCACAAGTAAACAACAAAAAGCTGTGAGAAACCAGACCGAACAAGGATCGCTATGTCAAAACACTGGAAAATGAACAGATGAAGGTCATTCACCCAGTCCCCACAAAGGCCTCCAGGCAAGCACAGAACCAAAAGCTTGTGACCCTGGCCTGCATCCAGCCTCATTTGCATTGCAGTTTTGCCCCCTCCTTGAACACCATGATACTTCCTCTAAAAATCTTGTATGGTTAAAAACTTCCCCCTCCCAATGGGTGGGCTAAGTCAGGTACCTCAACGGCCCGTGACTCCTGTCCATCCCCAACTACTGATCCTTCCATAATCCCAGGATGTAAGAGGCCCCGTCCCGCCCCTATGGCAGGAGCTCTTCTCACTGGGCACTCCCACCCCAAATGTCACTTCTTGTTACTGAAGGAACCCAAGGTAAGGAGGTTGCTGTAGTGCTGCCCTTCTCAGAACACATCACTGGCGGCATGCCTGATCTGCTCGGCTTACAGTCATCTTGTCACAAATCAGTCCTGGGAAGCAAGTTTGTTCTTGCTTGCAAAGGCTGGTTAAGGCCCCGGTGGTCATGGGAGGCCCTGGGGTCCCCATAGGTCAGCATGAGTCTGGGTGTCTGCCGGCAGCCCCCAGCCAGGACAGCCCCTCTGCAGATTTGCCCAAGGTGGATCTCGGCAGCGTGAGAGGCCCGAGCAGCAGCTGCTGCTGCTTCCCACCCTCTCTCAGCTACGGAAATGAAGCATCTGGTATGTCGCCCACACACTGTGACCTTGACCCAGGAATTCAGCCTTGATGAGTCGGTTTGGTTTCCCCCTTCGGTGGTATGTGCATGACACTGCTGCTGAGGCACAGGAAGCGTCTGGAACAGAAAGGCTGTTCTGAGCCCGTCCACGCACCCTGGAGCTCCTTGCCGCCGCGGGGTGGCCCCTCCTTTCCACGTGCGCGCCTGGCCCGGTCCCAGTGGGGCCGTGGCCCAAGATCGAGGCGCCCCACGTCTGGCTCCACGCCATGGTGCCAATTCCTCACCTGACCTCCACGCGAAACCTGGGAGGTGAAGCCGGCAGCAGCATTGCCAGTGTAAACAGGAACTAATCAATTTGCCTACATCACTCCCAACCGCACAGGGAAACAACCGCCCGCCGCCAGCACTTAGAGCGCACGCATGCGCAGTCTCATTTCATCCGCACAAGCAACAGGGTGTGGCAGGCATTTTTATTTTCATTTTACCGACAAGGAAGCTGAAGTTTACAATAGGGTTTAAAGTCTTCAGGGCCAGGAAGAGAAGAACCTATTTCTCAGCGGCTGCAGAGGCCTCTGTCTCTTCACAGGACACTGGGAGCGGCTTAGTGAATCCACAGCCACAGAAGCACAGTGCTTGTGTTTAGCAATGCCTTCTCTTCGTCCAGGCGCACTTCTGCTCAGGATGACTCACTGTCTAATGATGAATGTGCCCTCCCATGACTGGGTCCTTCGACGGCCGTAATTAGTTCTCCAGAAAAAATATCAACCCTAGGTTTTTGGTGCCCCCATAGAACTCCCAAGGAGGATAAACATAATTCACTCTCTTCTTCTTTTTTGCTATTATCATTTGCACTGTTTGGCGATATTTCCTGTTTTCATGGACCCACTGAGACAGAAAGACCGCATGACAACCCGGGCAGGCAGATAGTGCATGTGGTCTGGGTGTCTTCTAAGACATTTCAAGTGCATTTTCCGAGTGGCCAAGACACCTAAAAAGGAACACACACTTACTTCCTTAGCTAGGGATGATTCCCCAACATGATTCACACAGGAAACAAATGTCTCCTCCTCAGCCTGTTCCCCTCCGTGTGATGGGAGCTGGCCCAGAGGGAGTGTCCCAGTGCGAACACTCCAGGCAGATGCCACACGGCCTGTTAAGACCTGGCTCTCGAAGTCCAACACATCACATTGCTTTGACCAAGGAAATCACTATCGCAGCCCACTTTCAAGGGCAGGAGTGTCAGGATCCATTCTACATAATTTTGGGGGAAAATTGTTTCATGATTAAAGTATGACTATAGATGTCTAAGGCCCAATGTCACCTGGCCAAGAGCGGGCTATGACATGCCGAAAAGCAACTCCATTTTTGCCTCCAGTCACAGCTGAGAGACCTCAGTGGTCCCGTGTGATGCTGTGACCCTCAAGGGCAGGATTACACCAGCTGAGGACATCGGGTTCCTTGAGAACTGAGTAGTAAGAGAAATGTTTCAACTGGGGAGGGACAAGTTCCTTATCAGCCTAGCTCATCCCACCCATTATGGTAAGAATGCTCTCCTTACTGCCTTCATCAGCATACAGGACGGTTCCTGGGCGTCCTGGTCTGTCCGCATCCACAGAGGATCGCCACCGCCCCTGAGTCACCTGATGCTCCCTCCCATTACTGTGTGCACCCAATAAACAGTGGCTAGCTCGGGGTGTCTTGTCTTGGCTCAGTCCTAGGACTGCAGCTCTCTGCTGTGCTGTTTCTCTTTAGCCCTCGCTGTCCCCCTTTCTGGGCAGCTGGAGGACTGATCGCCCTCCGGTAAAGGCGCATTCGGCCCAGGCGGGTAAGGTACCTGTTCCCCCAACAACTGTGGATTGTTTTCTTTGTCAATTTGATAGGAGAAAAGTGTTATTTTAATTTACATTTACTGCCGTACAAGAAAGACTGAACATGCAAAGAGACACTTATTAGATGTAATCTGACCTTTTCATTATACAATGAACAGAACAGAGCTAGGTTTGGTGGGGCCTAAAATTAATGTGAAAAACTCACAAGGCAAAAATAATACAAAGGTAATCCATGTGTGAATATTTATGTATAATGATAATAAATCACAAGTTATGTGGTTTACAAGTTGATAAATAGCACAAATATCACAAAATCCAGAAACTGTAAAATCTATTTTTATTAACTGCCTGACATGTTTATATATTACCTTTTACTTTATAGCTGTATATTCTTTGATTGTGGCTTCATAATATGACAGTGCTGTAATACTTTTTTTGTTCATAGAGAATAAAGACAGAATTCAGTCTTTCCTTCGGCAGTGTTGATTAAAATGTGTGGTAAATGCAAAATAACTATGTCTTCATACACAGGTAACCTAGCTGGTTGTGCTGCAGGTTTGTGCTAGGTATTAATGAATTCTCTGCTAACAGATTTTCCTGTCTGAATATCTGACATTTTCCACAGACTAATTTCTGGTTCTATATATTTCAAACCTGTTTCTTCTCTAATACCCACTTCACCCTCAGGGCCAGGCACCCAAGGTCACAAGCATCTTGGCTAAGACCTCTGGCTCTGTGCCCTGGAGCCACAAAACCCGTGACCAGGTAAGCACAGAGCAGTACTTTGGTGGGGCTTGAAGCTTAAGCTTTAACAGCCACTGCTGGGGAAGAAAACGGGAAGGAAGACTGCTTGGTGAGCAAATCCACACAAAAGTTCAGGTCTCCTGATTGCAGACCAGTTTCTCCTACTGAGCATATTTTTAAAAGACTTCTTAAAATCTTCTCCATTAAAAAAATACTACCTTCTTGTTCTTATTTTTCTACATGATTCTTTCATTAAATTTAAATTTTATCCTGGAAAGCATAATTTGATCCATCATCAGTACCATTTATTTGGGTGAATACAAGCTTGAAGTCAGAAAAGAATCCAGACAGCGACATGCTGCTTCAGACCTCCACTGCTCAGACTGCTTCTGGTATCTGTCCTTCCGAGGATAGCATTACCATTTCAATTAACCTACCAATGACAAAAACGTTTTGAAATCACTAATGTCTAGTGCCCACATTTTATTATGCCCTTTTGAAGAGACCATGGTTATCCCATAATTATGAAAATTAGTTTTCTTAGGAAAAAGAAAACAGCTCATTTGTAAACAAAGATGCCTTCGTTTCTTCAGTAACTAGAACAACGAAAGGCAAACCTGAATCTTCTACTGCTACATTTCTGAAATGTCATCAAAATAAGGAAATAACTTTCTTGATACATAATGCAAGATACCCAAGACAAATACGGCAGGGGAGGGGAATGTGCTAAATATTTCTGTAGTCAAAGATAAAGATGATTTATTTAACTACCATCTTATAGTAACTTTGCTTTGAGACTCTGAGGAAAAATTCCTTTAAGGAATTCCATTCAGTGACAGCACCACATAATGTCAGTATGAATAATATATTAAACTCTAATGTTAGCAAAGAACAGTACTCAAGATTGGCTTTAAGCTTCTTCCCTCAATAACAAGATAACAGGAACTCAAATTTCAGCTTTTAAAAATCAACCTCACCTTCCTTTCCATTCTTTACCTCACACTGAAGCTTGTTCTAAAGGCAACTATCAAGAACAGGGTTAAAATGGTTATATTCACCCACAGGCCTAAATAAGAAGTACAAGGACCTATAAAGCCATCAGAGACAATATAGAAGGCTCCCAATGGAACCGTTCTTTGCTTTTTTTAAAATAAAAAACTGTGATCATTTTTAGAGCTAATAACTTTTGCTTGGAAACTCCTAACCAATATACTTACAGTAAGGAAAAAGAATAGTACACCCCATTCACAATCCAAAGATTATGAAAATCTGCAACACTTGTTGAAAAAAGAGACCTTGCTGAAAAATGGAAACCTAAAACTTGGGGAGAAAAACTTAGAAAGAAGGACATAGGTAAGTGTCTACCTTTTTCATGCCATCTGTAAATTTTCTGCTTTATGTATGGCTTCAGTAAAAGTATATTCTATGTAATTACTAGGCACAATATTCAAGAGAGTAGACTCATTCTCCCCTTTCCTTATTAAAAAAAAAACCCTTAAATATCGAATAAGCATGCTATGATTGCCACATCTGACTTGGACTTCAGGCTCCCCAGTATTGGATGTAGGGCTTCAAAAACAAACTATGAATTCCAAACTCTTTATTGTGTGGCTACAAAGGATGCAGATTGGTTTGGTGAGTCTAGCCTTGGCATGAAAGAGATGTTGTCCATTCCCTGGGCTCTTCAGTGTTTTTGTTGGTTTCACAATGCTGGGGTCTGCATCCTTTGACTATCTTACATGATGAGTTTCGGAAATCAAAAAGTTCCACTGGTTTCAGCCACTCTGCAGACAAAAATTAGACTTGACTTAAGATGCATTTGCTACTTGCTGTATTATATATACTTATGCTTTTATTGATATTTACAGTAGGAAACAAACTTTGGACATCCTTATAGTAAGACTAGAGCAGGGCTGGGGATTTAATTCAGTGGTTTCGCCGCCTGCTGCGCAAGCCCAAGGACCCGAGTTCGATCCCTGGTACCAAAAAAAAAAAGAAGACTAGAGCATGTCAAACCTTGAAATGAAAGTTAACATTAGGGAGACAGAAGATAGAGCGTGGCAAAGCTGGCTGGAACATAAGAGGGGCAGTAATTGCAAGAGGCAAGGACAACGCCAGATAATTCCCAGGAGCCTTATGTAGAACTTGTCACACGCTCCCACGAGATGGGGACTGCGTGTAAGGACACACATCATGAGGGCCTGCTATTGTGACTCTTCACAGTAGCTCACTCTTGTGTCTTCTGGACCTGGGGGTACTTTTATTTTTGCTGTTTTTCAGCCCAAGTTTACTCTGCAGAGCCAGTTTTCCCTTATCCCTTCATCTCTCACTTTTCTTTTTTTTGCAGGGGGCGGGGGTACCCAGGAATCGAACTCGGGATCTTGAGCTTTAGAGGCAGGTGGTGGAACCACTGAGCTAAACTTCCGGCCCCATCTCACACTTTTCAAATAAACTTTTGGCACCATCCTCAGCTTGTCTCATTCAATTCTTTGTTCAAAGTAAGAAGGACTTGGAATACGTTTAATTGATAAGCCATTTCTTTCTTTTTTCTTTTTTTTTTTTGGTACTGGGGATCGAGCTCGGGTCCGTGTGGCTGTTCAGCAGGCGGTGAAACCACTGAGCTAAATCCCCAGTCCCTGATAAGCCATTTCTAAAGAAACTACCTGATACCACTTTGGCGTAGCCAGCTGGGAGAGTGAAGCTAGGCACCACAACACCAAGGAGAGGCCCGTGTGGGTACAATTTTTGTTCTGGCTAAAATGTCACAAAGGATTTCTTTTCTCCTTCTCTCCCTCAATCTCTCCCCTAGGCCAGAAATGCAAGAAACTATTGTCAAGGCAGGCAGGTGTTGGGCTACACCTGGTCGTGACTAATGAATATTCTCCTTAATTCCAAGCTACAGTTTGACAAGATACAAAAAACACAACAAAACAGGAAGGAGGTGCTACCTCTGCCAGATAAAAGTCATGGGAGCAGAGCGAACACAGAACACAGGATGGGACTGATAGAGAAAATTTAAACTATAGGTTGTTATTAAGGTAGCTGAAGTAGAATAAATAATCCATTCCTTTAAGATTTACCTTTCCTGTAACTCTTATTGTTTAAGGTGATGGCTAACCGAACCTTTGACCTGTACCCTAGCTGTAGATAACATTTAACCTGGAGAAAAGCAAAGTAGAAATGTTTGGGTAGTTTACAGTGTATGTGTTTTAGGCACCATCTGTTTGTTACATGTCTGTGACTCGAACCATTAACAGGAGCTAGTTGTAAAAGAGAAACAGAAATTTTACTGACTAAGACCACCAGGAATGAGGTAATGGCTAAAAGAAGATATAAAAGGAAATGTTAAAGCAAAGGAGGGGCGGACATTGATCAGATGAGTTTCTGGCGGTCCCCCTCGCTAGCGAATAAAGGCTTTGTTTTTTTACCCAACTTCTGTGTCTCCGTACATTTCTTTCCACGATTCCGGAACAGGATGTTCCCAACACAGAGATAACAACAACCAAGTACAGCATCTTTTCAACGCCAAGTTACCTGAAAATATCCGTACATCTGCCTTCATCGCTGCTTGGACCCCACCACAAATATTTGCTCTGGCCCTAAACATGACAGACAAGCCACCCCTCTCTTCCAGTGCTCTGTAAAGCTTCCTGCCTTTTCTTTGTTCGGGGCTGACAGCTTCTTGCTCATCCTCAGTCCACATCTGCCCAGGTGAATAAAGTCTGTACATTTTGCATTCACTAGCCTGCTCAGGTGGTCTTGCTCCTCCACCATTTGTTACAGTCGGGAACTGTTCGCTGCTTTTCTAGCGGTGGGGGATGGGGGAAAGAAATGTAGACTTTTGTTTTTTAGTCACTCTGTAGGTCCCTGCATCTGGTTGTTGTGTATTTTGCTACTTTTTGGAAACTGGCCTGCTCTCTGACTACTCTCTTTTATAAATGCCTTTTTCTCAGTTTGGGGCCAGAGTGCCATCACATTATCTTGCCATGCGGACAGCAGACATGGCTTTACCATATGGCCAGCCTCCATCTTGTCTTGTTGCATGACTATACATGACTTAGTGGGTGTGTGTCACTCGCCACCACCACCTTTTTCCTCCATTTCTCTCTTTTTTAAAAAATAACTGGCCTTATGAACTAAGCCTCTAATTTTAAAAAGCATATGGGCTTGTGGAAAACTAGAGAAAGGAAACTTTTTTCTTCACACATGAAAGACAAACTGTATTATTCCTTTAAGATGTCACACAGCCTTTGCTGGTACAAAACATTTGGGGAGTCAACTATAACCTGAGGACCAAGACCAGGTCACAGGCAAAGGCAGGTGCACAATGTGGGATACAGCTGCGGCTTCACAATCCCGTGGGCCTGACCCGGAAGGTTGTTCCAGGGTGAAACATCCTACCACAGTTTGGGGGTGAGGGGAGGTGCAGATGCAAGAAAAAAACTTTAAAATGCATTTTAAAATGCTCAAGGGTTTTGGCCAGAACCAAGCACCAGGCAAGTACCAGGATGATCGGGCTGGCACCGAGCTTGCTGACATGGGTGCCACCCACTCCATGTGGGTGTGCCTCAGCAGTGGGAACAAGTCCCACAGGTGCACAGGGCTGCTGGACCCAGGGGGAGGGGGCTGAGCAGGGCCTGAACCGCAGCCCACCTTCCATGGCAGCATGCCGTGTAGCTGACCAGCCTGTCCATTAGAGACGAAAGGCACTGAAACACTACCTGCCCATACACCTTAAACACTGTTCTCTGCCTTTCCAAGAGCCTGCCTGATAGAGACACCTGTCCAAACTGTGGAAAGAGCATCTTGTGGATTTCAGGTCTTCTTCTGCATGGATACCACCTTAAGGAATGCAGGCCTAGCTGTCTCCTCTCTTTAGGTCCCAAGACTTTGCCACTAGGCCACATCTTTGACGGACGGGACAGGTTTGATCCTGACAATTCAGAAGAACAGCTCATCTACTATTGCCTTACGGTCTGGGTTCAGTTTAGGAACCAGGAGAGGGCACAAAGTAGATATGGGATGGTACTGTAAACTGAGACTATTTTCCAGTTTCAGCATTTTTGCTTGGAGCAGAGTGAAATGCCTTATGTTCAGGTCTTTGAAACTCTATCAAAGGGAATGCTCCAGAACTATGGTACTTGGTGCAGCCCCGAGGAGGGTATCCTGGATGACACTGCTCTGAGCCCTCTACTTGTCCCGCAGGGAGACCTTAGTCGCATGATCTATTTGGGGAGCATAACCACATTGGGAGGTCTCCTCGACTCCCCCTTATAACCCTCAGACCAATAAATCAGGCCCATCCCCTCCAAGTGACTAGAGACTCACTCCATCAGAGTCTGGTGCCCTGGGGAATATTTTTCAGCTCCCTAGCAGCCTCCTCGGGAGCCCTAAGTCCCACTGGGTATGCACAGACAGCTTTAAGCCCCGCAGGCTGAGCCCAAAGTGGTACTTCCTGCTACTCTGGCTCAGAACTTGTCCTGTTGCTAAGAGAAGTCCCTGGGTGGGAGGAAATACTTGAGTGCAGGTCCCTTTTTCAGTTACAGACACTAAACAGTGCAAAGAGTGACAAGGTCACCTGTCGCAGGACCCCAGTAAGTTTGCAGATGGGTTCCAAACTTTGACCCTTGCTTCTGACTTATGGCGAATTCATCTTGGCCATTTTCTGTCCTTCAGATGAAAGACAAAGAATCCTGCAAGAGGCTAGGAGCTATATAGATGAACAATATGCTTTGAAAGGAAAGGAAACCACCATAGAGAGGTGATTCTCCCTTCAACAGAACCAAACTGGTGCTATAATACTCATCAGGAACTAGAAATGATGTCTAGTGTGCTAGCTGCTCTTACCATGGGGGTGAAAAGGTGCAGTAAAAAAAGTCTGTCCTATGATAAAGTGAGTGAGGTCTTACAGGGTGCAGAGGAATAAAAAGTCTATAAATGGGCTGAATCTAGCTATCGTTACTTGAATTTGAATAATTACTGCCCAAATATAAATACTAAATAATACTATTCATACCAATTAAATTATTAAAATAATCAACAAATTTATTTTTGAGTAATTCATGCCTGTGGCATTTCTTCACAGGTTAAGTTTATCAATAATTAATTATCTAAATTTTAACATGGAAATCTTACAAGTATCCCATTGCTGGTGTACATAATATGTATTTACAACTGCCATTCCACAAATTAGCTGTATTATATTTTTTTGTACCATTTTAATATTTTTCTTCAGGAACTGTAACATGATGACATCTGGTCTGCTAAATCAATGCCTTTCTTTACATTAGTATAATCAAAGTCCACCTGAAAGGCAGTAGAAGCAGCCTAATGGGTCAGTCATGCAGGTACCACTGGCAGTGGTTCAAGCTGCAGGAATAACTGAATTCAAATCGGAGCCACCGAGCAGCAAGACATACAAATTACAGCCCCATGATGAATGTGCTTAACTTCTGACCTCTCTATTCTATTCTTTTTGCTCTTTCTTCTTTTACCCATCCCTTTGTTTTCTCTTGCCTCTTCTGCACCTTTCATGGGACATATGTATAGAAGGTGTCTGTATTTGTAAAAAAGGAAAATGATCAGATGAGTGCTTTAACTTGACCCAGTACCATTCATGGCCTTCTCAGGGTAACCCTTAACAGAAGTGTCCACAGAGGATTCAAACAAAATTAACCACAAATGTATCAACAGTGTCCAACAACCTCACAGCTTTTCTCCATTTCCAATTATACCTCCTTTCCTTACATCCTGCCTGTTAGGTTTGTGATTAGATGTCCCCCCGCCCCCCCAAAGGCTTATGTGGATGAGGTGGGACTTTATTTTTCATAGGTAGCTGAATCTGGAATGTGTAATGCTGGGCTTAAGGATGTGTGGTTACAAAATCACTCCACCTGAGTGACTGGTTTGGCAGGGCCCTAATCCTGGTAGACTGAATAAAAGGAGTGGAAAGATGCTACTAAATCCTCCCTTGTTACCTTTGTGCGCCGTGTTGTTTCTGCTCTGCCATGCCTGCTTGTCATCTCTGCCTTGGAGTCGGCTGATTATGGACTGAAACTTCCATGAACTATAAGCCAAATAAACCCCTCCCCTCTAACTTCTGGTGCCGGGCATTTTGTCTCAGCAACAGGAGGAAAGTAACTAACACACTGCCCCTGCCCCAAGATATCCTCTTAAAACCCTTCAGCACCAGCACTTACTCCAACAATATGAAAGACCTCCAACAGTCTGACCCTTATCTCATCTTTTTTACCTATTATTTCTCCTATCTCTCCTCCTACTCACTTACCCCTCTTTCTCTCCTTTTCCTTCTCCTCCCTTCCCTTCTTCCACATTATAGACTAACTGCAAATAACAATAAAGTATAGATTGTAAAGAATACTGACAAAGAGTGAAAGTATAAAAAAGCAAGGTTTAATACATATAGCTGATACATGATCAGGTCTGTTGATACTGTTATAACCAGTAGAAGTTCTCTCCTTACAACACAGTGAGAGGGGTCAACTCATTTACCTTGAATAGCTGAAGGGGTGAAAAATATGTCTGGACAAATAAAAGCCATGAACACATCACTAGAAAACAGAACCTAGCTAAAGAGATCCTTGTATCAACAGCAAAGTCTCCTCACTCTATCTGACCTCAACACTTAATACTAAAGAAATAAAAGGCAACAATATGCCCTGAAAGACTCCCAACTCTCCTAAAGCAGATCCAAAGAGCACTGATAGACAAGGAAGCAAACACCAGATAGCAGGAAAGTATGAAATAATTAAAGAGGAACTAAAGAAACTTGGCAAGTTCAGAGGACATGATCCAAAAGATGGTGGAACTGATACATAAACTGTCCAGTGTGGAAATGGGGGGAACAAAAAACCGGAAGAGCTGACAAAAATGGTTGAAAACACTAATGAAAAATTCACCAAAGATACAGACTCCAAAGGTGCCAAAGAGAAATCCCAAAGATTAAAAAAATTGTGTGGAATTTGCAAATTGCTGAAATGACCAACATGAACACAGGGTTTCAGAAATCAAGAGCAAAATGAAAGAAGGCTGGGGATTTAGCTTAGTGGTTCTGCTGCTTGCATTCCAAGTGTAAGGTCCTGAGTTCAATCCCCGGTACAAAAAAAAAAAAAAAAAAAGACAAAATGAAAGAACCACAACAAATTACTCAGAGATGCCTTAAAAACAACAAGAGAACAAGAAAAATTCATCCAACAGCTATTACATAATGTTGAGAAAAATGACCTAAGGTTAAGTGGGGCTAGAGAAAAATTAGAAGGCAGCACACATGGAATAAAAACTCTGTTTACAGAAATCATAATAGAAAACTTTACATGTATGAGGAAAGATCTCAACATATAGGTAATCAAGGATTACAGAATAGCAACGAACTACAACGTAAAAAGAAGTTCACTGAGACACATCACAGTCAAAATCCCAGCTGTCCAACAAAAGGTGAGAACTTTAAAAACTGTCAGAGAAAAGCAAAAAAATCACATATAAAGGAAACCCCATTAGGATTACAGCCAATTTCTCAACACAAACTTTAAAGGTGAGGAGAGCTTGAAGTGAAGTGTTTCAAAACTGATGGAGAAATAAGGACACTTCATGAAAAAGAACATCATAAAAGATTCATGAACACCAATCTAGAACTTTAATAAATTCTCAAAATTACCCTAGACAAAGACAATGCAGCCAACCAAGCCTAAAAATTGGATGAAATGAATACATGAAGCAAGAAAAGTAGTTAAATAAAAATAGAAAAACAAAAACAAAACAAAACAAAAAAATAGAAAAACAAAGGCATCAACAACAGAAAAAACCCACGATGACTAGAATTAATCAATACGTTTCAGTTATAACTTTCAATGTAAATGGCCTCAACTCCTCAATTAAAAGATACAGATTGGCAGACTAGATCAGAAAACAGAATCCAACTCTCTGTCGCATTCAAGAAACTCATCTAGTCCAAAAAGAAATTCATAAACTAAAAGTCAAAAGATGGAAAGCAAATTCTGTGAATCAGGACCCTAAGAGCAAGTGAGGATAGCAATTTTATTCTCACACAAAGTAAACTTGAAGTTAAAACTGATCAGAAGAGACAACAAGGTGACTACATATGAGTTAAGGGAAAAATTCAACAGGAAGAGATAACAATAGTAAATATATATGTACCGAACATTGAGACACCTAACTTCATAAAATAAACACTGCTGGTCATAAAAAATCAAATAAACACCAACACAATCATATTGGGGATCTCAATACACACTTTCACAAAGAGAAAGATCAACTAAACAAAAAAATCAACAAAGAAATATCAGGGCTGAACCACACCATCAAACAAATGGACTTAACAGATATCTACAGACTATTCTACCCTACTACAACAGCAAACACATTCTTCTCAGCAGCACGTGGAACTTTCTCCAAAATAGACCACATACTAGTCCACAAAGCCTGCTTAAATAAATTCAAACTAATCAAAATCACCCCCATATATATTATCAGATCACTGCACAATGAAATGAGAAATAAAGTATAAAAGAAACCACAGAAAATTTGTAACAGACACTAAACACATTCCTGAATACTCAATGAATAACAAGAAATTTAACAATTCCTGAATCAAACAACAAAGCTAGTACAATATACCAGAACCTTTGTGGCCCAGTGAAAACAGTCCTAACAAGGAAGTTTATTGCAGTCAATGCTCACATTAGAAAAACAAAGCAAGTCCAAATAAATAACCTAATGATGTACCTCAAGATACTTGAAAAACAACAACAGTCTAAACCCAAACCTAGTTTTAGGAAGAAAATCATAAACATCACAGTGGAAATTAATGAAATTCAAACTAAAAAAAATATGAAGAATGAATAAATCAAAGATCTGGTTCTTCGAAAGAATTAACAAAATAGATGAACCCATAGCTAAACTTATCCAAAAAAGAAAAGAAAAGTCACATCAATGCAATTAGAAATGAAAAAGGTAAAATTGTTGCAGAATTTAAGAGACCAAAGAGACAAATGGGTGAAATAGAAGGATTTATTTAGGTGTGCACCAGCTCACCAGATTCATACCTAAAGGCTGTGCCACAAACAATGAAAAAGGCTCTAGTTTTATATATGTGGTTGAGGGTGTCGTTCTACTTAGTGGCGTAAAATTGGGGGGTGGGCAAGTGGGTCTCCAGAAGCAGGACAAAAACACTGTGACAGTTTTGCAACTCAGCATATCTTGATGGAAAAAAACAAAAACAAAAACAAAACGAACCTTATAGAAGTGAGGGGTCATAAAACCTTACTTATAGGAACAAAGTTACTAATTTTATTTGTAATAGATCAAGGAACAATGACCATAGGGAAGGGGGATGTCTGAGGGGAAATTGCTTAAGGTTGGGGAGACTTGGTCGTTGTTGTTCTTTTTTTAAGATCTGTTTCAAAATCACAGCAGACACTGCTGAAATCTAGAAGATTGTTAGTAACTACTATGAAAAACTACTCCAACAAGGTAGAGAAGCTTGAAGAAATGCAGATTCCAAGACACATGTAGATTACCAAAACTGAATCAAGATATAAAACTACTGAGCTCCCCTGCCGCCATCCCATGCTCCTAGGGCATAGAAGCTGAGCCACGCAGGCGCCAGAAGCACACACACACACGCGCGCGCACACACACACACACAAACACACACACACACCGCCACTGCTGTGGAAATGAGAAGACACATAAACAAGCCTCAAAAACTGACTTCCGGGTCACCCACAGTAACCCCAAAGGGAAACGAGATGGAGCAATCTGATACTCAACCACCTGGACTCTCTGAACTGGCAACAAAAGAGGATCTGG
>NW_004624807.1:852072-906257 GCF_000247695.1 Heterocephalus glaber
AAGGGAAAAGGAAAAAAATGGAAAAAAAGTCTTTGCAAATAGGGAAGGGTGGAGGGGTGAAGGGAGGGCAGGGGAAGGGGGAAAAAATAAGAACCAAGAGACTCACGTAATGGTACAAGCTCCCAATGATGAATGTGACTGTATTTTATACCTACAATGGACCAATAATCTTAATGGGAAAAAAATTTTTTTAAAAAGATATAAAACTACTGAACAGTCCAATAACAAGAAATGGACAGGACCTCCCATGTCATTACGGGTTCATAAGTATGTACTACATGTCATACATTAAGATCAGAGTGAATTCTGAGACAAGAGTGCATGCTGAGAGCCTCTCAGATGAAACAGCCCTCTGTCAATCATTCCTAATATACTTAGCATGGCTGCTGTTGCTGTTATGTGCTGTGACCCATGTGCTATACTTTTACTTTTCTGTCACCCTGACACCTTTTTCTGTCTGTGCCTTTTGTCAGCGCAGACTTCCGCTGAGCACAACTTCCCATGATCGTCACTAAATGTAGCTGCTTGCCACTTGCCACTGAGTGTACACTTGGCAATTCTTTCCTTGTTGTACACAAGAGCCTGGACTATATCAGCCCATTCTATGGTAACAGCGTGCTATAAAGTGTCTCAGTAGGAGTTCTATTTGTGTTTTCCATGGGTCGATTCTTTACTGTTCAGCACCATCCATCATAATCTAGAGCATTTAACACTGTGGGCCCTTGGCTGCCAAGTGGGTAACTCTCCTCAGTCTTTATGTCAACCTGATCCATACCTCCTGGTGGTTCCAAATATCTCCTCGGGATTCACTTGAATGCCAACACATAGTTAAGAGAACTAAGAAATCAGACTCACACTGCTTAGGTTTGATACAGGCACCGATGACGCCGAGCAGAGTTTTGTGGAAATACTTGATCCATTATATTGGTTTCGTTATCAGTAAAATCAGATTGGTAATGATGCGTATTTAATTTAGTTGTGATAATCAGATTAGTTGATCCCTGTGAAGTTCTTAGAAAGTCTTGGTACACAGTAAGTGTTAAATATTAGCAAATACTATTCTGCAATTCTGTCATTTAACAAGTTTTTATATAGTATAATATTTTTGAAATATTAACTTCTTTTCACTTATTAGTTCACTTTTATTCATTCTCCCTTCCTTTAAGCAGCTAGACAGCTTGAGCTCACTATTTTAGGGGAAGGGTAAACCAGATTACAAAAAGAAGTTTTCCTGAACTACATTTCTAAAATCGAATCCTTTAGAATGGAGAAGGTCTCATATAAAGATATTTAGGACAAAAATAACTGGAAAGAGGGCCGGGGATTTAGCTCAGTGGTTCCTCCGCCTGCCTCACAAGTGCAAGGACCCGAGTTCAATCCCCAGTACCAAAAAAAACACCCAAAAAACAAAACAAACAAAAAAATAACTAGAAAGAATTGGAACTTATGACTTTTGCATAATCCTACCCCAAATTGCAAGCCTAAAAAGACATTTCCCCAGGCTAAGGAAGGGGAGAGTATGGTGGGGAATTGATAAAAGCATAGAAATCGATAGACTCCAAAATCATAAGCTCCATACTGTGGCTCAGAGAGCATCAAAAAAAGCAGCAAAAATTCATGCAAATATGAGCAATCTAAGGTAGGCGAAGGAAGGAGGTAGTACCCTGAACCTTGGTGTAATAATATGCTATCAGTGCAGATAGCACAGCTCAGGCTGTGGGACCAGTCCTGCTCTATCCCCAACACCCCAGGGCTAATACTCCTTTCATTGTCCTAAGAGAAGCAGAACTAACAATAACAAAGACCCAGGAAGTTTCTAAAGCTCCAGGCCAGAGCACATGGATGTTAGATACAGTAGCGTGACCTAAAGTAATGTTTCCCCACTTGAAATTCATTGAAGGTTTACACATAGGGACTGCATGTCATGCATGTGACTACAACAGAGTGAATTATGGGAAAGTCATGTGCACTAGAAACCCTGGAGATGACTCACCACCTTATGGATCATTTTGTCAATCACATCCAGAGAGATCCAATGAGAGACGCTCTAAGCAAAGCACACATCTTTTAAATCCAAAAGCCTGACTTACCTTTTTTTCCTATTCTTCCCACTGCTCCAGCACCTCTTCTTTCCCCGTTCATGCCATCTTTTTGTTTGGCTGGTGCAAACCTGCTCGCCATGACCACACTTTACCTCATTAACTTCAAACATGTAGCTGCTTGGGCCAGGGATTTAGCTCAGTGGTTCCGCCGCTTGCCTTGCAAGCTCAAGAACCCGAGTTCGATCCCTGGTACCAAAAAAAAAAAAACCAAAAAAACCCCATGTAGCTGCTTTTTCTTTGACCATCAGATGTGTACTTGTAATTCTTTGCTCAACGTACACAAGAATCTGTAATCTATCTCTCTGGAACCCATCAGGCACTGTATCAATACTTGAGGAAAAATGGCTGGAGATGAGCTACTTATCAGGCTTTCAACAACCTTGTGTTTACTACTTCAGCATGGCAGTGAAGGAGAAGACTTATGCACATGGCCCTGTGTGTGATGTGGAATCATGGAGAGAGTGCACCACCATACCTGATGGAAGAGGCAGACATCTCAGTGGCGAATGGTATGGATCAACGACTGAGGACCAGACAGGATGTTGGGCATCTCAGAAGATTCCTGCATGAACAAATATTATTTAAGACTATATGAGTATTGTCATGCCTGGCCTAAGTGAGATCTTCACAAGTAAAGAGGCCAAGCAAACAGACAGCTCTCAGCAAACAACAGGCTACTTCTCTATAAACAGAACAGATGGCCACAAAATGGAATACACAATCCCCTTGGCGCTAAGAAGTCCAGCGACTGTCTACACCTGCGCTGACTGTCCTTGGGCACTCAGTTATAAACATTCCTTATGATTATACCCCTTTCCAAAAAATCTATATAAACTGTTTCCTTTTCCTGCTAGCTGCTGAAATCTACCCGATTTTAGTCTCCGCTCAGTGGAGCTGGCTTTCCTCACAGAGCCTGTCTCCTACGGAGTGGTCTCGCACGCGCTGTTTATAAAAAGTATGAGTACTTTCTCTCTGCCCTCTTCTTGGTAACATAGCAACCACCCTCACTCAACACTTACCTCAAAATTAAAACTCAAAGTAGGAAACTCTAGACAGACTAATACCAGATACTCATTACCCTCCCACGAAAGAAGACTTCAAAAAGAAAGACGTATTACAGAAAAATAGTTGTTTCTTGCACAGCTGTGTCATGAACACAGACTCATACCTATAGATGTTTATGAGAACAATAGTTTATGTAAGGAATGAGTCCACCTCACCTTTGATTGTGTGCAATGGATAGATCAGATCAAGGACTGGGAGAGTACAGTGAAAGTGAGACTTTATTTCTCAATCTTACAAAAGTGGGTGCCAGCCTAACAGGTAGGAAGGCACACCCAGGGCAGTTATAGGGAGCAATTTAACTCCTAGCATGCAGGTCCCTTCCCCCAGTTTCTCATTGGCTGAGTATCTTTCCAGTCACCACATACACCCTTGGCCCACTCCCTCTGCAAACATTTTGTGGGCATAAAGGCATATGATTAAACTACAGGTGGGTAACTTCTTACCTGCCAGTACTTTTCCAATCAGAGTTGGCATAGTGAAGCCATACTTTATTATCTACCTTTTCCCCTTTGTTTTACTGGCCCTTTCAGATGCCTGACCTCAGTCGTGTCTGGAGGCAAGTAGGCAAATTTTGTCTACTACTAGTTTCTGCTCAGAGTTAGACTTTATCTAAAGAACAGACCACATTAAATTTCTACTTCTTACAGTTTATATTATTCTCTTTGAGTTTTAGAAGTGTAGGTTATATTTTAGATCTAAAGTGTTCCCCAAAACCCTTGTGTGTGAAAGGTGATTGGATCACAGCAGGTGCTATACCTGTTGAGGCAAAGGGAGTCGAAATGATCTTTCAGAGACAGGAGAGTTGGGTAAAATAAAAAAGAAGTTTATTGCCAGGCAATGGACAGTCTCAGGAAACGAGTCCTTCTAGGCTGACCACGAGTTAAGACAGTTTCTCCTTTTTATATCTTTTACAGGGCAGCTTAACTTGCAGTTACAACACCAGAATGTGGCAAGGGCATGATAAAGCATTAGGTGGCAAGGGTAGCATAAGCTGCGATTACAGAATGTAGCAAGGGTGTGGTACAGCAGCATTAAGTACAGGGTACTCAGAAAAACACACTTTAAGGTTAGTTTCTAATCTCTCCGGGAACAGGCTGCCCCACAAGAGTTTTCAAACAGGGATAAGTTTCAAACAAGTTTCAAACAGGGTTTTAGCACAGAGTTCATTAACAAATATTCTACAATAATTATCCATTCCAAATTATGTTTGGCAGCTCTGTCTGCCTCATACTGACTTGCTATTAGGAGATGGGGATTGGTTGGAGATGCATCACTGGGGGTGTGACCTGGAAGGATGAAGTCTTGTCCCTGTTCCTGGATCCTCTCTCCTTTCTCTGTTTCCTGGTTGCCATGAGTTGAACACTTTTTTCTTCCACCATGCCCCTCTGCCATCCCGTTTTTGCTTTAGGGCCAGTAAAACAGACTGAAACCATGAGTCAAAATAAACCTTTCTTCCTTTAAATTGTAGATATCAGGTATGGTGTCTTGGTGAGAAAAGTGACTAACAGTATATATTTGTTGATATATCTCTTTATTTTTGATAGGTCTCCCACCACCTCAGCAGCTATTATGTATAGTAGCTGCCCTCTTCCCGTCGTGCCTTGCCCCCTCCCGTGTGACATCATGCCAAGATGGCTGCTCCCACCAAAGGACAAACCCTTCTTCCCAGCATGACCCTGGTCCCACCTAGAGAGTAACCTAATACTCGCCCACCTCCTACTTCCTAGTGACAACACCGGGTCCTCCACTCCCTAATCACTACCTCACTCAACCCCACCCCAGTCTCTATAAAAGACTCTCCCTGCCCCGGCCTTATTGCTTTTGTCTCTCCTTTGTTCAGAGACAGCCCGGCAGATCTGTTCCCTAATACAGGCTTGTTGTGGACTAGTCTGGTCTTGGTTTTCGGCCCTTTTACCTGACATTTCTTATGTTTCATTTTTAGATATATCTAAGGTAAATCTGACTCTGATTTACTATTTTTTTCTCCTAAAAAGTGTGAAGGTTTTATCTTTATTATTTCCTTTCTCTTAGCTTTCTTCTGTGTACATTAATTTTTTTCTAATTTCTTGATTTGAAAATTAACTTTACTTCTTTAATTAAAAAATATTTATACAAGTTAGATTCTGATTTAAGGTAGATATGCTTGGTGGAGTTTAAAATTTATATAGAATTAAAATATATAACAGTGTTATAAAAGTTGAGAAGAGAATAGAATACAGGGATCATAGTGTTCTGAGATCCTTGACTTCTCTAAGAGAAAAGTAAAAGTGTAAACTAATATTAATCTTTGATAACTCAAGGGTGTATGGTATAATTTATAAGATAATACTAAAGGAAAAAACAAAATATAAAATATGCATTGTATCAAAAAGAAGACAAAAAAGGACTAGAAGACAAAAAAGAATTAAGTGGGATAAATAGATGTCATATCACAGAATGATAGATTTAACTGAAATACATGAGTAATTAAATTTAAATTTCCAGATTTTTTTCAATTTGTATTTTTTATTAGTACATGTATGTAGTATGTAATGACTACATTCCTTGTGGAAAGCCAGATTTTCAGAAGAATAAAGGAAATAAAACCCAACTAACTTATATGTTATTTACATGAAACACTTGAAAGTAAAGGATAAAGAAAAGTTGAAAGTGAAAGAATGGAAAAAGGTAGCTCCCCAAAATAATCCTTCTTTCCTCCAAAAAATGGAGTATAGCTATGTTATTATCCAGTAAAACTGACTTTGAGGCAATAAATATTATTAGAGGTAAAGAAAGTAACTTCACATTAATATAAGCCATAATTTATCAGATTAATCATTGTAAAATTTAAATATGTCTAATAATACAGCTTCAAAATACAAGCAAACATTGAAAAAATGAGAACTACACAATCATAATAAAATATTTTAAATCTATGTAATTGATAGAAAAGTCAGATAAATTACCAATAACATTATAAATGATTTGGACAGCCAAATGATATGTGCCAGCAAGGAATTACATTAGAATATAATAAAAAACAACCCTAAAATCTTCATACCTTTTAACAATGAAGATCAAGTCAGAGACTATCTGTAAAGGAAAATATTTTAAAGAATATTTTATCCTCGATGAGGAGGCAAACTGAGACTCCCAAAATAAAACTGGAGAATTTAATTTTCAGATCTATTTGTCCCTGAGAGAAATAAAAACTTATAGACAGGGACAGGTCTGAGGCAGGAGTGTCTGATCTGAGTTTCAGGCAATTGCAGTGCCTGAGGCAGTTCAGGGGAGAAGGAGGAAGATCCTACAGCCACTGATGTAGGACCAATTGCTGGTGATCTTTCTAGGCTCTAGGACTTGAATGAGGTTTCAACAATTCAACAAGAATCTTGTTAGAAGATTTAATCAAGTTCTTAAAACTGAGGGTCAACTCTCAGGACTAATCAGATATCTCAAACCCAATGACCTTCCCTGCATCGACAACCTCTTCCTGTTCACTACTGTGACAGAAGGTATGGGATCCCTTCTGTGGCTTCTAACTGACTGCAGGGCACCGGAGCCTCCTTATCAACCCGTGCTAAGAAACTAAGATGCTAGGCCCTGGGAGATCTTCAGGCAGTAGGGATGGGTAGCACTGGGGATTTTTCCATGAACTGTTTCCAGAATTATGTGGCCACACTCTCAGCCTGCCTCTCTCCAAACTGGAAACTTAAAAGAACGTCCAAGGTTTTCAGCTTCGCCTTCTTTCCGTAGCAGAGCTCCTTTGGGGAAGGAGCCATGCCAAATTTTCCTTTTTCTTTCGGTAATTGTCACTTCGAGGGTTTTTTTTCTATAAAGTTACACCCCTTTTCTTTATTGCTGTGAATAAATATTTGGTTTATTTTTAGTATATTTCATTGATTGCAGTAATTTCTGATAGAAAAAAAACTCTGTGATTGGATTACAGCCACTTTGAATAAGGGCAGTCTACTCTGTGTAAATACAATTTTATGGGGGAGATTTAGGAAAACTCGCTTAGCTTTGAGATCCTAGTTCCTCTCCTTTTCTTATCTAAAGGTCTCTGAAACCTCAATTTCCATGCTCTAAAGAACTGCTTCTCCCTGGAGGTTAAGGCTCCTTAACAAGAGCCTTTTTTCAGTATCCTATTATTTCACTTGAAAGTCGTTCTGCCAGTTCTTAAGACCTGTAAAGTATATACATTTATTTATATCAATTTCACTCATTTCCATGTGCACAGAAAAAGAACCTAAGGATATACACCAAATAATTAAGAGCGATAACCCCAGGGAAATGGAATAAAGAGAAAAGAGTATGGACATTTCATCTGTTATTTACTTTATTACAATTATTTAAACTTTTTTCAAAGTAAATATGCATTTTGTAAACTATGTTAACATCAAAATTTAAAAATATTTGAAAGAGGGCTGGGGATTTAGCTCAGTGGTGCTGCTGCCTGACTCGCAAGTGCAAGGTCCTCAGTTGGATCCCCGGTAGCAAAAAAAAAAAAAAAGATTTCAAAGAACTGCAATTTTTGTGTGATTTTTTAGCTGTGTAGTTTTCTGAGTGTCTGAAAAGAAAAAGGACAATGCAACTGTCGCACACCCTGTTAGCCATACTTTGCCTTATGTCTCTTTAAAAGCCCCGAGTTTTATGTTCCTTATTAACAGGAAAATGCAGTATATCACAATAGCCAAATCTTATTCTTAAATTATTCATATCTACCTACCTTTCTTTCTTTTCTCCATTTATTTTTTTTCTCTCCTTCCTTTTTCTTATTTTTTCCTTTGGTGGCATCTAAAATTTTTAAGAAGAATTGGAAATTTTAGCTCTATTATTAAAAAGCATTTTATTGGTTAAAGATTTTAAGCAATTAAAATAATTAGGATTGAAGTTTTAATTAACTTTATTAATGCTGGTTGGAAAATCTTCTATCATTAACAAAACTGTTTAGTTACAGCTATGGTACAGCTTGACTGTCCCCTCCAAAATGCATGTTAAAATTTAATTGCCATTTTGACACTATGGGAAAGTTAAGAAGTCTCTCCCTGGCTGGGGATTTAGCTTAGTGGTTCCACCGCCTGCCTTGCAAGTGCAAGGTCCTGAGTTCGATCCCCGATACCAAAGAAAAAGAAGTCTCTACCCTCAGGAATGGATTAACACCAGTACTACAGGAATGGTTAATTAATTTGAATGGCCTTGTTGCAAAAGCAAGCTCTTTCACCATGTGACTCCTCCTGCTATGCTCTAGGCCCTTACCAGACACTGACACCTTGATATTTGTCTCTCTAGCCTCCAAAACTGAAAGAAATCATTTTTTTAATAAATTACCCAATCTGAGATATTCTATTATAACAACAGAAAATAAACTAAGAAAAGTTATATCCCAGTATTATAAATATGTGGTACTTAGGAACCCATCTAGAGAACAATATCTCTGTGGGTCACTAGAATCTAACCTCTAGTTAATCTAGATTGCTAGGCTCATTACAGAAACTACTGCAACTATTAAACACTTTACTGGGAAATATGCAAAGTATGAACTGAGTATTTTAATAAGAAGAGAGAAAAGTACACTATTGACCTGCCGCCATATTAGCCACTCCATACTACCAGAAACAATCTTTTTCCTCACTGGAAATGAAAGTTCCCATAAGCCTGAAATTTTCAGTTTCTAAAACTTGTAGCTGATGTCTCTTACCTGTTTTAGAAAACTTGTGGCCATTGTTCTTTTAAAATATTGCTTCTTTCCAATTTGCTCTTCTTTTCCTCCTGGAGTCCTGTTAGACTATAGACCTCTTCCCTGCATCTCAAATGTCTAAGATGCTCTCTTCTGCACCTTCCAACCTTTTGTCTTTCTCTTGGCCTTTTAGTTCACCAATTCTGTCTTTTTTGTGTCTAGTCTACTGGTAAATCTATTTATATTACTAATTTTAGGTATGGACTTTTTGTTCCAAGATTTACACTTGATTCTGCTTTACTAATCTCTATTTTCTTTTCTTTTTTTTTTTGCTTAAATTCTTTTCTTGGTACATTTTAGGTATACAATACGTTTACATTTATCATTGGATGCTTGTACCTGTACATGATGTATCTTGGTTCTTATTTTTTCCCCATTACCTGTGCGCCCTTCACCCCCTCCACCCTTCCCTATTTACAAAGACTTTTTTCCATTTTTTTCTTTTCTCATAATTTTTCCTTTCCCTTCTTTCCTTTCCCCTTCCCCTCCTACTTCCCCTACCCCTTTGGACCTTTTCTTCCTATTTCAAATTGTCAGTTATTCATTTTAATCCTTATTTACACTGTTTCTCACACTAGAGAAACTATTTGGTATTTACACATGTGTGTCCTATTTATTTCACTTAAGAGTATGGCCTCAATATGCATCCATTTAGCTATAAATGTCTCTAGTTTCTCATTCTTTATGGCTGAGTAGTACTCCATTTTATTAAAAAAAACCACATCTTTATCCAGTTTCCAGCTGATGGGCACTTGGGCTGTTTCCAAGCTCTAGCTATTACAAACTGTGCCACTATAAACATGGGTGCACATATATCGCTGTGGTATGATTCTTTTAATTCTTTTGGGAAAATACCCAGCAGGGGAATAGCTGAGTCAAATGTGATCTCTAGCCCTAGTTCTTTGAGGTATCTCCATACTGATTTCCACAGTGGTTGCACCAGTCTGCACCACCAACAATGGAGAAGGCTTCCTTTCTCCCCACACCCCCGCCAGCATTTGTTATTGGTTGATTTCTTGATAACAGCCATTCTTTCTGGGGTGAGGTGGAATCTCAGTGTTGTTTTCATCTGCATCTCTTGAATGACCAGTGATGTGGAACATTTTTTCATATGTTTATTTGCTGCTTTTACTTCTTTGTCTGAGAAATGTCTGTTCATTTCAGATGCCCATTTTTGAATTGGGTCTTTGAATTTGGGGGAGTCTGATTTTTTTTCAGTTCTTTATATATTCTAGATAGTAGTCCTTTGTCTGAGATACAGCTGCTAAAAAAATTTTCCCACATTGTCGGTTGTCTCTTAGCTCTGTTGGTGGTTCCTCTTGCAGTGCAGAAGCTTTTAATAAGATGAGATCCCAGTTGTCGATTCTTTGTGCTAGTTCCCATGCTACTGAGGTTTTCTTCATAAAGTGTTTTCCTATGCCAATGTCTTCAAGAGTTCTACCTAACTTATCTTCCAGCAAGTTTAGTGTTTCTGTTTTAATATTTAGATCTTTAATCCACTTCAATCTTAGTTTAGTGCATGGTGATAGGTATGGGTCTAGTTTTAATCTTTGGCAGGTTGAAATCCAGTTTTTCCAACACCATTTATTAAATAGGCTATCTTTCCTCCAATGAAGGTGGTTGGCTCCTTTGTCAAAGATGAGGTGGCTGAACAAATCTCTATTTTAATGAACATATTCATTAAAATTATTGAAAATTCAATTCCATTTAACTCCAGTATCAGGGTGGCTTGTAGCACTATTATTTTTTCTGTTGTTTTTCAGTCATGTAGACATATCTAATAATTTTTACTGAAAGTTAAGTATTTTACATTCAAAAATTCCACAGATTCTAGATGATGTTATCTTCCTCTGAAGACTATTAGTTCTTCCATTAGGCAAAGAGAATGACAGACAATCATCTAAATCCAACCACAGACTAGGTAAGATGACACTCCAATAAGGCTCAATTTACATCTAACTATCGCTAGCCATCCTGGATCTTCAACAGAGGGTCTATGCTAGTGGAAGCAGAAGTCAATAAATAAAACTTATTTAATGGCATAAATCCACAACCACAAATAGAATATGAACTGCCTTTCTTTTTCCTGGAAGTTAAGGAGGTCAAAATCATATGATCCATAAAATGGATGATCAAACCCAAGACAGAGATAAAAGAAATTCCCAGGGTGAAGATGAAAGGAGAATCTAGTATGATAGCTGCAGAGCAGTGAGTCCAGATAGAGTATTTAAAAAAGATCCAGAGAGGATCCAAAACTGAAATTAATGGAATACTTGATGCTTTTGAACATTCTAAAAGGGAACTTATACTATTACTACATATCACAAACAGAAAACTAAACAAAATTTTAAAAGATAATTATTAAATGCAAGGAAAACAAATTGTGCTAGAAGGAAACCATTATCGAGTTTATTTGTAAATAGTGTTTACAACACCATAATAATGAAATTATTGAATAATGAAATCCTATTTTGGAGGATGGGAGGAAGTAAACACTGGGGACAAATGATGTTTTAAAAAGAAAGTAGCTAAATTTTTATCTTCCATAATGCCTAAAACTGAAAAATGAAGAAATGATTCCATAAACAATTTATTCAGAAATTCAGAGACAGATATCAAAATATGCTGCTAAAAGAGTTTGAAGTATTTGCCTCTAGAAACTGTAATTGAGGGAATTCATTTTGAAACCATCAATTAATGTGAGGCCAGAGATGCCAAGACTCAGTTTACTTTCCAATGTTTTGGAAAACTTTATACTCTAATAGTCAAAACAGAAAACTAAGAGAGAAGAAAACATAAATCTAAGACATAAATCTAACATCAATCAATGGCTCCAACCCTAGAGGCTTGTGAAAGGAAATCCTAGGATGTCAGCTACAGGCTTTGGTGGTAGCAAGTGGTCTAGATTATATTATGGAAGCAAGAACACTTCTAGGGAAAAGCAATTAATTCTAAAGAACAGTATTACTGGAAGATTTTTTAATTACGGCAAAATTACATTCTTTTTGTTAACAATGAAAAACAAATGGAAGAACTAGAAACTTTAAGAACAAAACTACAGGAAAGTCATGATTTAAATATGGCATGATCTTAAGCAACTGATATAAATGATGTATTTGATGCTAAGACTAAACACTCTAGAAATAGTTCCCTTTGAAAGTCTCAGTAATCCATAGAACAGAAAATGTAATTCTTACAGATGTCACGGCACTGCAATAACAATATTTATATAGTGATAATAACTTAAATACTGATTATCGGTTTAAAATCTTTAAAGAATATATGAACAAGAAAAAAGTTTTGGTAGATGATACTATAAACTATGGAAAATAGAAAAATAAAGACAATGGGGAGAAAAAAATGATGGAAAGGATAAGGATACCAATTTACTTAACCTACATCAAACAGTAAAATAATAGACTAAAGTAGATGGAATAAGTAGTTACAAGCATAATATTTATTAACTCATAGAAAAACTAATAAAACTAGCAAACATTGAGAGGATAAAGGTAGGCGAAACAAGAGTAGTTTAAAGTAAGCTAGTCAATTAATACCATGTTGAGTGTGAACATGAATAATATATCTTCCATTCTAATAGCCCAGGATCTGGCTCTGCTTCCCAAGTTGCTGGGTAAGCATCCATCCGCATGCTTTCTGCCATGACTGTTGGAATGCCAGAGCTTGCCTTCCTAGCTTCCTTTGCTATTAGGACACTGGCGTGTGATCCAGGCCTAGTGTATCACTGTCTGAGAGCTAAGGGCACAAAGAGTAGAGCAATGAAGAACCCACTCTGGCTGTGATGGGAGACATACCCAGTGTGTAGTGGCAGTAGTAGTAATCAGAGTGGTGACATCAAGTGACAGTGACAATGAAAGTTG
This sequence comes from Heterocephalus glaber, assembly GCF_000247695.1. The sequence continues at coordinate 864,837 of NW_004624807.1, forward strand.
AGGCCTCCTGGTTCAGTACTGGCAATGTGTGCCTTCACCAGACTCTGGGACTTAAACTGGCTACGAGTTTCACTTTGTTCCTGATCATATTCAGAGGTAAATTCTTTTTTTTTGGTACCAGATATCGAACTCGGGACCTTGCGCTTGTGAGGCAGGCGGAGACGCCACTGAGCAAAATCCCTGGGCCTCAGAGGTAAATTCTTCAGGGTTCTTGGCAGTTCTGCGAATTAGTCAATGTCTTTTCTTTTTTCCTTTTTTTTTTTTTTTACAGTTAATTTTTTTTTTCAGTACCGGGGATTGAACTCTGGACCTTGGGCTTGCACAGCAGGCGGTGAAATCACTGAGCTAAATCCCTGGCCTCAATGTCGTTTCAATAAACTTCTTTTCTAATCAGTCAGTCTCCCTTGCTAACAAGAATTCTGATTAGACTAGTAATAAATCAAGAGATAGAAGTATGAGCATATTATTTGAGAAAGAATCGGAAACCCTGATGTCAGTGGTGGCTGACATGAGCAATTCCTTCGCCTAATTCTGACTCCCTGACTTTTTGTGGAAAAATTCCTACTCATGCTCCTGCTTTCAATTTAGATATTATTTCCTCTCCAAAGCCCTTCCTTGTCCCCTTGACACTGGCTTATCAACTTGTAGCACTCGTCCACATGGTAAAGGACTATTTACTTGTTTTTATTGCCCAATATATTAAAACTCCCTTGGCTGAAAGGATCACGCTATGTTTACCATTATGTCTGGTACATGGTGGGTATACTTAAAAAATATTAGTTGAATAAATAGAAACTGTGAAGGAAGCTTAACTAATTTGTTAAATAAATCATCTAACATAAATGCAAAAACCTTAACAGAGTGATAACCTTCAGTACTTGAATCTGTCTCACTTCCTGAAGAAGATGATGATGGAAACACACGGTCATCTGAAGAAGATGTCCCTGATCTATGTCGGGATTGGTGGTGTTTTGGGTTTTGCTTTTTTTCTTTCTTTTGTTTTTACGTTAGAGATAAAAAATAGAACAAAATTATTTTCCCAAATATTAGCAACATATGAGATATAAGGAAATAGAATAATTTATAAAATGTATTTGACATTAAACAAAAGGCCTTAAAGCAAGTCCAAACTCCTACCTTTATAACTGGTAGGCCTAGTATCTTCAGGACTTTTTTGTGTGGACTTGTCATCCATGTCTATAGAACCTGCCTGCTGTGTCTATAAAATCAAAATACTGACAATTTAGAGGCCTTTAAATGCAAAAGTCACGTTTCTTGAGACAAAGAAAATTGAAATGGGATTAGCCTCTGAAATATTTTGTGCTGGGTTATTTTTGTTGCGAAGGGCTTTCCTTGTATTTTAGGATATGTAGCTACATCTCTGGCTTCTACTCACTAGATGCCAGTAGCACCCTCTAAACGTGACCACCCAAAGTAACTCTTAGACAATGATAGATGTTCCTTGGAAGGCAACCACTGTTTAGAACCACAAACCCAGTGAGAACCACTGGACTAATGTAGCAGTGAAAACAGATGGGAAGAAGAGGATAAATACAAGAATCAGAATGACAGGGATTACTAGTGGATTACACATGAAAATAAAGGGATGCTCGTAGGTTTTGGGGATGAGCAACTGGATAGAAAACAGTACCATTAACTGAGACATGGCAACACTAAGAAAGTAATAGGTCTGTAGCTTTCTTCCAAGCACAGCTAAATAGAAATTTAGATGCCCATAAACTATCCAAGTAATTAGAAACTATATCTCATATCTCATATCAACACAGATTTGAATGGAGAAAAAACCCTGAAATTTAAGTTTCCAAATCTTCAGCAGTGTTTAAGGCCACAAAACTGAATAATATTACAAAAGACACTACACAAACGGAATGTGCCATTGTTTGGATCTGGAATGGCCTCCAAAAGCTCACGTGCAGAAGGTCTGGTTCTCAATGCAGCAATGTTCAGACGGAAAAGTCTGGGGAGATTATCAGGTTCTAAAGGCTCTCATGAGGAATTAATCCATGGATGGCTTCGTAACTGGACTATGAGAAGGTGATAAAAACTGAAGGAGGTAGGACCTAGTTGAAGAAAGGTTACTGGGAATGGCCTGAAAAGGTTTATCTCATCCCTGGTCCTTTCCTCAGGCTCTCTCTTGGTCTGTGCCTCCAGCACCAGAAGGAGAGAGTCCTCCTCAGCTACAGGCTTCCTCCACGATGAGCTGCCTCGCTATAGGTACAAAAGCCACCCAGCCAGCAGCTATGAACTGAAACTTCTGAAACTGTGAGCCAAAAAAACAAAAACCAAAAAACCAAAAAACCAAAAACATTTTCTCTTTTAAGTTATTCCTATCTCAGGCATTTTTTTTACAGCTTTGGAAAGCTGACTGATACACAGTGCTAAGTCCTCAACTTTCATAACTGAAGTAAGGTGGATAACATCTGAATTAGGAAACAACACTGTGAGCATACCTATAACATATACAAGCATACCAACAGAAAGAACAAAAAGAATTAAAGGAAGCTACCTGTGGAGAGTTTTTTCTTGCTTTTTAAATGATGAATAAAAATTACTTTGATAAAAATTTAAAAATCAATAAATCTCCTCCTTCAAAACATACAGAGGGAATAGGGCTTCTTATCCAAGGTGCTGAAGTTCCTTCCTAAAATTTGTATTAAAACAATTATCTGGAAGGCTGAGGTAGAATTGCAAGTTCAAGTCTAGCCTGGGCAAACTGGCAAGACTGGTTAAAAAAAAAAGGTGGGAGAGAGGAGGCAGTGGTTACATAGCTCAGTGTGAAGGCTCTGGATTCAATCCTCAGTATTGCAAAGACAAAAAGAAAATAAAAAGCACAGCTATAGAAAACAACAATTAAAGCTGGGGACAGTGGCACAAGCCTGTAATCCCAGTTAACCAGTAAGGTGAGGCAGAAGGACATAGGTTTGAGGCCAGCCTGGATAATTTAGCAAGACCTTGTCTCAAAAATTTAAAAAGGAGGAGTAGGGGAAAGAAAAGAAGGGAACGGAAAATATATGAGAAAAGGAAAAAATGGAAACAAAGTCTTTGTAAATAGGGAGGGGTGGAGGGGTTGAAGGGAGGGCAGGGAAATGGGGAAAAATAAGAACCAAGAGAGTGTGTAAAGGTGCAAATTTCCAGTGATGAATGTCATCATATTGTATACCTAAAATGTACCAATAAACTTAATTTAAAAAATAAATAAAAATTTAAAAAGGACTGGGGATGTAGCTCAGTGGTAGAGTACCCCTGGGTTCAATCCCCAGTAACATACACAAATACACACACACACACTCACACAAAAGGACTAAAAATTATGATATCCACAACAAAAAAGTAAGTAAAGAAGACTTAAGGGGGAAACACGTTATTCAACAAGACGTCTGAAGACCAGAAAGAACCAGGCTGACCTAAGATCTTTTGTAAATGGGAATGGGACCAAAATATGGAAGGAGGGGGAAGGGGGCATACAAAGAATTAAAGAATGAAGATGTATTATGTACATGTACCAACTCCCCACAATAAATGTAATCATTATTAACTGTGAACATGTACTAATAAAAATAAACAAATACATAAATAAATAAGTGGTGTAGACGGGGAACTTGAGCAAGACATTACAGAAGAAGTCACTCAGCCTAGAGAAAGACATTCTAATTAGGGAAGATCATGAAGGAAAGGAAGAAGAAGGGCTGAAAATAGGATTATTAAAGATCTGTTTACACCAACACACAGCCCAATGATCACTTCCAGGCTCCCCCCCCAAAAAAGATCAGAAGACTGCTTAGAGAAATTGAATAAAAGTGATGAATTTGGGGGTAGCAAGTACAAGTTTCAATTCCTCAGTCTCCTATTTTGGTTGGATCCCTAATAAGGATCCAGGTTCCTGGCAGCTTACTTTGGTAACAATATTAAACATTAACTGTTTGCTATATGCCAGGCAATGTTCTAACCCTGTATATGAATGCTTCATTTAATACTTATAACAAAACATCTATTACTATCCCACGTTTTCAAGTAAGGTAGAGTGGTGAAGTAACCTACCCAAGACTACACGGCTACTGTAGTAAGCTGCAGAGCCTTTAAAAGTGAAAGCTTGATGACCGCCATTCTTTCAGGAATAAGATGGAATCTGTGTTGTTTTAATTTGCATTTCTTGAATGGCCAATGATGTTGAACATTTTTTCACTTATTTATTGGCCATTTTTACTTCTTCTGAAGTGTCTATTCATTTCAGTTGCCCATATTTTGACTGGGTCTTTTATTTTGGGGGACTCTAATTTTTTGAAATCTTATATATTCTGGATATTAGTCTTCTGAGGAATAGCTGGCGAAATATTTTTTCCATTCTGTAGGTTGTCTCTTCACGATGTGAAGAGTGAATTGTCTCCTCTGCTCTGCAGAAGCTGCTGGCAAGGCTGAAGGGAAAAAGGAAACCTTCTGCATTGCTGATGGGAATGTAAACCATTACAACCACTATGAAAACCAGTATGGAGACTCCTCAGAGAACTAAAACTAGAAATTCCATTTAACCTAGCTATTCCCTTTTAGTTATGTTCCTGAAAGAGTTAGAGCCACAGTACAGTGATACATGCTACCCATGTTTATAGCAGCATGACTCATAATAGCCAAATCTTAGAAGTGGCCTAGGTCTATCAATAGATGAATGGATAAAGAAAATGTACTATTTATATACAAGAGTACTACTCTGTAGGAACCAGCCTACCAGCCAAGCTCGAACCTGACCAAGGGGTGATGAAGATGAAAAATAAAGGCACAGAAATAGGTTAAAATCTGGGGGGTCAGGGAGCTCCTGTCTATTGACATAGAGCCCCAAATGACTGGCATGCCTCGGTTTTACTCACACAGACAGGGACATGAGCAATTAGGGTTCCACAGGATTCATCTGTCTCCCATCTTCCATGGTACTTCTCCAGGTAACCAACTTAACCTTCGGTGTTTTTATTTTTCCCTGCAGCATGTTAGCACATCTGGATGCCCTCTTTCTCCCAGTGCTCACCAAGGAGGTCAATTGGGCTTCCTGGTGTTAACATAAGTTTGCACATGCTTAACTTTGTAAGAAAATGCTCAACTCTTCTCCAGAGTAGTTTTATCTTCTATCCATTCTGTTCATAATTTTATCTCAAAAGTTTCGATTCTTTTTTTTTTTTTGCTGGTACTGAGAACTGAATCCAGGGTCTGCACACTGACCTACATCTGTAGACATTTTTCAGTTTCTATTTTGAGATAGGATCTTGTTGAACTGAATTGCTCAGGCTGAGGGGAAACTTGTGATCCCCCTGCCTCAGCCTCCCAGCGTGCTAGGACTGTAGGCATGTACTATAATGCCAGCTTCCTCTCTCTTTTCTAACCAGCCCCCCTGTATTCTTAGCTGGTTCAGCCTGTACACTGTTCCTTGTTACGCTGCATCTGTTGATGGGTCTTGCCATGTTTGTTCAGTCTGTGAATATGGCAGATTATGCCAGTTGATTTTCAAATATTAACCAGCCCTGAATTCCTGGGATTATACTTAATTGCAATGTATTATTTTTAAAATATATTGTTGCATTCAATTTTTTGAGAATTTTTGTTTTGTTTTTTTGAGACTGGGTAGTTCAGGCTGGCCTTGAACTTGTGATACTGCCTCAGCCTCAAGTGCTAGTCCTTGCTGGGATCACAGGCGTGTGCCACCACATCCAGCTTATTTTGAGGAGGTTTTACATCTTTATGAGATTTTGATTTGTAGATTTATTTTTAATTATTATCCTTATGTGGTTTTGTTACCAAGATAATCTGGCTTCATAAAAGAACTTGAGGCGTTTTCCTTCCTCTTCTAAATTCCAGGAGGGCTTCTGTAAAACTAATATTACTTTGCTCTTAAATGTTTGGTCAAATTAGCTGGGGTCCAGAATTTTCTTTTTCTAAGGTTTTTAAGGTTTTTCTTTTTTTAAGTTATCAGACTATTCAGTTTCTTCTTGGGTGAGCTTTTTTGTGTGTGTGCCAGGGCCTCGTACTTGACAGGCAGGCACTGTGCCACTGAGCTGCATCCCCAGCTATGGGCAAGTTTCGATAGTGGTCTATTTTAAACTACAAAATACATGAGTATAGAGTTATCTATACTATTCCTTTATCCTTTTTTTTTGGTACTGGGGATCAAACTTGGGACCTTTTGCTTTCGAGGCAGGTGCCAGAACCACTGAGCTAAATTCCCAGTCCCTCCTTTATCCTTTTTAATGTCAGCTGGGTCACGTGATATTCCCTCTCTGAGCGTGTATGCTTTAGTACAATAAAAAGATGAAGACACAGTAAAGACAGGGCATAACCACCTCCCACCATATCATCACTGATTTCTTCCTCTTTCAATTCATATCCAGTCATATACCAAGTCCCTTTGATTTGTTCTTACCAACATTCCTGGTTAATTTCCCCTCAGTCCCTCCGACACAGGGCCCTACCTATGCTAGTCTACTTGCCACCTAATCAGTCTCAATGCGTTTCCCCACTTTAATGAATCCTTCATACTGCTGCCAGATTTATCTTTTTAGATTTCCAATGGCTGTACACGGCCTGTAAAATAAGGTCCTTCAAATCTGGCTTAGTTTTGTATTCTTATAGTTCATTTTATTTGCCTAAACCTGGGATTTCTGAACACATATGGAAAAGGTTAAGTCATGAGTCTGCTAACGTTGATCATAACATGCTATGTGCATTCTTTTTTGAAAGCAAGGTCTAGCTCTTTTCGGGAGCACTGGGGGTGAACCCAGGACCTTCACACTGAGCTCTATCCTCAGCCCTTCTTTTGTTTTAATGTTGACAGGGTCAAACTAAATTGCCAGAATGGGCTCAAACTTGCAATCCTCCTGCCTCAGGCTCCCAGAATACTGGGATTATGGGCTTGTGCCACCACCCTACCATAATCAGCCTCTAGCTTTTTATTAGATGCTCAAAATGTGAAAAATGTGTTCAGGGAGTCTTTCAACTTAACCCTTATCTTTGTATCAAGAATACACTATGCCTCCTGCAACTGCTCCCACCTGAGTATAGAGTGATCACTCCCTTCTCTGAATTTAGATGCGCAATATTTTATAATCTAGTCTACCCTTTACATTTTACACATGAGGCAATGAGTCTAACACTTGGACAAACTGATTTGTCCAAAGTTGCTCTTGTAGAATTTGGATTCTTGTGCAACTGAGTTAACATTTACTTGCTACTTTTTGTGGTCTTTTTATGAATGTCATATTTTTCCAAAGGTCAGGAACTAAGCCTCAGAATTCTTGGAAAACCCCATCAGTACTGTCTTTGTAGCTGCTCAGACGTTTGCTGAGAACAGTGATAAGGAAAGTAACGATGAGAAGGAGCAATGAGTGGCAGGTACTGAGTAAGGGCCACATCTCTAAGGAACCCTAAGCATGTTTCGGTTCTCGTCTGTGTGTGGGGTGGGGGCCGCCTGGGGACTGAGAGCCTTGGGCACGCTAGGCAGGCGCCCCAGCATCGAGTCACATCTTCAGCCTAGAACCAAATTCAAAAGACGCAATATATTAAGGTAAGAGCTACATACCTGCCAGAACAGAACACGCAAGGGTCGGTGTGGGGAGAGCTACGGGCAGAGGCTTCTCAGGCGGAAGCCAATTTTCTATAAATGGAAAAATTCTAGGTAGCATTCGGAAAAAAATCAGGAGAAGCAAATAAAAGGGGGCGGGGACACAAGTATTTGGGAAAGGAGAGATTCGAATTTAAATCTACCACATCCGAGCCGTGCGACTTTGCTCACAATCTTACGGGCTGTGGTGAGGAGTAAATAAAATGCGGGCCAAGTGCTCAGTTCAGTGCCCTGACCCGAAGCGCCGAGGTTGCCACTCGGAGAAGGGGTTCCGCGGAGGAGGGCGGGCGCGGAAGCAGCCTCGGCGCTAGCCGAGGTTCAGAAACCCGCTGGGAGCGGCGGGCGGGGCTTCCGGGAGCGTCCCCGGCTTCCGGGAGCGTCGCTACCGGAAGTGCCGGCCGGAACTCAGCGCGGGGCGGGAGCGCTGGGCTCTGCGCTCCGGGCGGGTGGCTCCTCTGCGGTCCCGGGCCGGCTCCTCCCCAGGGCGCCTCAGACCCTGCGTCCAGACTCTGCGGTGCAGCGCACCCACCCGGCACGGGTCTCCCGGAAGTTGTCATGTGTGTGAGGTTGGTCCGGATTGCTAGCCAGTGCCATCTTGAGACTTCCCACCCAGCAGTGCGGCTCTTTCCGTATTCAAGTCTGCCCTTTCCATCCTTCACTGGAGTGTTAGGATTTTCTTATTTTGCGCATTTGTCTTTTGCTTTGGCTTTTGTGGTTGTTTCGGTACCCCAGCACAGTGCGGTTTTTGGTTATTGATCTACCTGGTTACTTTGTGAACCTTCATATTCTAATAGTTCGACAAATAACCCGCTAAAAAGATTTTGTCGGTAATACTTCGTCTGTAAATAATAATTTGGGCTTTTCCCAAGAATCCACTCAACACTGGGCGGTACATTAGTGCTCCTTATTTCTAGCAATTATTTCGATCGATTCCTGTTTACTCGTGATGTTTTCTACAGGTATTTGGTTAGGTATGTTTTGTGGGGGCTTTTGAGACAGGAGTCTGGGACTCGTCATCCTGTTTTCTGAATAGCTGGGTTTACAGTTGGTTCAGCCTCTGGGCCCCTCTGTGCTTCACCTCTCTGTCCTCTCCTCTCCCCCCCGCCCTCCCTTTCCCTCTGGGCCCTCCCTGGCAGTTTCTTTTCCAACTCTTTTCACTGTCAGTCTTTGAGATGATCAGATAGCTTTTCTCCGTTATTCTATAATACATTCTCTGAACTATCCTTAGAATTTGGTATTATTTCAGCATATTACTGTATCCAGGTTGCTGCTTCTTTAATTTAGGATTTGTGTGTCTGCATTCACAAATTGGATTGGCATAGGATTTTGTTTTGGTGCTCATCTAGTTTTGACACCGGGTCGTGCTGTATCTCACAATGAGTCAGACAGATTAATTTCCTTTCATATGAAGAATGTGGAGGATCTGTTCTTTAGGTTTTGAAGAATTCATCTGGGCATAGTGACTTCCTAAGGCAGAGAGTAGGAGGGTTAGTTTTAATAGTTTCCATGGTCATTAAGAATTTAGCACTTTTGTGGGTGGTAGTGTGGTCCAGCGGTCTAAGGCGCTGGATTAAGAATTTAGCATTTTTTTCCTCCTGAGATAGTATTTATTTTTATACAAAATTGTCCATTTCATCTACATTTTCAAGTTTTCAAATTGCTATAACATTAGCCATGATACCAACATTTAAAAATATATTCTCAATCATTCTTATATGTTCTGTAGGAATTTTTCTTTTTCTTGATCAGATTTGTTGAGCTAGCTTTTGGTTTTACCAATAAAAGTTATTTCTCTTTCTTAAATGTATGCCTTCATTAGTTACTTATTTCTTGGGATTTAGCTTGTTATTTTTATAGAATCTTAAAAGCATAACTTTTCTTTAAAATGTCTAATATGAAACAAAACAAGCAGAAAATAATACAGTGAACACCTTTGTACCAACCATCTTTGTTTTAACATTTTCCCATACTTGCTTCCAACTTTCATATTCTACGTTCATATTTTAACGTTCATATTCCCTATGATCCTTGTGCAGTCTCATCCTCCTGTTATCCACTTCCTTGAATTTGGTATCTCATTCCCATGAAAGTTTATACATACTACAGATATATGTTGTTACCTAGCATGTATTGAGTTTTAAAATATAAATGTTCTGTAACTTGCTGTGTCACCCATAATTATGTGTGACATTTATCCATGTTGATTCATGTAGTCCTGGGGTTTTCGCTTTAACTGCTAATACAGTATTCCACTGATGATCATACTCCAGTTGACTCCCGCTAGTAATTTAAGGGTTCCTGGTTTCTGCCATAACGTGAGTTAATGGACATTCTTGCACACAGCGTCGTGGGCCTATGGCAAGAATTTCTTTGGCAGTGTGTACAGAAATAGAATTACAAGTTGAGGGGCCGGGGATCTAGCTGAGTGGTTCTGCCGCCTACCTCCCAGGTGCAAGGTCCTGAGTTCGAGCCCCAGTAGCCCCCCCCCAAAAAGAATTACAAGTTGGAAGGCTTTTCTTTGCTAATTTTTTTTCATGATTATACCAGCTTACCCTTCCACCAGAAGTGTAGAATGTTTGATCTACATGCAGGACAACAGGGGTTCTCCTCACCTCATTTGAGATTTTTGCTCTTTTCTAGTAAAGTTGAACTCACTTATAGGTCTGTCTATAAGTTTTTTTCATATTCCCTTTTTTTCTTCTGGTTTGATAATTTTTTTCCAATTTTTTCCCCTGTAATGGTTTAACAGTTACACACTTGACTGATGTACTGGCTACTCTTCTAATTTAAATTTTTATCTTTTTGTTTCTATGTGTAATCAGTACCTACATGAAGCAGTCTTATATATAGTGGTTAATAGTAGAGCCCTCGAGGGCCAGGGATTTACCTCAGTGGTTCTGGCGCCTGCCTCGCAAGTACAAGGTCCTGAGGTCAATCCCTGGTACCAAAAAAAAAAAGTAGAGCCCTCGAAACCAGACTGCCTACATTCACCTGGCTCTAATACCTATTATCTGTGTGACCTTTAGCTTATTACGTAACCTCTTCTGTAAAACTGGGGTAAAACAGCACCTAACTTGAAAGGCTGTTGTGAGATGAATGTGTTAATATACCTAATGTTCTTAGGACAGTGCCTAACACATGGATCTCTCTGGTCACCAGTTTTCTCATCTATGAAATGGGCAGAATAACCCAGTGAGCAGCGTTATATTCAGTTACATTTTGTTTAGTACACTGAGCACCTGCCATATTCAAATTAGACATGTTTTGTGGCTCAAGGAGTTTGTGATCTAGAAAGGTAACAGACATGTAAATGCACGTTCAGCATAATGTAATCTTAACATTCTCCCTATGTCCTCTTTTGTCCCCCTTTTAATCTGTGCTTCGGAGTATTTTTTAAAGCATGAATCAGATTATGCATCCCTCTGCCTTTTCACTTCACGTTCACTTTCATTATACTTTACATACATGACAAATTCCTCACCACAGCCTCGGCATTAGTCGGAGCCCTGACTGCCTCTCTGAACTCATCAGGTGTCACTGTCCCTCTTCCGCTGGGCTCCTTCTGCACCAGCCTCTTCTTAGCTCTGTGACCCAATTCCTCAGGGGCCTCTGCCCAGAATTCTCATCCATTCCACCTGCTCTCCCCAGGGCTGACTCAGCTTTCAGGTTTCAGTTTGATTTGGTGAAGTTGTCTGTTGTAAACCACAGAGTTTACTCTGCGTGAGAAAGGGGCTTTGAACAATACCATGCAGCTCACGAGGCGGGGGTGGCTGCAGCAACACCCGGACACACTAGGTCTGGTGGCGTCAGTCGCTGCCGCCGCCACTCGGTAGGACTGCATTTCCACAGACACTGGTGGTCACCACGGGTGGCAAGGGTGGACGCGTTTCCTCCCTGGTCTTGCTCACTTCCAGGGTGGAGTTTTGCATGGTAGTGGCTCTTTGGAGGGCCCAGGTCACATGCCTGTTCTGTGGAGATCCAGGAGCATACTGTCTCGTAGCCAGTTCCTCAGACATTGGAAGAGTTTTCCAAACTTCTGGGCTTTTGGAAAACATTTCACGTGAACACTAAACATTGTGTCCTAAGTACATTTTTCCCACCCTAGCTCATTTATTCTTCCACTGTCCCTCCTGTTTTAAAGCACGTACCACAACTTACGTTGCGATATACTTGTTTGTCCAAATGCTTCATAAAACCCTGAAGTCAGAGCTGTCCCTCTATGGAGTTGCAAATATGTATATTTCAAACAGACAAAAATAGAATGTATTTTAGTCTTTAACGCAGGCCTCTTAGAAGAAAAAAGCATTAAAGAGGCCCCAAGTCACGATTCCCAGCAGCTCCCAGAGTTTTGCATTCCTCTTTCTCTCTTCTTTAATTCTCCCCAGTCCTTAGGTGGATGGATCTGTTTTGACTTTTCTCCATATACCTTGTCACTGGGCTCTCTCTCTTCAAATGTCTTGCCTGTTCCCTTGTTTTGCATTGCCAGCATCCGGAACTAGTCTGAGAGGAACATTTTCTCAGGGCTGCAGGAGAGAAGTTGAGAGGGAAGGTTTATCACACCAGGGAGCCTGGGAACATTTACGCCCTGATCATTTTTCTTTATCAATTGTAGTTACATTACAAATGGTAAAATACAGTCAAATCCAGCAACTGAGGGATGGCCAAGGTAGTGGAGCACTCGGGCTAGGGAAGGGTGAGGAGTAGGAGGGAGTGCTACTTTGGGAAGGCAGTGCAGAAGAGCCCAGGCCCAGAGGGAATGTTGAAGGGCGAGAAGTCACCAGGCAGAGGAGTTAGCAGAGAGGAAAGTATTCCTGAAAGTCCTGCAGCACAAGCTGAGACAAACACCAGGTTCAGGTGTAGGCGGTATTGCTAAACACAAAGTAGGAGCAATGTCAGGAAACCCTGGGGCCGGGGTGGGCACGATGGGCCTTACGCGCCACCCATAGGGGCTGGGATTCATCCTGGGTGAGCCCCTGTGTGGAGTGGGGAGTCCTACTCAGATTCCATTTTAGAGAGATCAGCTGACAGCACCGATGCTAGCTTTAAAAGCAGCAACACTAAAAATAGAACAGTTGTGAGTTTTAAAAAGATGTAGGCTTGAAATGGGTAAGTGGTATACAGTAGGGGCGAGCAGAATAATTTAAAGAAACTGCTGGAGGTCAAGTTGGTCATCAGATTATCAAGAATTTGGCAGGTAAAGAATCTAGTATAGAAACGCTGGCCTGGATGGCGCCATTAACCGCAGTGGGCGATGAGGACAGGTTAGCAGTGATGAGAGCGGGAGACTTCTAGGTGGGCTCTGGAAAGGTGGGTTTTAAAGCCCTGTGCCTGGAGATCCCTGGGCAGAGGTCAGCAGATGCCTGGACACCCGAGTCTGCAGCCTAAGAGGAAGAGGTAGTTGATGGTGGATCGACTGTCCAGCTGCCACAGGAAGCCTTTGTGCCTCACGGCTCCATTTATACTTGTATTCAGGACTGGCACTTGAACCTGGCTGTTAGTATCTCTTATTTCCCCCCAAATCACCAAATTTAAAGGTTAGGGATCAAGATTCAGACCTATTTATGGATTAATATGTGTACAAACTCCCCACCCTACTGTGATCCTTACATAGCTTCCTAGAGGAGGATAGTAACTCCCTCTCTATGCCTAGTGTATTGTGCTGCTGTTGTTGTTTTTGGTCTGGAACCAACATTAAACCAAAATGGAAATAAAATTTTAAATGTACTGATGCAGAATAAAAATAATTATATAAAATGAGAGAAAAATAGTTTACATGGATTCACTTTAAAAAATAAAAATCAAAACTCTTATGAAACACTGTTTTCACTTAATCACTATATCAGTGATAGAGCCCGAATTCCTAAACAAAGCATACCATGACATACTTTGTATACACTGAAGTTATGAACAGACAAAGCCAGTATTTTGCAAGTTCACTTTAAAATATTCTCCAAATCAACTGCTTAAAACTAATTACAACATGCATGATCTTCTGCTCCCAGGAGACAGAGTGACCTTGGACATGGTTAGAAAGAGACAAACGAGCAGAATGCCCCAGTCCAGCCTTGTGGGTTACAGGGTGTGTCTGGTTTGTCTGAGGTGATGTGTTGATCACAACTGTACGAGAGCTTGCCAGGAGCCACAGTGTAGTTCTCCAGTACAATTCTATTGTGCATCTATTTCTTTGAATTTAATCCTCAGGGATGATACCTGTGGTATATGAGTCTTTAGCATCTTGAAAATTCCTCAGGAGAAAGTAAGAAGGTTCCTGTCATTCCTAGAAGTGAGTTATACAATTCATGGCTCATCAGTGGGTGAACTGTACAGAAATTGTAAGACGTGCAGTTGCCCTTGGGCCCTGGGGCCATGGACTTGTCCTCAAATACTCAGGAGAACCAGCCCATGTAGGAGCAATGCAAGGGGCATAACAGTGCATTTCAAGTTAAGAAAACACTACTGTTTGGGTTAAGCTCAGGCTTATCAAGAGTCATTGGGCTCATCTTGATTCGAGTATATGTAGATCTATACGGAACGCGATCACGTCTGTTCTTCAGAAAGGAGTTTGGACTCAGACAAGAAACTTACAAGCTTAAGTACATGCCCATTCTCACAGCAATGTGTGACTTCAAACTGTCTCCAAAAAGAACACGAGCTCCTATGTTTAGATCCGATTAATGCCGAAGCATTTTCAGCTGGGAATTCTGCTACCTTTGTGTCCTCAGGGTTAGAGTGGAGTACCTGAGACACTGCACTAAGCACCAATAAGAGACAAGCCTCAGACTTCACTTTAAAGAAATCTTCTGTGAGATATAAAATATAAATAACAAGAAGGTATTCTAAGAGTTCTAAGTTTTCAACTGCAGCAGAGTAAAATGTATGAAGAAAACAGTACTTTGGAAGTTTTCAACTAACTTCAAAGATAAAAGACAAAAAGCCCAATACAAGGGCGCACTGAGTCTAAACCCAGCACGTGCGTCCTCCTCCACGCTTCTGGACTCAAGAAGTTTTCTTATCACTCCCTAAACGGGAACTAGAGCTCTTCCAGGTCAGTCAAGTCCACGGCCACTTTCAAGAACAGCGTGTCATCTTTAATGTAGGTGTTCCTGGCATTCTCCAACGTGGAATGAGCCACAAAGCGGGGGCAGCCAGATGCAATGTTCATGTCCCCATCGGGTTTCTTAAAACTGCTGCTATTGGGGTCAGCTTTGAAGGTCTCCATAATGTGGTTCTTTTTGCCACTCTGGTCCAAAAGCATCAGGGTCACCCTCTGCCTGAATGGCCACTGCAGCAGTGAGTCAAATTCTCCCCGCATCACCACAAAGTACAGGGACAGGTGTGTGCCCTTCCCGGACCCGTCCCCATTCAGATACGCTCGAGCGCAGAGCCGGTAGCCGCAGCGGCTGGTGTAGAACGGCTGGCTGAAGACGGACACCGTGTGCCCATCCACTGCCTCTCTCTTCTTCACCTTGTAGTCTGACACCTTCCAAATGAGCTTCCCGTTGTAGCAGGCACCCTCGAGCAGTTTAAATCTCTCTTCATTTTTATTCAGCTGTGCTTTATGAATGTTAATGTGGGCATCATGTTTGTTAGTCTCCCCTTCTAAAACAACTGCAAAGGAAAAAAAAAAAAAGGTTTCACACAGCTGAAAGGTGTCTTTAAAATCTGCCCAAAGAGGAATTTTGTTACCTAAAAAGAACTGGTCAAATTTGATATCCTAAAGATGAACTGATCTCAGTGTTCCCCTGTGGACCACTTGTTAATGTTAACTCAGTGAACACCATGTCTTAGCAAAGTGGTACCAAAAAATGGGAATGTGTACTCTTAAGGGAAGCCTGCCAAGGTGGGGAGAAGACACTTAAGCATTTGCCTGGTATGACTGGCATGAGCATGGTGAGCTCACCCTTTTCTAACCAGGATGCTTTTGTTTTTAACAGTGCTGAGCCTTGAGCCCCAGGCCTCGTGCTCACTAGGCAATCGCTCTACCCTTGAATGCTTCTAAATAGTCAAGCCCTTTAGTTTCCCCATACCTGAAACAGTCATCCCACCACATCTCTCCCTTAGCTTTTTCATTATTTCCCACTCTCCTTCAAAATCACTACTCCCAGTGTTTGGGATTTCCCACTCTCTTTCTAGCTGTTGCTGGTTCCATTCTGGGCCTCCCTGCTTTTTGCCTGAGCAGCCAGAATCTCACAAATAGCAGACTCAGACTTGTTCACCCCGAGAGATGGGACCACAGGCCCAGGTGTCTGCAGAAAGGTCACCAAGAGAGACCTAGAATGTTAGACGCACCTAGTCGTCGGTCATTGGTTTCTAACAGGGTGATTTTCTGCCTCACTGCATCCACCGCATCCACCAAAGTCCTCATGTCAAGTTTATGCTGCTGCTGGCTAACCGTCTGTGAGAGCTGACATACTTGAGCTTCCAGCCAGGCTGACTTGTCGATGTGACTGGCAAGCACCTTTTAGTATAAAATGGGTATTGAGATATTTAGTTAATATTTTAATAATTCATCAAGATTAAATTTTTTCAGACATTTCACATTTAATCAGTTCATGAAATGAAAACACAGTCGAGAGGAGAAGCTTCAGTGAGGATCCCAGAAAGGAGTCTTTAACTGTCCTCCTCTTCTTCCCCAGCGCCTGTTCCAGTCCTTGAGCTTCTCTTCAGGGCTCACCACCCTCAGCCCCTCTCCGCGTGGTCTAGCCCATCCCTGCTGTGCGTGCCCTGGCTGCCCTCCTCCTCGGGTCTCCCAGTTCCCTCTTGCTCTGAGGCAGAGCACATGCCCGGCAGGCCCAGTGCTTCCGCGCTCTTGCTCTTAGGTGAGAGCAAACCACCTCACCTTGCCCGTGCGCGTTAATGTTGATGGGGCGGTCTGCGTATTTAAGGAGGTCAGAATTGAGACAGTAGCATATGAGGGATTTCTTTTTTTCTGAACACAGTCATACACAAATGTATTTACCTGGACATGCATATGTATGCAGTTGTGTACATATGCAATATATGTGCATGTGGGTGTACACATGCATGTACACATGTGTACATGCACGCACACATGTATGTGCACACACATGCATGCAGGTGCGTAGACGTGTATGTGTGTACATGTGTATATGCACATGTGTATGTATGTGTGTGAATATATAGAGAGACACCAAATGTTGAAATTAAATGGCCTAGATTTTCTCAGATAACCTAAATTTCAAATCATTGCCTTGAACCAAAATAAAAGATAATTTATTGATAGATAAAGCAGGGAGACAGATTGTTCTCAAAGCGGAAAAGGGATCAAGAGGTGAGGGGTGGGGGGAAAAGGGGTGAAGACGTGCAATGTGCATGTACCAACTTCCCACAAGGAATGTAAACATCATGTACATTCATGTACTAATGAAATAAATCATTGCCTTGAATTCTGTTCTTATATCTTCTTTACATCTTGAAATCTTTCACTATAAATTTTATAATGACAAAGCCATATTCATCAGAAATCCATTTGATTATTTAACATTCATAATTAACAAGGCGTTTTTGACTACATTTTAGTGATGTTTTCAGCATTTTCTTCCCACAAGAATAGTTTCACTTTGTTGCCTACAAAAGCAGAACTACAGATGCTCCCAATGAATTAGAAATAGAGTAATAGTCACACAACATTAATTAAAACCCTAATTGCCACAGATTATACGAGAGTATTGTATAAATGTTAAATTTACTGAGATCATTAAATGTACTGGGGCTAGGGCAGAGACGATCTCCATTCTTAGGAAATACTGGTGTGTGGAGAGGTAAAGGACAGTGACGCTGGTACAATAAATACTCAGAAATGGTTTAGAAAAAACAGGTGGGTGGGGCCGAGGGTGCAAATGATGATGTAAAGGAACAGAACGCCGACCGGATCAGGACACACAGATGTTCCCCGCACCCTCGTATTCTTGCAGTTTTAGGCCATATTTGAAGTTACTTCCACTTGAAAAGGTAGAAGGAAAGCCTCACTGCCAAGGAAAGCAAGACCTCCGCTCTGAGTGGAAAGGCCGCTCCTCACCTGTATGTTTGAGAGGACGCTTCCGTTTTTGCCAAACAGCTGTGCAAACTGCTTGAACTCCTTTTCGAATTTCCTTACAGTTTCTGCTAGCTGCTGGATTTTACTTTCTTTTTGTTCTAGGCTCTTATATAAGTCAGAAATCTAACATCAGAAATGTGAATAAAGAAAAATGAGGTCATTGAAATGCATACATACAAGTTAAAATAGTACTTGCAGGTAAGAACACGTTTCTAGGAATATATATATTTCTAGGAAAATATTCACAGGTAGATTCCTAAATAATTCTAGGAAAATATTTTCAGGTAGTTTCAAAAACTGAGATACACAGAATTTCATGTCAGCATGTTCTCTCCCTTGCCTGTTATGATGGTTCATCTAACGGCAGTGACATCACTTGGCTGAACTTACTGAACCGGTTCATTTCATCCACTTGCTATGCACTTATTAAATAGCCACAGAGTGCTGATACCCACACCTCATTAGATGTTATCCACTCACTATCCATAGTAATAATGGCTTAAGTTTGCTGAATTTCCACCACATCTGTTATGGTTTATATCTAGATGTCCTCCAATGCCTCATGCACTCGTGGGTAGGGCTTTGGCGAGGTGACTGGATCACGGGGCGTGATGATTTATAGCTAAAGGTGATGGGAGGTGAAGGCTGGTCTAAGGAGGTGGGTTGCCGGGGACATGGCCGGAAGGGCATCTCCCTCCGCTGCTCCTCCCTTCACTCTGCTTCCTGCTGCCCTGCTGGAGCAGCCACCCCCTGCCATGCCATCCTGCCTCTACTGTGGACTGAAACCTGTACAAACTGGGAGTCAAAATAAAGGTCTCTTCCTTTAATTTGCAGATGTGGGTATTGTGCTACAGCAAGCAGGGAAATAACTAATACAACACTTACATCCGTGAGCGCTCTTAATCCTCAAAGAGCCCTTAAGAGTTAGGTATGGTCCCACTTTTTCAGATGAGGAAACAGACGTATAGAGTCTGAGTAACCTGTCCAGCACAAAAGCTAGCAGGTGGCAGGCAAAATACATGAAGAGAATATTGAGAATTTGTAATTTATTTGAAGGAAATAACCAGAAACCCAAGAGTGGTTCTACACAACTCTTTACCCCACATCCATTACATGCAGTGCCTGCCAACTTTAACTCCTAACACAATACCAACAGGAAACTGCTAAATCCATCTTTCATTTCCTCATCTCATTTTAATATCACTGCAACCTTTCTTATTTCTCACTGGGTCTGTGACAGATAGCTTCCTTCCTAGTCCTATACCTTGTTTGCTGACACACACCAGAATATGAGTTCTTAGGAGATGAGGCTGGCATGGATCTCACTGTCCCCTGGAGCCCAGCACCTGGATGGGTGCCTGGTGCCAGCTTAAAAAATACTTGTTAAGGAATGAATGTATGAATGCTCTTTATCGAAATATGTATTTTCCTGCACTGAGCCATATCCCCAGCCCTTTTTCCATTTCTTATTTTGAGACAGGATCTTGCTAACTTGCCCAGGCTGGACTCAACCTTGTGATCCTCTTGCTTCAGCCTCCCGGAGTACTGGGATTGTAGGCTCGCTCCACTGCATCTGGTTCCCTGTCTTTAATCTTGTTCTCCTCCAATTCATATTCCATACTGTGACCAAAATAATGTGAAGGGACAAGTCTGGCCTTGTGCCTCCCCTTCAGTGGCTTTCTTTCAAAGGCCACCCTGGGCCCCAGTCATCTGCCCCTGGCCACTCTCAGCCCACGTGTTCCTGCCCAGGAAGACCCTGCATCTCCTTGTTCCCGTCAGGCCTATTCCCTGATACTTCCCTTTTCAGCCAAACTACCACTTCTTAAGCTGCTGCTCGAGGCCACAGCTCCGAAATACTTGCTGACTGGCATTCTCCACCCACCTGCCTCAAGCCGCACGATACCCTGTCCTCCTCACTGTTGTAACTGCTTTTGTGGCTGCGGTTTGGCTCCTCCATTCAACTGTTTCCTGGGCCGCATCTCCTCACTTCTTTACCCCCGAGCCTGGCTCGGCTCCTGGTGCCCGGCCAGGCCCCCAGCCCCACCTGCCTGCGCCTCTCTCCCCACCCTTACTTCCGCCCACCTTGCTGTCACGGTGCCCACCTGAGTGAAGAGCCTCCCGCCCACCTGCCCTCCGACTCACGGCGCCACGTCACTGCCAGGCTCCCTGAGGCCGGCTCTGCATCCCACTCACGTGGCCGCGTGCATGCCTGCACCTCCATTACCCCGCGGCCGCTCACTCCTGAAATGCCCGTGCTGAGAGCTGAACTGGATGACCTCACCTCCCGCTCCCCACACCTCTGCTGACAAGTGTGGAACGGGGCAGAGAGGGCAGAGCAGCTTCCCAAACCGAGGGCCCGCGTGGAGCCAGCCTGCAGGCCGAGACCTTTGCTCTCTCTCCAACATCTGTCTTAGTTTTTAAAAAACCGAACAATTATCTGATCAAGTATTTTCCGACTTAAAACCCCCACTGGCCCCTTATCACTGGTAAACATGAGTTCGAACTTTTGGCCCTTACGTTCGTTTTGAAATGAGGCCAAGTATGCATGAATAAAACAATAATTGAGCACAGAATGTTAGAAACTCCTGGACTCCATGAAAGGCAACTGCAGTCTGAGTCCAACATAACAGCCTCCAGCCACTCCCTGCCTCACTTTGGGAAGCATCTGAAAATCTCAGCGCTTTAAGCCAGCAGCATCTGGTTTGCCTCCCTGCCTTGGAACAAGCTCTCCGTTTTTGGAATCCTCCTGCCACAACACCGTAACTGACCAATCTTTTCTTCCCTCAGATGCAGCCTGTTCGTCCTGCCTTCAAAAGCCTCCCACAATGTCCCCAGAGTTTTCTGCTGCAGCCTCTGTAGCCTAGGCGGTTATGCTGTGTCCCACCAGGCACAACACCTTGTCGGTTTACATCTGTTTGTGTTCCCTGGCTCAGCACCCCAGCGATGCACACTGTCCCTGATGTGGGAGGTGTCTGTTGGATGCATGGATGGATGGGTGTGGCAACTGTGCAGAAGGAATTTTCAAACAGTTACTGGGCAACATACCTTCTAGTCCTTCCACCAAAGTTACTGTTTCGTTGGTCTTTCTAACTTCCTCCAGGATCGGACTCTGGAGAACTCACATGCCCACTTTAGGACACAATCAGACATCATAAAATAATGTGCAATAGTAAATTCAACTCCTTCCCCAAAGACAGTTTCTTCCCACGAGGGCTTAAAAAGTCTGATCCTGCTGGGCATGGTGGTGCACACACACCTATAATGCCAGCACTCTGGGAAGTCCAGGCAGGAGGGTCACATGCCGAGGCAACCTAGCAGTTTAGCAAAGTAGTTTCTTAAAATAAAAAACTTTCAAAAACTCTGGGGATGTAGCTAAGTGCAAAGGTCCTAGATTCAATCCCCAGTACCAAAAATAAAAAGAGAAAAAAAGTCTGATCTTCTGAGGTGTTCTAACAAAATAATTAACTTTCATAATCACCACTCATTAGAATCATCAGTTATTGAAGTCTATTCTGAATGCTCCAGGAACTGCGGCCTAATTTCACCTGATAAGCACAGTTCAGTGAAGCATGTAAATATGAAATAAGCCCACATTTATTGTGTTACAAAGCTTCTCAAAGGCAGTTTAAACTTATTTCTAAATTACTAACATCTATAATGCCTAGAAGAGTCAACTGGTGTCTTATGGTGATACTGACTTAACTTTAAAACATCCAACATCTAAGTGCCAGGTAGTAATCAAAAGGTTTGTGTCGAGGCGGGAAGATGTGCCATGAGGAGCACTGGACCCAGAATTGAGGACACGGCTTCAGGCTGAACCCTGCCACTGCCACGGCACACACGTCGCACTCCTTTGGGCTTAGTTACTACACCTATGGGATGAGAGGGCTGGAACCAAGAGTCTCAGAGGTGCTGCAGGTCCTAATGTTCTGATTCTGCTGGCCTGCCTGGCCGCCGAGGAGAGAGACACCTTCCTTCAGGGAACCCACACCGAGCAGGAGAAGGAAGGGCGGACACAGAGCAGGCCAGGCCTGGCGATCCACTGCCTCCCTGCAGATGTGGGCCCCTGAAGCTCACCTGCTCCTCCAAGCAGAAGTTCTTCTCCAGAACCAGAAGCATGTGTTCTCGCAAGGCTGACTGTCCATGCTCTTGCAGGTTCCCTCGCTTACCCTGGAGGACAAACACAAACAAAGTCCAGTTACTGAGAGGCCCCAAGAATGAAGGGGGCAGTGGGATATTCTGCTGAAGCAGAACCTCGGCAGCTTCGCTGCTTTAATTGTATAGATCCACCCATCTCCAGGTGGGTTGCAGCAAAAATGATCTTACGTCTCTTTTCCAGCTTTGGGATTCTACAGTGCCCACAGGGCAATCTTAAACTTAACACAGAATCATGCCCGTATCAAAACTCTTGGCCCTGATTTTCTTCCTTGCCCTTCCTGTGAGTTAGGTGTAATCACTATCCTCTCTCAGCAATTCCCTGTGTCCTTGGTGGATTCTCTTGGGTTAATTTTCAGCCTAGGATGATCTCCCTCCCATCAAGCACATGTCTACGCTGCCTCTCACCACTGCCCTGTTGTCAGGGGCAGAAGCCTGCAACCTAATTTCAGCCCATGCAAACTAACACCCATAAAAGCGTAGAATAATTGTGCAAGAAGAAATGGTTACTTCTCCCTTGATGGTTAAAACACTTATTTGCAGACAGCCTGTATCACTAGCAGAAGCCAAGGTTAGTGTTCCAGGTGGTCCATGTGTTCTAAGCAACGTTCATCACCAGTTTCCCTTTAGTTTAGGGCTGGCCCCTCTGGCGACAGGCTGTCCCAAATAAGGTTCCAGAGAACAACTCCCCCAGCCACCCCCAGCTGTGGTACTGAGGTAAGTTCTAGAATCCAACCCAGACAGCAGTTTGTGCCTGACTGTAAAGGTCTTTTTCAGAGCTGAAAGGCAGTAGTGCATTTCTGTGCTTAAAGGAAAACCCTATCATTTCTTCAGCTAAGACGATTACAGACATTCCTCATTTAACAACATGTTTAATGACTTACCACACATCTTCCTTGGTACAGTTCTGTACATCTTATTTATAAAGCTTCAATGTCTTTTTCTGTACAGTATATCTTGTTTATACAGTAATTTCTGCTGATTGTACTGCATAGTACAGTACTATTGTTTTATGTTCTGTTATATATTACAGTACTGTATGTAAGAGTTATGCAAATAAAAGCAAAGTCATCAAGCTGGAGTTTCCTTTGACCATTTCTTTGTTCTGAATATTGTCATGTACATACTCTATGCAGTTCCTCATTTAGCGACCAATTAAGTTAGTGACCTAGTCATAGGAACTGAGCTCCCCTGTAAAAGACAAATGTCTGTACTGGTTTGATAGGGTCAAATTTATGCATGCTTTGCCCATTTTTAAAAATGTTTTCATTAATAGTTTTTTGTAATAAACTTACGTTAAACAATGTAGCAAGATGCAGAATGAGAAGAACAGGGCTCTTCTCTCCATCTGCACACCCAGTTCCCTACGCTTACACACCAGTCAACAAAGGCAGGCACACAATGTTAACACAAATGAGACCAGACCACACCTATTTTTTTACACATACCTCATTCATTTTTATCAGATGTAGATTATTAAATACGAATATATTTAAATATGAATAATATATCATGATACAACTAGTACTTTTGTGATGAACTTACCAGTTGTTTTTAGCTTTGGGTTTTTTGGTATTCAAACAGTATTATAACATGTACCTTGTGTGTATGTGTGCTTGCGTACATATGTATGTGATCACTGTACACTTATGAAAGGATACTGTGACATAAATTCGTAGCAGGTTAGTGGATGGGTTCACTTTTTATGTTCATAGATACAATCAAACTACTCTTAAATCAGTGAATATTATAAAATGTCTTAGTCTTTGTCAATTTGATGATGAAAATCATATTTCTTGTTGTAATTTATATTTATTTATAAGTAAAATTGAGCATCTTTTTGTACATCTACCAGCCAGTTGGATTTTTCTTGAACTGTCCATATATTCCTTTTATTGTTTTCTATTTATTCATATAGAGGAGCTCTTTGTATAATAAGGAAAACAGCCCTGTTTTTGTCTGCTTAAATGTTTCGAAGCTTTCCTTCCAGTTTGTGGTTTGCTTTTTTTTTTTTTTTTTTTTGGTACCAGGGATCGAACTCCAGACCTTGCGCTTGGGAGGCAGGTGCTGGAACCACTGAGCTAAATCCCCGGCCCTGTGGTTTGCTATTTAACTTTATAGATTTCAAAAATCAGGAAGAAGCTTAAAATATCTGTGATGAAACTTATCAAAATGATGGCTTCTGGCCTTGTGTTAGTCATCTCATAAACAGCTTATTTATTTTAAGAGTTTAAAAATCCATTCATCTTTTCTTCTAGTATTTTTATGATTTTAAAAATAAACTTTATTTTGGAGCAACTTTAGCTTTATAGAAAACATGGGATGATGATACAGAGCATGATATATTTCAATGATTTAAACTTTGATCCATCTGGAATCTGTTAAAAGCCCTGAAGTAGAGATCAAACTTTATTTTCTTTGGATTTAAATTTATTTTATATAACTTGCTGAGTAATTATTTTAAGGCTACAGTAAGCCCCCAACTTATGAACGAGTTCCGTTCTGGGAGCAAGGCTTGTAAGTCAGATCTGTCCATAAGCACACCTGTGGAAGTTCAGCCTCTGGTTCCTAGCTGCTTCACCAAGACCAGTCTAAGTGTTGCCAAGAAGGTATTTTGTGGATATGATGAACACAATCAGCCTATCTCACATAAAGAAGATCATCCACCCATACTGTGGGGAACCCTCATCCATGCAGGTGGAGGCTCACGAAGGAGAAGCACTTCTTTCGCAAGGCTGCAGCACAGGAACCCCAGCCTGAGTTTCTAGACTGTCGGCCTGCTCTGCCCTGCAGATTTTGGATTTGTTAACTTCCACAACTGCACGAGCCAATTATTTATATACAGGTGTTTCTGTGTAGAATTCCAGTATAAGCACAGTATTGAAATTGTCTGGATTCTAAGTCCCTAACCGTGAGTGGAATCGAAGAGTAGCATGGACTTGCCAAGCGACTTGCACACTAGGATGTAAAGGCAGAAACAAACAGGGGTCCCATACCTGTACAGCACAGCCGTAGGGCTTGAAAGGACAGTCTTGTTCGGCTTCTGGACACACAGCAAGATGTTCATCCACCTGTAAGATGGGCAGCCTCACGCTAGGGAAACGCCACCAAATCTCCACGCCTGGAGTGGCTGCTGAGAACAGGGCGCCCCAGGGCAGGAGAAGGCGGGGCCTGCAGACGAGAGCGCCTGGCCAGGAAGAGCTCAATGGGTCCTGAGGAGAGTTTGCAGAGAGAGGCAAGGGAGGACCCGGACGGGGCTCAGCCCTTCACATTTGGGTTCTACCAAACACACACCGCAGGGAGTGCTTAAACTATCTTATGTGGAACACACGGAGAGGATTATTTACAGTTACCTCGGTTCTTGGAATAATCTGCGAGCACTTGTTGGGACATGATACTGGGTACTCAGGACACAAGTTCTCCTCGTGATTCTGAAACAGAAAGTATGCTGAGACGAGACCAAGACTCCTCTCTTCCGCCTCGCTGCGCATGCAGACCTGTCTCCTGGGGATATGCGTCTGCAGCTCGCCTTCCACAGGCATTTACAAGATAGTCCCCCAAAGATTAAATGAATTCAATTAAAAAACTAAATGTTCTGAGTGTTCACACAGAACGTCAGAGACCACGGGGCTCTAAGAAGGAAGCCTGCGGAATTAGCAGGTGCCTCCTTTGGCATCTGGAAAAGGTGCCCACACTCGGCCTATCCAGTGCAGTCACAGTCTGCCGGGCAGTGTCACTGTCACCTGCCTGTCACCAGGCTCACACCACTCCTTCCACGTGCAGCAGCTGCTCAATGCTAGCTTCGCCCGTGATAAATGAACAGCATCCTGCCAAGAAGGCTTTGAGCTGCAGACCTGATTCTGTGCAGACAGCTTCGGCCAAGAACTTCCAGTGTCCCTCCCGCCTACTCCACCGCGACTGCTCAGCAGAGTGTGGTCCCAGGAAGGAGACTGCCCTGTCACCTGGAGACTGACTACCACTACGTCCTTTTTGCAGTAAAGGCACTTCTCCTCCCGGAACTGGCAGCTTGTGCTCAGGTGCTCCTGCAGGTCTCTCCGGAGCACGGCTTCCTGGCAGTTCTGGTTGGAACACGGAATGGCCTGGAACAGGCACTGCTGCAGGTGGTCCTGTGACAGACAGCAAGAGGCCAGTGGGCTGCTGGAAGGCCCCAAGAGGGAGAGAGCAGGGCCAGCTGTGCAGAAAGGCTGGCACGGGGTGGGAGATGTGGGGTCTTAGAGCTGTCAAGAAGGCCACCCACTGCCTCTGCAGAGGAGAGGCTGCTGGGACTAGAGGCTACAAAAGGCACCTTGCTTGGCAGGAACTAGGAGAGGGGCCCATGGGGCAGGGGAAGTGGCCAGGTGTATTTCAGACCCGGGGACTGCTCATCATATTGTTAGGTCAGTTCTTGGCTCTTTTCCTGAGGCCTGTCAGTTAGGTTCTTTGAGGACATTTTTATTTCTTTTGTGCATTCTCCATCCCTACCTACAACCCCTGGCCTCTGCACTGCACATGGTGGAAGATGGCGCAGAAGGAAAAGAGAGAAGGAGAAAAGGACCTATCCCGACTTAATGAAGGAAAGGAGAGAACTGAGGAGAAAAGTGACAGGTCCCCCAAGTCGGACCCCGGCCCAAAGAGGCCTGCTCCCCACATCCACCGGAGCAGAGGACACAAGAAGCCGCAGCCGCCCGCTGCTCCCCACCACCCTGGGTATCAGCCAGCCCAGCCCAGCACCGCCCCGCCGGGCTCTAAAATCTCCCACCCGTCGGCCAGTGCCCCCTCCCTACCTAAACTCCCCTGTGCCAGCCAGGCACGCCCTCCTCGCAGTGCCAGCGGCCTTCTCACCCTCAGCCCTCTGCACCCAGACGGCAAGAAGCTCATGGCATGTTGCTTAGCCTCTGCCTGCCTCGGCGGTCTCGTTGTGCCTTGCTCTGACCTTACAAAAAGGAGCGGGGAGGAGGTTGTTCCAGAAGCAAGAAAGAAAAGGAGACAGAGGAAACTCAGGCTCATGGGCCTAGGAGGAGCCGAGAATTCTCTGCCTTGTAAAATCAGAAAATACTCCTAACCAGAGGATTAGAGGTCTGTAACATAGGATTCTTCACATTCTGGATTTTTTAAAGCAGGTAGGTCTCAATAAAAACCACTGGATCACTGCAAGTGACTGTGATGCCCAAGCTCCTCAAATCCTAGTGAATGTGTTTTCCTTTAAAACAGAGTCGGCAAGCAAACTATTCATTCACATCTTGTCTGTGATCACTTCCCTCTGGAGCTGCAGAGCTGCGTCATCACAACCGAGAGTGCACAGCCTGCAAAGCCTAAAATATTTACCACCTGGCTTCTACCAGAAACAGTTTGCTGCCTCTTCTCTGAAGGAAAATAGAGGGAACAGCTTTCCAGCAGCTGGATAAAGATGACAGCTATTTTCCTTCACCACTGGCAGTAAGAAACAAAGGATGATGATGACAGTCAAAATCTATATCTTCTCCAAAATCAACTGATCCTAGCCCTCCACTCTTACCAGGCCACATTCACTGAACTCTGCCACCTTTCAGAACCCATGCCTTGGCACACGAGGGGAGGGGACGAGGAGTGAGGGGAACCCAGAGGAGACAGGTGGAAGACGCCAGCCTGGTTCTCCGGAAGGTTCTGGTCTGGTCCCTCCAGCTGTGGTCCATCTGAGCCCCATTTCCTTTAGGCTCAGTGACAGCAGTGTTGGCAAAGAGGCCCAGGTCTAGGGCCTGCCATCAGAGCAAGTGGCCAAGGGCTGTCACAGGACGAGAAAGTTCTGTGACCCTCCAAAGCAATCCTTGGCTTCACCAGGAAATCCTTGTTATTTATCACCTCAGTGCCTGGGGGTTTGGAGGCACGATAAAGAAAAAAGCTGAGTCGCCTGAAATACACGTCCAAACCGGGTGGGTGTGAGGGGAAAATGTCAGCAGCTGCCAAGTAGTTCCCCGGAAGCCCAGAGATACCTGAGTCTTAGTCACCTGAGTGCCATCCGGCGGGCCACACTGCCAGCTCCTTGTTAACAGCCTTTGTGGCCAGATAAAAGCACAGCTCGGTGGTTTCCTTTGACAGGAACTCAACTCCCCCTCACTTAAACTTTCCCTACACCTGTTTGTTTGTGTCCCACACCAACGAACGCTTCGCCTTTCAACCACATCCTATGGCAGGCAGGCCTGTGTGATCTGCTTAGGTCACACACTGGCAGGCAGGCCCACACCTGAGCTCCAGGTGAGAGCACAAACACTCCACAGTCATGCCTGGCTCCTACCCCAGGGACCCCAGTCCTTCCCAGTTCCCCCCAAATGACACATCCTTGCCTGACTATTTCTTTTGCTCAGCATGACTCACACCTTTCTTGGTCTGATGACCCCTAACCCACACTTTAGGGCCTGGCATACCCAGCACGCCCTCCCAGTGCCCCCCACAAAATGCACCTCCTCATTCACACCCAGGCCTGTGATGTGCCTTGGCAGCATGTGGTGCAATCCAGGAGGAATCCTCAGAGGGTAACCCAGGCTCCCTCCACCCTGCCCACCCAGGAACTGTCTCATAAAGGGGCCTGATACAGAGGTGGCAAAGGCAAATATTGGTCATACCAACCTGATATCGTCCCAGAATCATCTTGGCATTACATCCAGGGGCATTTTTGCAATACACATATAAATTGAGGACTTCTCTTTTGCAGCAATTGTCTTTAAACACCTAAGAGACAAACATGTTAGGTCTCATGTACTCCAACCCTTTACAGGAATGCAAATGAAGCTATTATTGGTTTGGTCTTCAAGCATATCTCAAAAGTCAGATGGAAACTTCCACACAGCTTATGGAAATATCACTATCACCATTACCCTAAAAGGAAAGGCTGCCTCAGAGACATGCTGATACATTCTGACAAGCCAGGTAACTCCGTGCTCAGCACTAGGGAAATCTCAAGTGAACTTCACCCCACACAGTGTGGACACTGGACATGGACCTACAGGACTGAACGTTTGCCCTGCTGCATTTTGGTCTTGCTTTGGACCCATTCCTGTCTATCTTCCTATTTCTACCTTTATTTTGTGCCACTGAATGTTGGAAGCGTTTCTTTTCCTCTTTACAGGGGCTTGCAGCTAAGAGTTTGCCTTAAATCTCAGAGGAGACTTTGGATTTGCACTTTTCAGCAGTGCTGAAACTATTAGACTTTGGTAACTCTTAGAGAAGCACTAAATCCCTTCTGCATAAAGGGATGCACATGAAATCTTTTGGGGGGGCAGAGGCGGAATGTTATGGTTTGTGTCTAGATGTCCCCTCCAGCCTCAGGCACTCCCCCAGAGATGGGGCTTCACGGAGGTGGCTGGGTCTAGGGTGTGTGAAGGTGGGTCAAAGGTGTGTGCTAACTGGATTAGTCCACTGATTGGTTCAGCGTTGTTCTGGGTGTGGGTACCGGGAAGCCCCGCCCTGGGTGTGGGTGGCACCAACCAATAGGCTTGCAGCCTGGATAGAATATAAAGGGAAAGACAGAAGACAGGCTGGCTGCCTTCTACCTGCCACTCCCTGAGCTGTTTCTCCTCCGCGGCACCCACTGTCATGCCCCTGCCTCGGAGCTGCCGATTGTGGACTGAAACTTCTATAAACTGTGAGCTGAAATAAACCTTTCCTCCTTTAATTTTGGGTGCCAGGTATTTTCTCAGCAACGAGAAAAGTAACTAAGGCACCTCTTCTCGCAGGAAACTCATTAGGGTATCCTAATGAGAAAGCGGTGTGGACTCGCTATTTCAGCACAAGACAGGGCTTGGCAAACTTTGCTGTTAAAGGGTCAGAGAGTAAACATTTTCAGCTTTCCAAGCCACATCACAATCATCTCTTGCCGAATTTCAACTCTGTTATACACAACACTGAAACAAATGTTTCAATAAAACATGCGAGGACACTGAAATTTGAACTGACTCTAAGTTTTGTGTGTCACAAAACATTATTTTGATTTTTAAAACAGATTTTTATTTTGAAATAGTTTAATACAAGGAGGTACAGAAATAGAAGGGTTGCCATGCATCCTTCTTTTGATATTTTTTTAGCCATTTAAAAATGTAAAAGCCATTTGTTTAGCTCACAGGCCAAGCAAAAATATGTGGCAGCTGGATTCCCCCCAAGGTTGGGTACATCGATCCCTGGTCTAGCGGGTGCAAAACACATCTCAGGGAGGGCAGAGAAAGAGCAGATTCAGGCCAGGTGCTCAGGAAACGCTTCCTGGAGGTGACGCCTGAATCTGGGCCACAGAACACTAGATGAAGAGAAGTGCATGTAATTAAAGAGAAGCTTTAAGGAGACAATTTTCATGTGAAACAACAGTTTCTGTTACGACTGTGTCTAGATGTCTCCCAGAGCCTCACGCTGTCGTAGGGGCCTTTTCAGGGGGCCTGGATCTAGTGTGTGATTACTAAGTCAGTCCGCTGATTGGTTTGGCTTAGTTTTGGCTCGGGTGCGAGTGCTAACCTTGCCCTAGGGTGGGCAGCCGCACAGGATGTGAGGGACAGAAACAGGGCGAATGTGTGCTCGCCTGCCTGCTTGCAAGGATCATTTCTCCTCTGCGATGCCCTCTGCCCTGCCACCCTGCCTTGGAGCTGCCGACTATGGACCGGAACCTCTACAAACTGTGAGCAAAACAAACCTTTCCTCCTTTAACTTTGGGTGTTGAGTATTTTGTCTCAGCAACGAGAAAAGTAACTAAGATATAACATAAAAATAACAAGGAACCAAAAGTCAAAAAACAAATTAGATAATTGGATTTCATAAAACAAAAAAAATTCTGCTTCAAAGGATACCATTAAGAAAATGTAGATAACCCACAGAATGGGAGAAAAATATTTGCAAATCATATATTCCTAAGAAACTTGTATCCACAATGTACCGTATAAAGAACTCTTACAACTCAACAATTAAGACAACCCAACTTAAAGATAGGTAGAGGAACTCAATAGGCATTTCTATAAAGAAGATAAACAAATAGTCAATCAGAACATGAAAAGACACTCAACATCTTTAGTCATCAGGGAAAGCAAACCAAAGTCACAAATACATAACACTTTACACCCACTAGGAAGACTGTAAATGAAAGACTGGGAACAACCATTTTTGAGGAGGCATTGGAGAAACTGGAACCCACATACAACACTGGTAGGAATCCGTGGAATGGTGTAGTTGCTTTGGAAAACTGCCTGGCAGCTCTCAGAATGTTGAACACTGAGTTACCACATTGCCCATAATTTCACTTAGCTACACATCCCAAAGAAATTGTTACAGCTGTGTCCAGATGTCCCTCAAAGCCTCACTGAGGCATAGGTGGGGCTTTTCAGAGGTGGCTGGATCTAGGGTGTGTGATGCTGGGATTAAGGGTGTACACAGTCCACATGGTTTGGCATCCGCCCTAAGCTATCTAGCCTAGATAGAATATAAAAGGGACAGAAAGAAGCTGCTATTGTCACTTGCTTGCTTTTGCTGTCTTTTGCCTGCCATAAACTTTTTCTCCTCTGCCATGCCACACTGCTCTGTAGCCAGCCAACTATGAACTGAAACTTCTGCAAACTGTGAGCTAAAAAAACCTTTCCTCCTGTAACTTTGGGTGTTGGGTATTTTGTCTCAGCAATGAGAAAAGTAAAACAGAAACAAATACAGGTCCACATAAAATCTTGTACATGAATACTCATAGCAGCATTATTCATAATCATCCCAAAGTGGAAACAATCCAAACGTCTATTAACTGATGAATGGATTTTTTAAAATATAGTATAGCCATACAATTGGATGGTATGCAGCAATAAAAAACAATGAAGCACAAAACATTTTATGACATGGGTGAATCTTGAAGATGGTAGGCTAAGTGAAAGAACTTAGACACAAGGCCACACACTGCATGATTCTATTCACATGAAATATCCAGAAAAGGCAAATCCACAGAAGCAGAAACTGATTAGTGGATTCTGAGAGCTGGGAAAGAAGGGAAGGGAGTGACTCCCACAGGCGAGGGGCTTCTCCCTGGGGTGACAGCGACACCAACCTGCGAACACACCGAGACCCACTGAACTTCTCACTTTCAAAGGTAGCCTTTATAGAACGTGAAGTTTGTCTCAATAAAGCTCTTACTGAACAAGGAGGAAGTTTTAGGGATTGACCATACAAGAGCGTGAACTCAAGGAAACAGGACGCCCCATTTCTCCCAGCTGCTCAACATGGCTGAGCTAGTGCGGGAAGGCGCAAGGAGCAGGCAGGAAGGCCCTGGTCAGTGAGGTGCAGGAGCCTCTGTCCAGCAGGCCGGGGAGGAGGAGGCAGAGCAGTGTGGACTCCAGGCGCCCTCAACCACTTCCCACTCCCAGCCCAAGGACCCCGCCTCTCCTCCATCACTAGACCAAAGCAGCGATTTTCTTACCTCCTGAGATTTGATCACCTCTTTATCTACAGGGCAGATTGGCACTGCGTTTAATTCTCTGAAGAGAAAAACAGAAATAGAGCCATGGTCAGTGTCCAACCTCCACAGCTCTTCCCAGAGCGGCCCAGTGCTCCAGCCACACCCCATCCCGAGCACGGCATTGCCCCTTCTTCACACGTGGTCCCTACCTGGAGGTGCCCCACTGCCCCTCCAGGAAGCAGTCGGCAGAGCCCCCAGCCAGGGTTAAGTGCCCTGGCTTCTGACCCCACTGTGCAGCCTCCACCCCCTTTACTAGACTGGGACCCCTGGCAGGCTGACACTGTCGTGCTCCACACTGCGTCCTACTCCTCAGCTCTAGACACTGGAGCTTGCTAAGCAAAGTGCCTGGGAGGCACAGTGCCGCAGGGATGAGAATGTGCTGTAACTCCTTCAAGGTGGGCAGGGTATGCTTGCCTCACGGCCTGTGGAAGCCCCACCGCATGTGCAGTCTCTCCAGGTCCCCTCCTTAAGATGGGACGACCCGAGCTGCTGCAATTTGGAAGCTGGATGTCTCCCAAAGGCCCGTGTTAAAGGCCTGTCCCCAAGGAGCTGCTATGGGGAAGCAGGGCCGGTTGGGACGTCTGTGAGACACAGAGACCGTGGCTTGGAAGGGGGCAGTGGAACCCCAGCCCCTTCTTTTCTCCTTCTTCTGTTTCCGGGCTGATGAGCTCAGTGGTTTTCCCACACACCATGACATGATACGCTGCCTCACTGTGGGCCCCAAATGGTGAGACCAATAAATCATGGCCTGGAAGCCCCAAAACTAGGAGCTAAAATAACCTCCTTGTTTTATTTTATTTATTATTATTTTTTTTAACCTCCTTGTTTTTTTAAGTTCATTGTCCTGAGTACACAGTGATGTAAGGCTGACCAACACACAGGCTTCCAGCTGCCCGGAGCCCAGCAGCCATGGCGGCAAGGTACGGATGGAAGGACAGCACCTCTGCCTCAGCGCAAGGGGCATTCAGGGTAAGGCGGGCACAGGCCACCTCCTCACAAAGACTGCACCTGTGGCCTGCTGCCCCTCCCAGGACACGTGGGGCCTGGATTCTAAGAAAAGGTGAATATGCATAAGTGAGGGCCAGAAATGTAGACTGCTCTCAGGGCCTAACATCGGGGGCTGGGAGAGCCCCTCCACGGTGGCCCCACAGCCAGGCACACACTACAAACACCGTGCCTGCCGGCGGCTGAGCAGCCAGGCTGGCTCCTGGGGGCTGTCCTGCCCTCACCTCAGGGACAGGATGCAGTGCTGGCAGAAGCGGTGCCCGCAGCCCGTCTGGTGGGGGTTGTGCAGCACCGAGTGGCAGAAGGCACATTTGTAGCGCTCTTCCAGCTGCTCCACAAACCAGTACTCTGCGTTGGGCTCAAAGTCCAAGGAAATGGAGTTGCTGGAGTTCTGGCGGATGAAACCACAGGGGACTCCGCCTTGCTCCTCCCAGTAAGCCATCCTGGGGAGTCAGGGGAAGAGAAGGAAAACTGAATGTGAAAATACCCACTGCAGCCCTCAGCTATTTAAAGACTTGATTCATCATCAGTGAACATCAACCACATGGCCACTCTGTTACGATTCTCCAGCAACAATATTAACTTCCTGCCACTGGGGGCTCCTGCAAGCGTGAGGTGATTTTGAGGCTGATCCAGATGACTTCTAGCAAGAATCTATGAGACGTAAGCTCTTTGTCCCTCAGCCTTCCACAAGGTGCTAAAAATCCTGTCTTACGGCCACAGGCCCAGACTAAACGTGGCCAGGTGCTAACTACATCACAAATCGTTACCAACTTTTCTTCGAGATGGAGGGAACCGAAACAAGTGTTTCGTTAACACTTTTCGGAGCAAGAGTCCTGCACAAATACCGGCTTGCCGTCCACCTTCAGCCCTCCCTCTGCACGCGCAGCTCTCCCTCCGCCGCAGCAGACCAGGCTGCCGAAGCCCGCCCTCACGTGGCGCTGGAGGAGGTGGGGTCTTGGCAGGTGATGAGGTTGTGCGGTGGAGCCCTCATGAGTGAGGTCTGTGGCCTTGCAGGAGACCAGAACTCCCCTCCCCTTCGTGCGGCCACACCGCAGGGCAGCGGAGGGCCCGCCGGAACCTGACCAGGCTGGCACGCCGATCTCAGGCTCTGGCCTGCAGAACTGTGAGGAATAAACCTGTCACTTACGCTACGCACGGCAGCCCAACTGAGGCGATGCCAAGTCACAGCTCTTCTTGCCTGAGCTAACTGCGAGCCAGGAACTGCTTTCTCCTCCACTCCATTCTCTGTGCTGGAAAGCCAGGGTGATATCTCCGAGATGCAAGTATGGTCAAGTTACCTCCCTCACCTCTCAGTGGCTCAGTCACGCTCTGAGGGAAACATCTGCCGTGCTAAGCAGGCCACGGGGCTACATCCTTCCCACGGCGCCGCACTCAGGACCTCCCTCCTTCCTCTTGATTCCTGCATCCCAGCCACACAGGCTTTGAGGTCTCCCACATGCCAGGCTCTCTCCTGCCGCAGGGCCTGTGCACCTGTGCACCTGTGCTGCCTCCATCTGGAGGGTGTCTTCTGCCCTCCTCGGTCTTCTTTACTTAGTTAACTTACACTGCTGCTTCCGCTTCCAAGGGTCCTCGTCTTCCCACAAGCTTCTCTTCCCCTGGCCTGACAGCAGACAGCCCTACTCGCCTGTCTGTAAGACGCCATGTGGCCTTGGGAAGGGTTGGGAATGTAGGTGGACGAGGAGGAAGATTTTTCACTTTATAATCCTTCTGCGTTTCTGAACATGAGTGCATTACCAACTCAAAAATAAAAATATGAAAATAAAAACAACACCCACCAAGTCATACTGCTCATTAAATCAGGCTCCTTTCCCCAGAGCAGTACCTGGCTTGGGATCAGAAGTGCACTGTGTGTTGTCTGAGTTCCTCAGTGGTGCACAGTTTGCGTCCACTCCTGCTCATCACTGCATTTCCCACTTGCAGCCCTGCCCCGGCCTGGAGAACAATTCAGCTATGGGTTGAATTAATGTTTCTGAATTTTTTGGAGGAACTCTCAGTAGTGCAGCTGTATTAGTGCTGGCCTCTAATACAGAGAATTTTAGCTCCTTTTTGTGCAAGATTTCCCCCAGCTTTAAAACTGTGATGAAAGCTCTAGACCTTCCTCACAGATGCGAGGCCTGGGGTCCTTGCAGGGGATTGGCCTCGGCCTCAGGCCTGTGTGGTCTGATGGCCCCTGAGCCCTCGTCTCTCCTGCAGCTGAGGAAGCTCACCTGGGCCTGCAACCTTGTGTGGCCTAACGAGTGGGGCGAGAGAAACGGCCCCACCTGCCCTCGGGTTGTCTGCTGGTGTCTTCCCCACGCCCTGACTGGCCTCTTGTCCAGCTGCAGCGCTCGGAGTCTGTGGTGTGGCCAGGGAGAAAGGAGCAGAGTAAGCAACGGGCCTCTTCGGGCAAATAAGCCTCCTCTCTGGGAGACGAGAGGGTGTTTTCAATCCTGAGGCTTGAGGTGAAAGCCCTGCCTCTTCCCTTCTGCCTGCTTCCTGTGAAGCTCCCAAGGGTGGTAGGCAAGCAGTGTCAGGCGGGACTATTCCCCTTTCAGCATGGTTTGCCCTTGGGGGTCTAACTGAAGTTTTCATTCTGAAGAAGAGGCACAGCACACGGTCTGCAAGCATAGGCCTCATGACCAAGGCCCTTTTTGTGCTGGCAGATGGGAACAACCAACCTCATGCTGGCCCCGAGGGAGGTCACTGTGCCACACCCTGAGCCCTGTGCCACGTTCTGCACCCCTCTGGGACTCCTTACTGGGACCAGGATGTGTCTGTCACACAGCAGCTACACATGGACGCTCAGAACTGCACCCTAAAGTGGCAGCAGGGACAAGGGCCAATGGTACTCGAGTCCCTCCACGGCCTCTGTCCTCCCCCCTGTGTGAGGATCCTCTGGGTTCATCCACCTTTCTCTTTAACTGTAGTTCTCAAACCTTTGGGTCTTACTTTTACAGTTGCTATGGTCTGAATATCGCCCCCCCAAATTCCTGTGTTGGAACCTAAGAGCCAAGGTGACAGTATTACCAGGTGGGGTTTTAGGAGGTGGCTAAGTCGTCAGGGTAGAACCCTCGAGTGCCAGATAAGCAACCCTAGCAACGAGCAGGTGGCAAGCTGGCTTGGCTCCTGCCCTTCTGCGTTTCTGCCATGTGAGGCCATGGCAGCAGGCACCATCTGGAAATAAGAACCTGCACCGCACACTGTGCCTGCTGGCCCCGTGATCTCTGCCTCCCAGACTCCAGAGCAGTGAGAAACAAATCTCTGGTTTTCACAAATATCTGGTCCGAGGCATTTTTTAAGGTATTTATGAACTGTGATCATATTCTTAAAAACCGAGGCCCCAGCCAGGCTTGGTGGCATACTCTGGGAGGCTGAGGCCAGAGAATAGCAAATTCAAACTCAGGCTGGGCAATTTAGCAACTTAGTGGGATCTTGGCTCCAAATTTAAAAATTTTGAAAAGGTCTGGAGATGCACATCAGTGTGAAGGTCCTGGGTTCAATCCCTAGTACTTCCAGAAAAAATATTGAGGTCTTAAAGACCCAAAGACCCATGGTAGCCAACACAGTCTCGAAGGGGAAGAACAAAGAGTGACACTGTTTGATTTCAAAACTTATTACAAAGCTACAGTAACCAACATGGTGTGGTATTGGGGAAGAACAGATGAACAGACCCCTGGAAAAGAAAGAAAAGTTCAGAAATACACTATTTCCCTGAAAATAAGATCCAACCAGAAAATAAGCCTTAGCATGATTTTTCAGGATGCTCCTAATATAAGCCCTACCCCAAAATAAGCCCCAGTTAAGATCATCAGCTAGACAGACGCATTCAGTAGGTCCCTTGCAACACATGATGGAGGAGTTGAATTATAAAATAATATTAATATATAACTAAACATAAATATTATTGACAGTAATACTTAAATGATAATATAAATTATAACTATTTGTAAACACCCAAGCAGGCACCTTTGAAGGAGAGGTAAACAGCTATGTGAACAGATGAACTCTAGACTTACTGCCGAGTGACCAACTGGAGCACAGACAGAATGCGTGAGTCATGTGTGCACTTGATAATGGACAGACATGGTTGTGTCTAATGTGAATCTTCATAACTCAATACATCATGCATTGTAGCAATGCACTACAATTAGGCTACAGGGACAAGTACTCATTTAAGGGCGGTCTGTTGCTGCCAGAGAGGTTGGGGCCAATGGTTCCACAGGAAGTGGAGTCCCAAGAAGCTCAGGCCAGGATTTGGGGTCTGGAGAGGTATGAAATGTGGATTTCTGTACATGGAAAAATAAGACATCCCCTGAAAACAAGCCCTACTGTGTCTTCTGGAATAAAAATTAATGTGAGATTCAGTCTTATTTTTAGGGAAATACAGCCCCACATAAATACCATTAACTGATCCTTGGCAAACCAACAAAAGAAGCGATACCCAATGACGAAAAAATAGTGTTTTCTTTCTCTTTTTTTTGGTTCAGGGGATAGAAGGACTTGCGCTCGCAATGCAGGGGGTGGAGCCACTGAGCTAAATCCCCAGCCCTAAAGACAGTGTTTTCAACAAATGTCACTTGAACTGGACATTGACATGAAAAAATCTAAACACCGATCTCACATCCTTTACAGAAATGAGCTTGTAAATGAATCAGGCATACATATACAATGCAAAGACTATAAAGCTCACAGAACATAATGTAGAAGGAAAATCTAGATGGCCTTGAGTTTGGCAATGACTTTGAAAACACAACACCAAAGCATGATCTGTATAGAAAGAATTGACAATTCCACTCAGTTTGTTGGGAACCAAACTGCCCTAAGAAAAAACCTATTTTTTTAGAAACAAAGACTTTTAATATGAGTTATATTCTATGATATTTACCATCTGAGATTAAAATTAAAGAATTTAAAAATAATTTTTAATTAACTTCAAGATAATAGTAAGCCAATAACACGTTAGCATAAATAACATTTTTATGAAAAAAACATTTTCTCAAACGAGAAAAGAATCAGTGAGCAGAGTGGTCCTTTTTCCAAGTTTGCATCTCTTCAGTGTCTGCCTTCACAGGGAGCTGAGTGTCCCCGTGTGCTCTGGCGTCACACATCACCCTGCTGGCAGACACCTTCACGCATGCACTCGAGGAGGAAGAGCAAGGGGCATGGCTGTCTTGGTGGTGCCACAAGGACTGCTCTGACGCTGCGTTTCCCCAGAAGGGCGTCGGGCAGCCTGACAGGCGGCTGCTAGCAGATGTTTAACCCAGTCAGGCTCCCGTCTGCAGCACCCACCACGTCTGTGGTTAAAGTCTCACCACAGCTGGTTTCGAGAGGTCACCGGACCCCAGCTGGAAGACACCAAAGTGGCTCTTACGGCAACGGCCCACGCATGCGTACCTAATGAGGTGTTCCAGCACCCCGGGCCCCGGAGCACACTTGGGCACCACTGCTCCACAAGGCTGCTGCTGCTCGGGCCTGCGTCTTACTGGCTCCACAATGGCGGCCCAGCCCGTGACTCCCGTGGTCTCCTGCTTGCTGCTGCTCAGCCAGCAGAGGCCCGGGGTCTGGACTCCCAGCCTTCTTCTCCCAGCCCCTGCATACTTCCAGGTCCGTTCACCTGGCCTGAGCCAGCTGCTGCCCTGCTCACTCCCTAATCTGTTGTCTTGTTCAGCATTTGTTTTCACTACACATTTTCTAAAACCCACTTCTGTTCAGCTATAAAACGGGAATTCCAGATGTTGTCCCACATGAAAGGGGTTTGCTGTGTCCTCGAGCAGGGTCTCGCTCCTGCCTCTGAAGTTTCCTCAGGCCTCCGCCCACCCTGAGTTGATCAGAGGGACAGCACAACCGCACAGCTACCAAGGCTGCCATCCCTGCTCCACAAACATGGTTCTCTAGTTAAGTGGCTGCCTCCGGCTGGTCCTCCGTCCTTCCCAGGGAGCTATTTCAAGGCGTGAGTAAGCACTCCACTTATTAAAACCTTTCCCTTGGTGCATAATGGCTTATGTAACAGAACAGCAAAGGAGTTCAGTTCTTACAAAAAAGAAAAAGATCATCAAGACCACTAATAATAGAGCTTGCGTGCTGCTTTCCGCAGTCAGCAGCGCTTTATTCTTGCCCTTGGTGGATTACGCGCGGTAGCTCTCTTGCTGTGGCGGTATTAGCTCAAGCCAAGAAAGACCAAAGAAAATCTCATCCATCTGCTCCCTGAGAACTCTTACTGAGTTCCTTTTAGATGTCATTTTTTCATTTTATAAATGGATACATTTTTTTCACAAAAATGATTTTTTAGGAATTCCAAAGGATAGCTGTGGTTGTCACAATTTAAATTATTTACTCACAGTTACTTTTGATTCATTTCGGGGGAACTCACAATAGTCTTGCTTTCTGCAGCAGCATGCACACGTTGGTTTAATCTCAGGTTTAACAAAGAAAGGTAGATCTTTATCCACATCACCTCCGGAGCCTGCTGACACCCTATTTGGATTCGGGAAAGCCTGAAAAATTTGGGAATGTTTTTACATACTTTGTTATAGTTCCTAAGATCTAAGCCCAGGAACTACGTTTTTCCAGACCTGACTCTTGGGGAGTTACTGGTCACTGCAGGGCACAGGACCCATCACCTGGGCTCCATCTGGCCTCTGCCATCATAGCCAAGAGGCTGGGACACGGCGGCCTGACAGCCCATGGGTCCCTGTGCTCCGTGGTGACGTACTGTGCCTCCTCCCGCCATGCACTGCGGGGGTGACACTGCTGCCGCCCTTGAGGCCCGCTAAGGCAGAGAAGCCTGACATGAGAGCAAATGCCACCAAGGGAGACAGAGGAACCGTGCTAGGCCTGGATGAGGGACCGCCAATGCTGGGGTGCCTGTGCTAGTTTCACTGAGAAGAGGGAATCTCAGCTGGTCTCAAAGAAAGGGGCATTTCCAGACGGCGAAACATGAAAGAACTTCCCAGAGGGTCTGTACAAGTCCTAGAACGGTTACGAGGTAACCGTGGCCAGAGAGGAGTTAGAGGAATGCGTGCTGTGTGCCCGTTTGCCCAGCTCCGTCTCCCGCTCCTGCTGTGACTCTGCCTGCACCCCGCCTGCTCTCTGGTGTGCGGAAAGTGACTGGCCCACGGGAGGTGAGCTGCTGTGCTGCTGGGAGGCAGGCTCTGCTCAGCGGGCACCGGTCACTGGGGACGCGGCCTGCAGGGCGCACCTCCCTGCCTGGCTCCGTCCTCCCTCTCTGCTTCCTGGACACGATGGGCTGAGCAGCTCTGCTCCGCCAGGCCCTTCTGCCAACCCACTCTGCCTTGCAGCTGGCCGACCATGGACCGGAACGTCTACAAACTGAGCCCAAATAATTTCCTTTAAGGTGTGGGTGTCTGGTATTTTGTCCCAGTGACAAAGCCATGGGATGAGGGTAGACCCCTCAAAATCTGTCTCCCAGGCCCCCTGGCTTCTGGCTAGGTTCCGCTAGTGGGAGGCCCTGGCAGGAGATGCAAGCAGAAGGGAGAAACCGTGGGACTCCCCCTGAGCCCTGGCACTGGGCAGCACCCCCGCACAACTTGGTCTCCTCCAGACTTCAGCACCACAGACGGGTGTCTCTGAGGACCAGCTCCCTCCGGCAAGGCTGGCCCAGCACACCCTGTGGCAGGTGCAGTGTCGACTGCGGCTCATCTCACCCAGTCTCCTCCTGCGTCTACTGTTGGGCTTCCGGCTTTGCCATTGCTCCTGACTTCTGTGCAGCCTGGCTCTGCCGGCAACACCTGCGAGGCCTGCGAGGTGCCAGTGTGCAGGGAGCGGAGGAGCGTGTGATGCTGAGCCCAGGATGAACACTCAGCCCGTGGTTCTGATCTTTTCAGGTAGACATGGAGGGCAGCCCGTGGGAATTATAGGAAGAGACTTGTGTAGAGTAAAGGAGGACGGGCCTGCAATCCAGCACAGGAGCCAACACCATGAAGGATCCGTGAGGTAAAATGTGAAGGTTTAGAAGTGGATTCTCAGGGAGGGAAGGACAGGAGCGTGGAAGGCAATGCCCAAGTTTGAGGACAGACAGCAAAGCACAGATCAGGGCAGATCAGGACAGATCAGGGCAGATCAGGACAGATCAGGGCAGATCAGGACAGATCAGGAAAGATGAGGAAAGATCAGGGCAGA
>NW_004624807.1:906677-925875 GCF_000247695.1 Heterocephalus glaber
AGATGATCAGGACAGATCATCAGGGCGGATCAGGGCAGATCAGGACAGATGAGGACAGATGATCAGGACAGATGATCAGGACAGATCATCAGGGCAGATCGGGACAGATCAGGACAGATCACGGCAGATGAGGACAGATCAGGGCAGATGATCAGGGGAGATCAGGACAGATGATCAGGGCAGATCAGGACAGATCAGGACAGATGATCAGGGCAGATGAGGGCAGATCAGGGCAGATGTACCAGGGAGCCAGGGTACAGAAGGGGCCCCCAGGGTCGGGCACCCTCCTGAGTCTTAGCAGAAGGGCACAAGCGCAGGCTGCAACAGAGAGCACACAATACCAGCCTGTAAAATTGGAAGGCTTTGCTTTTAGCGATAAATCCCTTTGCCAATTTTCTCGTGCTGAAAACATGCACACCATCCCCTCCTCTCTTCAGCTCTAATGAAGAGGGAAACTAGGGCT
Organism: Heterocephalus glaber; assembly: GCF_000247695.1. The sequence goes on from NW_004624807.1 coordinate 907,141, forward strand.
ACCAGTCTGAAAGGGAAATGCAGGTGCTGGCCCAGAAGGTTCCCACCAAGGAGGGAGCGGCCTCGACCTCGGAAGGCGGTAAAGCGCCCGGTCCACTGTCTCACAAAAAGCCCTCGTAGGCCTGAAACAGGAAAGACAGAGACTGAAGGCAAAGGCCTCCCCGTCTCCTCAGGGCTAGCGGGGAATAAGCCTCCCGTTCACCAAAACCACACCATGTTTCCTGGGGGCAACAGGCAACAAGGATGTGGGGGAACAGAAAAAGACAGCGACATCTCAGGTCTCTCACTGCAAGACATCACACGAACTGCCAGAATGACGCAACTTATCATAGACTTACATAAATTGTAAGAGTAAATCATAAAACTATAGCACTCCTAGGAATGGCCATGTTTCCTGTGTGAGTCCAGGGACTCATTTAAACCTGCCCAAAGATTGAAAAGCACTTTGAATATACTGCACACCATTGAACTGGACACTTTTAGTTGGCTAATTTTATGTTGTGTGAATTTCACCTCAATCAAACAAATAAAGTGTGTTACACTTAGGACTACTAGGAAGTCCCATTAAAGATGAAGAATTCGCCAACCAACACAACAACAAACCTGCTAAGGGAATCAAAACTTTGTCACTTTACAAATAATTTCCTTGCTATGTAGTAACGGTGTTTTATGCAATAGGCTTGACTAGGCAGGAAGGTAAGATCTGGAAAGATAAGTGCTCCACAGACAGCACAGGGAAAACTCCAAGGCCAGTGCCATGCTCTGTTGTCCAGTCCTCCTGCTCACTGCTGAGCATGGTCTTTGTGTCACTCGCCAGGTGCCCCTTAACCGGTGCGGCCCCCGGTCTGCCCCTTGGTCTTGTGACTTCTCCCTGACTCCCTTCTAGCCCCAGGATTCCTAGTGTTAGCTGGAATAAAGGAAAACACAAGGGGCAGAGAGCTGCTAAACCCGGTGCCCTGGGAGATGGAGCAGCCCACAACCTTCCCCAGGCTCTTTTGCAAGGCGGGTTACCAAGAGCTGGAGGGGCAAGGGAAACTGCTTTCTGTCAGAGGTGAAGCTCCCAAACAGGGTGATGGGCTGGGGAAGGGTGGGCTCCACCCTGAGCCATGGGGTACTGGACAGCAACATGGCCATGGCATCGGTCAAGGAAAGCTGTCCAGGCATGGGATGGGCTGCTGGAAGCAAACTCCACTTCTCAGCTCTGCCCAGGCGCTGTCGGGGACATCAGAAACCAACTCCCTAATACATTCATTCAACAGTAGGGGAGAATGCACCTATGCGATGTGATGGAAATGCAGGGAGCAGTGAACGTTTAAATTTAAAAAGCATATCACAGTAAAAGACACGCTGCCACAAATCCCCCTTAAATGTGTCTTTATGAGGTGCGGTGACAGCATTGCTGCTGCCTAGTGCCGTCCAACAGAAAGGCAGTTTTGTAGAAATGTTATGCTGTGTCCTCACCCACTGTACCCACCGGCTCTGGCACTGTGTGATTCCTGGCTCTTCCTCAAGGTCAAAATGACCACAAAAGGTAAACATTTTTAATCAATTCAGGTCATCAGGCAGCCACAAGAGTGCAATTAAAGACCCAAGAGAGGACTTTCAGAACTGCTTCAGAAAGTGGCCAGAATGACAGGAGAAGTGTGTTTGAGGCCAGGGGGAGTATTTTGAGGAAGATTAAGGGTAATGCGTCTTTTACTGTAATACATTTTAAAAATGTAAACACTCACTGTGTTTTTCAATTACACTGCACAAACCATCCCCCAAACCACCCCAGGCCCAATAAGGGGGCTCTGGTCAGTGATGAGGAGTTAAAATACCCAGTCCTCCATGAAGGGCTCCTTCTGCTTTCACAGAAAGGACAGCTGCTACCAGGAAAATAAAAATAGAAGAGGGGAAAAGAAAAAAACTTTTCTCAAATTATCCCCACTGTACAAGGGACATGGGAACTGGCTGGAGGTTGTTCCGAAGCTGCTATGAAAACCCACAGGGTGCTGCTGACACAGAACAAGCTGCCGCTGCACACAGCACAGGGCGCCGGCCCCTCTGCCTCCTCCACTCAGCACCGAGGAGCAGGTTACACGCACAGCTAAAACCAACGCAACCCCTCTGCGTTCTAGAGGCGGGTTAGCCAAAGCGGAAGGGCCTGAGAGAAAGGTGGAAGTGGTGAAGCCATTTCCCATGGGCCTCAGATGCAGGGAAACCAGGCCAAGACCAGGTGATGCCACAACGGCCAGAAGAGAAGGGACGGGCTGGAGAATGTCACGGGTGATTGTAACTCCTCGGAAGTAGGACTTCTCTCCAAGCTGTCAGGAAACCTGGCTCATTTTCCTCACAGCGTGGCAAGTGGTGCTGGTGAAGAGAAGCAGGTGCAGGGGGAAGGCCCAGCTGCCCACTGCCCACTGCCCACACACCCTGGGTACCGCAGGCCAGGCAGCCCCGAGGCAGGGAGACTTTGGGGAGCAGCTCTCTGTCCCTCTGAGCCACCCACAGCCCTCCTGTGACACTTCGTAGTATCCAGGAAGATGTTTAGATTTGCCCTCAGAACTGAAATAAAGGGAAAAAGAAATAAAGCAAGCATTGTGAGGCAGGCCACGGTGCCGATGAGCAGCAGGATGTGGGCCAGGAAGAGACCCCAGGACAGTTCTGACTGGGAAGCGACGCACGGCTCCGGAGCTGGAGCCAGCAAACGCACATGCTTAGCTCATCTGATCCTAACAACAGCCCAAGGGCATATCTCTAGCCATCATTCCCCGCTTTTCAAATGAGGAAACCGAGGCTCGGAGATGCCCTGCTGCCGGGGCGTGGTCAGGGTTAGGTCATCTGTGGAGTGGCGTGGTGACAAGTCATTCGGAACACTACTCACAGTGGGGTGGTTGGCCCCTCACTGGCTTTTGTAAGTAAAGTTTCATGCAGCACAGCCACCTTCGCTTGTTCACGCAGCATCACGGCAGAGCTCAGTAGCCGCATCAGCCGCAAAGCCCAACTGTTACTCTGTGGCTGTTCACAGGAGTCTGTCACCTCCGCAGCCCCGGGGCATGAAGAGCTCAGGATGGTGGAACACCAGGGCCACTCCCAGCCAGACTGCCGGACAGCGCCGGGCTGCGGCATGCTCAGGGCCGGCCGGGCAGGCAGATGGCACCGCCTGCTCCTAGCAGAAAACAGAGGAGTGGACAGCAGGCCGCGCAGGTCTCGGAAGAGAGCAAGTGGATGGGATGGCATTTTGGGAGAAGGCCTCGCTGAGGGGGTGACACCTGAGCAGCTGGGGTGAGGGGAGCGGGAGGGGCAGAGGGCAGTTCTGGGGCAGCACTGCCACAGTGCCCTGAGTGTCAGGAAGGGCACTGAGAAGGGGCAGCCTGTGCCCACAGCCCAGTAGGTCTGGGCTCCTGAGGACAGAGCAACAGGAAGGCGCCTGTTCAAGTGGGAGCACTCGCGACTTGCCGAGGGAAAACACCCTTGCTTCCTTCTTGCATTCTTTCTTTTTGAAATTTAAAGAAAAAGTTTATTGAAGATCCGAGAAACAATTCCTAAAAGATTGACTTTTCCAGAAAACTGTAGCTACACAATGCATTGCGTCTATCATGCTAAAACATGCATTAGACACAAATACAAAAACCAAGAAACAATTCACCATTCTTCAGCAATTTGAGCAAAGAGAAAATCCCTAAGGAACAACATGGATGACTTTACTTGCAAAGGATGGGCTCTTTAAGCACCGTTAAAAAAAAAAAAAAGAGTACAATGGATGAGTGTATTCAGTTATAGTCACTGAACTGGACCTTTGGCACCAGGAATCAGCATTTTGTCCTATAGCATTAACACGCATTATTAAAAGTGCGCAGTGTCAAGGAACAGAACCACCAGCATTCTAAAGCAGCTTTGTCAACTAGGCAATAAAACACTCTACACCACGTCTTTGTTGTCCATCACTGAATACACTGGTAGCAACTTTGAAATGGAAAGAAAAAAGAAAAAAGGAGCTGCAACCCCTTTTATTTTGTTTAAAGTCAAAACAAACATCAACTCTGCTATACACTAACAACTTCAAAGTACATCATTTGTACAAGAGAAGAACTAGGAACAAAACATGTAGACAGAGATCCAAACGCGGGTGAGAGCGCCTCACACTGCTTTCCGATGGTGCACAGGAGGGACCGCTTCATAATCACTGGCACTAAACAAGGTTGCTGAATTCTTCGCCAGATACTTGAGGAAACCATGAAGATAATTCAGGAACAAAGCAGGGCTCTGCTGCAGACCAGATGTCCTCTTTCCTGGAGCAGCCCCTCATCTTTCCCTCTGCATATCGCCCCTGATTGGCCTTTTGACGTTCTCGCTGTTTCTGCAGATTCGTGTCCACATATTTGAGTGCTCTGCTTTCTGGAACCCATTCGTCCCAATTTTTATTCCAACCACTGTAATGTATAAACTATTTTACTTGTTTGTCCTTTATGGAAGCCTTTACACCATGAAAGCACAGTACTCACCCTCCTGGAACTTGGGCTTCGGGCGCCGTTTGTAAGTGATGCGCTGTCTCCTTCTGCCACCATCCGACTACCGCCCCCTAAACTACCCCACCCGAGCTCGGTCAGACGCAGTCAGGCGCAGCCGCTCCACATCCTGGGCTGATTTGCCAGTGCCCGAAGACTCACAGTGCCGCCTGGGCCCAAGGCCTTGTTTCCCCGCCCGCCTGCTTCGCCATGCACGGACAGCTTTCTGTACCCTGCCCCTTGTCTGGGCCCGGCTGGCCCCTCCTCTGTTCTGCAGTCAGACACCTCTTAAGGCTCAGGTCACAACTCTGATGTCCCGGTGGCTCCGCACTGCCAGCTAACATCTTCTACACACCAAGCTAAGCATCTTTCTGGGGATAGCTGCAGTAGCGTGGCTGCCTTGAGGTCCTGAAATGGATTCAAATGTTCGCCTTTCAGGGTCGTTTTGATGTTGGGGAAGAGCAGAAGTTGCCAGGCCCTCGTGAGGAGGATGGGTGTGCTGTCATGTTTTACGGGCCTGCCTTTCAGGTAGATGGCACCCGGCAGCAGCACTCAACGCCGTTTTTATCACATCTCATGAGAGACTCACAAGAGGCTTCCGGAACTGCCTCAGAAAGTGGGGTGCATGATGGGAGTGTCCAAAGTGAGGGGGATTAATGTCGATATGTCTTTTACTGTCATTCATAAGTTTTTCAAATTTAAACTTTCACTATTGGATCACATCTCATATTTATATGCAGCCCAAGACAAGATGGCCACCCATGCTCTAAATGATATCACAGAATCAGCTTTGCCATTGAGACTCTTCCAAATCGCTGCCCTTCTGCCCTGTAAGCGGCATTTGAAACTCCCTGAGCCCCTGGCCCTGGAGACAGCACACTTCCTGGTGTTCCGCCCTGCCCTGCCCACATCCCTCAAGGACTCCTTATACCACCCTGCTCCCTAGGGCTCCCCAGGCAGGGACAGCGCCCGCCTCTCATTAGAAAGGCTCCTCCCTCCCCAGCTCAACCACCTGGGTGGGCACCCCCTTCATGAGCCATGGGGCTACTGTCCCAGGTCCACTGTCCCTGCTCTCCTCCCTTCCTGACCACGGTATTCGCTCACACCCTCAGAAAGCAAGAAAGCCCAGTGGGCCTGTGACATGGAACCCTGGATACACAGCTGACAGACGGCGCTTCTGATTCTTCCCAGAATTCAAAAGTATTTTCAAGCGAGAACTGGGCCCAGCCCCGTTCTGCAGGACCCAGGTGTGCTCTGGAGGAAGGAGACAGGCCTGAAGTGCCGACCCAGGCAGGCTCCAGGACAGACAGGTGAAGGAGTGCACAGCGCCCTCATCCGAGGTCGTGCAGTGCAGTAGCCACCTGTGATCAACCAAGATCTGAAAACATTAAGATGGGAAATTCCAGAAACAAGTGATTGATGTTTCAAATTGCACAGCACTCTGAGCAGGGTGAATGGTGCCCACTCCATCCAGCCTGGGAGTGAGCCACCTCTCTGTCCGGCACCTTCATGCTCTGTATGCTACCAGGCCCCTCATCACTGGGCAGCCACCTCAGTTACGGGATCAGCTGTCACCACTCTGCAGCCCCTGTGCTGAGGCACCCCTTATTTTACTTACTACTGGAACCCAGGTGGAAGAGCAGAGATGTTCACAATTTTGTCACAGCATATTGTTAGAACTGTTGTTCTGTTATTGTTGCTGTTAATCTCTTACTGTGACTAATTTATAAACTAACTCTCACCATAGGTGTGCGTATACAGAACAGAACACTTAGGGGGTTGAGACTGTCTCAAGTTTCAGGCATCTCCTGCTGGTCTAGGAACAAATCCCCTGAGGACAAGGGCAGGCTGCTGTATTCAAAGCCTTGACCCGACCACACAGTGGCTGAGACACAGAAGGTCAGTAACATTCTAGCCGCGCTCTGACTTCTCCCACAACTCCACATGAGCAGCCCAGCTGCCTCTGTCCAGCTTTAGAGATGGGTTTGCAGCTCCAAAGACGATCGCAGACATGTGACATACAACAGCTGCTTACGGCGGAGCTGGGACTCTGAGGCTGGAGCATGAGGCAGCATGTGAGAGAGGTGGATGGGGCAGCCTCCTAACACCAGAGAAGGCACTTTGGACCCCAGCTCACAGAGAGGCAGAAGAGCAGAGGCGACCCTCTCAGCTCAGCCTGGAAAGAGAGGCTTCCTGCGGTCTGTTCCCCAGGCACACCCCAGATGCCCAGTCCACACGGCAGGGCATCCTAAGGGCTGGCTCCAAAAATGCAACACCAGACATCAGCTGTTGGGACAGAGGAGGAAGAGCAGGTGGGGCGCCCCAAGACAAGCAGGCACAACTTGGGGACTGGCTCTTTCCTCTCCCAACTGAGTCAGTCAGCCCTGGAAGGGTTTACAGATTCAGCTAGGACTTGAAAAAAACCCCGTGAAGCTCACTGAACCAAATCTCAAGCAGAAATACCAATAAAAAGGAGTGTAGAGAGGAGCTATGCAGGTTGAGGTAGGACCTGTGGGTGCAGTATGCTCCCTACCCCTCTGGCAGCTCTTCCAGGTGATAAGGGCTCCACAGTTTGACTCCTTAAGACAATGACCATGATGATGATGTCTTACACACACTGGTGCTTCCCAGCTTGATCTGTACGTACAGTATCACGCGCAGACCTCCACTAAGCCTGTGGCTTTGTATTGTCCTTGGCACATTTCCAATGAAGGGCCAAGGCCTCAAGTTGTTAAGCAACTTGCCTGAGGTCACACAGCTAGCCGGGAGCAGAGATTTAAATACAGCTTTACAGAAATTGCCTGGGAGAAGGCATTCAGATTTCAGACAGTTGTTGAATTGTGCAACATTTGGATATACATAACAAGATATCTTGGGGACAGGATCCAAGTCTAAATTCATTTACAGTTTATATACACACAGCCTGGAAGTATTTACAGAATAGCTTCGCTACTTTTGTGCATTATGGTCTCAAGTTTCATAGTGTGGAATTGTCCACTTGTGTCATGTCAGTACTCAAAAAGTTTTGGATTTTGGAGCTTTCCAGATTTCAGGTTTTTGGTTTAGGGATGCTCAACTCATATAAACTTTGACTCCAAATCCACTGCTGTTTTCTCTGTGTCATTGCTGAGACAAAAAGTACTATGTGTCAACTAATACCCAGTGGAAGGTCTTGATGGAAGGTGGTACGGCCTACTGGTTAGAACCAGCCCTGCAGCCAGACTTCTGCCACTACTGATCTGTGCATTCCTTCCTCATCTAGAAAAGGAGACAGCAATGATACTTTGAAGGCTTGGAGTTAAAATTAAATGTGTTAATGTACATAAGTGACTAGCACATGTGTCTGGCATACAAGCACTTAATAACCATGCGCTCTATTCCCCCCTCCTAGCCAGATTTACTTAGTGCCTGCTGCAGACAGAGACTTGAGCCTTATTTTGTTGAAGGAGGATCGGATGGGTTGTTCAACAGCTTCTGTTCCCAGGGGGTTTTCAGTCCAGGTGGAAATCACAGCTGTGCAAATTACAGAAGCCATGCTTAGAGCCATGGGGTCCCGGATGCTCTGCCTAAGATTCTGCCCTGTGAGCTGGGGACAGAGGTGCAGGCCTGTAAACCCAGCACTCCGGGAAGCTGAGGCAGGAGGAGTCCAGGCTGGGCAATTTAGTGACTTTCGGAGACTCTGTCTCAAAATAAAAAATAAAACGGGCTGGTGATGTAGCTCAGTGCGAAGGCCCTGAGTTCAATCCCCAGTAGCACCCCCCAAAACAGTAACCTGCCCCACAGCATGATAAAATTGCTGGCTTAGACATTACTCCAGAGGAATAGACCTCCTACCCTAATTAACACCCTTCAGCTCAGAATCTCTCGGCAGCAAGCAGAGCCTGAAGTCTCCGCAGATCCCAGGGTGGACTCTACAGCTGTGGCAGCATGAGAAGCACAGGCTAGATCAGACAACTCTGAGGTGCCTCCTCCCGCCCTCGGGGCAGGGCTGGACTTCCTCTCTTCTACCTTGGGCTCACTGTGGCTCCTGGCTTACGCGCCTCAATGGCCCACAGTGCCCCAATTTCTGTTTTTAATTCTTATCAGTACATGTTGACAGTACATAATGATTATATTCATTGTGGGGAACTGGAACAGCACATAACAAACATCACAATTCTTTTTCCCCTTCCTCTCCATTCCATTGAAAAAAAATTTGTTTTTGGCCAGCCTCAGATTTATTTTATAAATCTTTATCAATTATCATAAACACAGATTAAGAGCCAGACTAATGGGCAAAAAAACATACAAAATACATAAGACAATTATACTAAATCAAGGAACACTTTTAGATACATTGGCCGTACTGAATTATAATAACTTTTTCTCATTTTTTCTCACATAGGAGAAACCACTCAAGGGGAATTAGGTCAGTGGCAATGTGCCTACCTCATAGTCCAAGGACCTGAGTTTGTTCCCGGTACCAGAAAGAGACCATTCCATATTTAAGCTTGTGTGTCTGATTTACTTCACTTAACATTATGTTCTCAAGGTGCGCATCTGTTTTCCTCCAACTGACAAGTTTACTTTTCTTTATGGCAGTAGTACTCCATTGTGTGTAAATACCACATGTCTTTATCCATTCATCTGTTGATGGACATATAGGCCACTTCCAAGATTTAGCAATTATGAATTGTGCTGCTATAAACATGGGTGGGCATCTATCACTGAAATATGATGTCTTTAACTCTTTTGGGAAGATACCTAGAAGGGGAATAGCTGGGTCAAATGGAATTTGTGGTTTTAATTTTTTGAGGAATCTCCACACTGATTTCCATAGTGGTTGGACCAGTTTACGCACCCACCACCAATAAAGCAGGGCTTCTTTCCATGGCCTATGCAGGCTCTCCAGCAGTTGTTATCGCTTGATTTCCTGGTAATGGCCGTTCTTTCTGGAGTGAAATGGAATCTCAGTGTCGTTTTAACTTGCATTTCTTAGAGGGCCAGTGGTGCTGAACACTTTTTCATGTATTTATTGGACAGTGCCCCGATGTCTACCTGCAGCCCAAACCTTCCCCAGCCCCAGGCTCATTCCACCCGGCCCGTGCCAAGGTCCAGACTCGGCATTGCAGACTGACACGCCCGTCTCCATGGCGACCTGCTCTCAGAACATTCTGTGCCAGTGAAATGGTACCGCCCCTCTCCCTGTGGCTTAGGCCACCCTCTCCGTCCGGCAGGACCGAACCCCACTGGCTCTCCCATCTGCGTATCTGAGTCTAACCACTCCTCACTGCTTCCTGCCTCCCCATCCGCCACGGTGCCATGGCCTAGCCTTGCTCCTTGACAGCCCGGACCCAGGGTGGAGACGGCTCTGCCATGCTTCCGCCGCAGTGGCCCCACCAATGCAGGGCAGCAGACCGCGTCTTCAGAGGTCACACGGCCCTCCCTTACCTGTGCCTCATTTCCCAATGCTTTCCCTAGTCAGTGACCTTTTCTCCTCCAGCCCTGGTACTGGGTATCTAATCCAGGGGCGTTCTCCCTCAGCTCCTTTTTGGAAATTTTTTTATTTTGAGACAGAATTTCACTAAGTTGCCCAGGTGGGTGGAGTCGAACTTGTGATCCTCCTGCTGCCTCAGCCTCCCTAAGTGCAAGCACCACCATGCCCGCCTGGGTTTGTGCACAGTGGAACTGCCTTCTGCCGGACACTCCCACTGTCTGCAGTGCCCCTCACCTGAAGACAGGCCCATTCTCTGCCCCAGGCAGCTGCTCAGACGGTGCCAGACCAGTAAGGCCTTCGTCACCACCCTTTGAGGAAGCCCATGCCCCTGCCCTCCCCGTTCTCCCCTGCATCTGCCCCCGAAGCACCTGTCTTTACTCCCTGTGTTCTCCTAGCAGAACATAAGCTCCGGGAGGACAGGGACTGCTTCTTTTGTTTACTGAGGTTCCAGCCCTTAGAGCAACGCACATGCTAGGTGCTCACTAATTGACTGAAAGTCTGTGCCATCCTGGTGTTCTACAGAAGGAGGACAGCCTCCAACATGCCTGCAAGTCCTGAAATCCTGCCAGTTGCGGCTAGAGAGTATGGCCGGCTAAAGAAGGCTGCCCTGGAACGGGGCAGTCAGGGACAGAGGAAGGAGATGTCGCTCCTTGGCAGAGCACGTGTCTCACTCACACTGGGAAGAGCCGCAGCGGGGGCTTTGGCTGAGGGCCTGGGTACCTGGCAGGGGGAAAGCTGAGCATCTGGGTAGACAGGGGACAGTGTGTCACAGCACGCGCCCACAGGTCCTCACTCGGTGCCAGGCGCTGCACCAGGTGTAGGAACCTAGGTCCCACCTGCAGGGTCATCAAGTCCACAGGGGCAAGGCTAGCTTTTGCCATGGGCCCTTTCATGTCTTCAACATCTACTTAAAACCTCTGTCTTCCTCACAGACCTTGGCCACTCCCTCCAGTGTCACTGGGAAACTTCACTTCCTACCACACAGGAAAACAGAAGTCATCAGCCTAGAATGACCTCTGCTTCCAGCCAACAGGCCTGCCTATCTCCCTGTGTGGGCCCCGCTGCGCCCTCTCCCTCCAGCGTGGCTCAGAGGTGACCTCTGAATTACACTATCCTTCGAGCTGACTTGCAGATTCTGAAGCCCATGGTACTTTGCACTCTGGCACTGATCAGGCTGCTGAGGGAGCTCTCGGAATTAGTGCAGAAAAGATAATAGGGGCCCGGGGCAGAGAGAGTAAGTGGGCAACTCAGGTCACCCAGGGAGGGAGCCACGGAGCCCTGGTGGGGGAACCAGGTCAGTTCTGGCTGGGGCAGACACAGCAAAGCGGACTTGAGGCAGCAGGGACCGCCACAGGAGCTGAGCAAGAGGCAGCCTGGGACCAGTGCCCCAAAAGCTCCTGAAATATCACAGATCTAAATGGCCAAGGATAGCGATGCGTAAGAAAAAAGAAACAGCCTTTTCTTCTGTGTATCCACTTAACGGGAGGCCCAAAATCAAGAGGGTGGGCTTAAGCCCTGGAGGTGACAAGGAGGTGCAGTGTGGGACAGGAGCCAGGGAGCAGAAAGCTGGCCTGGGGCTGTGGACGTGGCGTCGGCCCCTGCTGGTACTTGCAGGGTGGATAAGGAGCCAGGCTCAAGCTGGGAACGCTAGGGGGATAGTGACAGCTGCAGTACAGGCTGGCGACAGAGGAGCCTTCAGCAAGGCCCGGGGAGCAGCAGGGCAGGTGCAGGGCGCAAGGGCTGGCTCCCCCTCCAGGAGGCTGCAAAGCACAGGCCGGAGAGGGGAAGGCCGCTTGCGGAGGGGAGAAAGGGGAGGAGAGCCAGAGGGAGCAGGGAGGCTGCTCAGGGTGCAGGTGAAGCTGCTCTCGCTGGGGTGGGAGGACAGCACCTAGGCCCACCAGAAAGACAACGCTGTGAGGGAAATTCCCAGAGTGCTCCATGTTCCATCTGGGGCAGAGGGAAGTGACAGGGCCCACTTATCCAGAAAGGGGCCAGGGATGCGCTCCAGGTGAAGTGTAACCCTCCCACACACACCCCAGGAGGGGCCCGCTGAGCTTGGTGACTTAACAGGGTCCACAGGACCTGCACGCCTGATGCACACTGCACGGTGTCCCCAGTGTGCAGGCCACGCAGGTGTGCAGCTTTTGCTACAGCACCGTCTAAGCATGCACCACTGCCGGCCTCCAGATACCAGTATGCAAAACACACGAGTCACTGTCACTGTAAACAGTGTTTCTCTGTCAGAATCGAGTATTTTCACTTTCATCTCCTCCTTGGTCCTCCGCCTCACTTCCTCCTACAACAGGGCTTACCAGAGGCCATCGAGGCTGCTGTCTGATCCCTCAACTAAAGCTCTTCTCCAAGCAAAGCAACAAATGTGTGCTGGTCCAGCATGGTGGCAGAAGCTGCAGGTGCCGCAGCCCTAGGACAGCTCCTGTCCTGCAGCATGCCCTCTCCTGTCCCCAACAGGGCCACAGACTCCCACCTGCTACAGCTCCACTGGGTGAGAGTTCCTGCCTAGAGGATCCTCAGAAAAACCACGACCTGGGCAGAGAAAGCTCTTCAGGTACTGGGTCTGCCCCCACCCCAACTTTAACTCTTAAAAACCCTATCAGTGGTGTCAGGCAGCTTCTCACCAATGCTCTGCATCCCTTCACGAAGACAGGGTGGGAAGAGCACAGGAAATGCAGTCAGAAGACTTGGGCTAGGGTCCTGCCCTTCCCTAGGTGCCATGAGATCTTTCCTATCACTTCTGAGCCCCAGTGTGCAACCACGCAAAGCGGAAGGAATGGCACCTGCCACTGAGAGGGAAACGCTCCTGGGAGGCAGGGAGGGTCTGACAGGCCCCTATGTGAGGTAGGCTAAGCCAGATGGCATCATTCTCATTTCTGGGACCTAAGTAAGTGTTGCTGGCAGCTCAACAAGCCCCACTCAGCACGTGTTCCTAGGAGCTCAGAGCTCAAGGGAGACTCACCCCACGCACTCAGTGCCATGCACAGACCTCTGTTTAAGCTGACTCTGTGGCAGGTTCCAGGGGACACAAACACAGGTCTTGTTCTGAGCTCGCTTGTCGGGCAGAGCTCAGAGTAGCATCTTTTCGTGTTAGGGCCGGGGGCAATCTCCCGCAGAACTTGCTCTGTGGCTGGGAACTGACCCTCGGCCATGGGGGGAATCTGGGACTCCTTGCCAGCTCCTCAGACTGAGGAAGAAGCGAGTAGATTCGCTCTCTGAGAAACCAGAGTGGGAGTCCGGGCCTCAGCAGAGACTAGGCGCATGCTGGTCCTGCGGCAGAGCTCAGAGGTTATTTACACTCACGATCCGAGACTGGAGAACAATTCCGCCTCAGTGACTCTAGGGGTGTCACCAAGGACACAATGAGAACAAAATGACAGGAGCAATCACAAAGCACCGTGACAAGGACATAGCTCACAGCAAGGGATTACTTTTTTCTTCGAGGTCCTCCCCTGGAAAGTGGGGAGAACCAGAGGTTTGCCTGTCTAACCGCCTGGGGCCAGACTCCCAAGGCCTGTAGCGCCCCACTCCCAAGTGCACTTGCAGCGGCTGGTCCCGCTCTCCCTACATTCAGCCCACCCCAGGCGCCTGATCTCCGCAGGCTCGGGGTGCAACCGGCCTGCTGGGCCAGGAGACCCTACGCTGCCTGTGCCGAGGACCCAGGGAGGGGCAGCCAGGATCTGAGAGCAAACTCATTCCGTAGAATTACAGCAAGGACAAAGCCCGTTATGGGAGGCTGGCGCATCCCACCTCCATTTCATTCTACCTCGGCAGCAATTTCTGCCTCTCAGTCAAAGCAGAGTTAGCAGCAGCAGCAGCGCTGAGAGGATCGGGTTTTCACCAAAACATCACATCGCCGCAGTCAGCAGAGCGGGCGGCTGCACCAGGCCTGAGGTCTGGGACCAGCCGTGGTGGTCTACATCAGTTACCTGGCTCGCACCCAGAACCGCTACAGTCCTGCAGCGCTTCACCAGTTCCTTCGCGTTTGGCTTCTGGAGGACTCCCGGAAAATGCACGCAGCCCTGGAGAGGGGAGGAGAGCGGCCTTCGTCGCCCCCCGATCCCACGCCGCACTCGTCCCACAAACGCGTTCTGCGCGGTCGGGCCGCCGAAGGCTCTCCCGGGCTGCGGAGCGGACGCAGCGGCGGCTTGCACGGGGCCGCGCGTCACCAGCCTCGGCGCCACGGCCCCGCCCCGCCCCGCGAGGTGACGGGGTTCGCACGAAAGGGACCCGAAGCAGCCGAAGACGGACGCTGGGCGGCGCCGCACAGGCCGATGACCAAAGCCGCCGTGGCCCGGTCCACCCGAAGTCCCCGAACTGCCGGACCCGGGTCGGCGCGGGAGACGCCGGGCACGCTGGGCAGAGCGCGCTTTCCGGGTGCCCGGGCCTCGGCGCCTGCGGGGGGCGCTGTCACCGCCCCAGTCCGCGCCCACACCCTCTGCGGGTCGCTCGGGGCCGGGGCGGGAGGTGCCGAGGTGCGCCCGCGTTTTCGGCTCCCGACTCACTGTGCCGAGCCGCCGGCGTCCGGGCGACGTCCGGGCCTCCCGGATGGGGCGCCGGCGGCTCCGCGAGGAGGGGGAGGGGGAGGGGCGGGGCCTGGATGGGCGGGACCGGATGGGGGCGGAGTCGGGGGCGGAGTCGGGCGGGCGCGGGACCAGCCGCTGAAGCAAGACTGGGCACGTCCACCCTACGAGTGAGGAGACACTCAGCCACGGCTCTGCTAGAACTTGGACCCACGTCTCCTGACTCCTAAGCGCAGGGCTCCTGCTTTCCGATGCAGCCACTCCCGGAGCACTTGTTCTGAACAATTCGTACATTCTGTAAATTCAGCATTCCAGCTCTAGCCTTTACCGTCGGGCAGACGGCTGTCGGAAAGGCGCTTGGCCGCTCGGAGCGCTCCAGTGAGAGAATTACGCCTGTGGGAGTCGGCACGCAGGCGTGCACAGCAGCCGAGGAGAAACAGGAGGGATCGTGAGGGCGTGTCACGAGGCGGGGCAGGGGCCAGGGTTGCAGCAAGTGTAGAGGTGGAGTCCGGGAGCAGCTGCTGCTCGCTGCCAGCCTGCTGTCCACCTGGTCTCCTGTTGCTCAACAAATGCGGGAAATCCAGCCTGTGGGCCTGCGTGGGACTCTAGCTGCGCGCACTATCTGTGAAAAGCCGTCCTGCGCACCTTGCTCGGGCCAGGTCCTCACTGAGCTCCTCTCGCTCTCCCCCGGGACTATGTCTTCCCTTCTGCTGGCCCCTGCTTGCCCTCTTCTCATTACCCCCACAGCATGATCCAGGTATTTCTGTGTTTTAGAAACTGTGTGTCCTGTCCCTAGCTGGTCACGTCGCTCTCTGGTATGCACATGTTCAGGAGTGCTCGGGGCTCTGGTACTGCGGTTGGCTGTGATTCACTCAGGAGTCTAAGCTGGGGGAGAGGAATCTTAGATGCGTGTTACTTAGAAGTCAAGGCCAGGTTTTCAACTCCCTCTGTTGTCCTGGATTTGTGGGCAGGAGGTCTGAGAGAACAGAGAGGACAGATGCTGGGATTCAGCCCAGCCTGACAAAGGAGACACGATCTCTACTCTCGACAATCTTGAAGGTGGATGGGAAGGACAGGATGCAATGTACATACAAAATAAACATTAAATACTTGCAGGTGATAACTGAGATTTATTAAGAGTTACTATGTACCAGGTACTATGTTCATGATTTTATCCATACAAATCCATTTAATTAACAGCCTTATTTTGTAGATGAGACAATTTGTGTGTTGAACAGTTTGCCCCGAAATGCAAAACTCTCAACGTGAGAGAGGTGAACCTAGGAAATCTAGTTCTGGTGCTCTTGGCTGTTACACTACCTTGCCCCTTAAAGAATTGCTAGGTGTGAATTCAAAGCAAACAATCTGAAGATGAAGACAATTTTTTTTTTTTTTTGGTACCAGGGATTGAACTCGGGACCTTGCGTTTGCGAGGCAGGCGCCGGAACCACTGAGCTAAATCCTCGGCCCCCGAAGACAATTTTTAAGTGTTAGTATTTTGAAAACATTTAATACTAAGTTCAACATTATCTCTAACATTAAACAGATCCAGTTGTCAACCTACATTCACCTGGGAAATGAGAGGACTGTACTGCACACTAGCTTTTTAAGCAGAGAGAAAGAGCTAATCATTTCATCTGTTTCTTCTCCATGCAGCAAGATTGGCCCTGGCACCAAAAGATGTGGACTTCAGCTGTGTAGTTTACTGGGTAAATTGGGGGTGCCGGCGACTGAGGCCTTGGCTGTCAAAGATGAGGCTGACGGAGAGGTAGGACACCACCTCCTAGAATACAGATGGATGCCTTGTCTTCCCCAGGCTCTTCTGAGACCCGACTCAGCTTAGTGAGTTGGTTGAATGGAGCAAAAAGTCATACTTTCCATCAACTAGAGATTGGTGAGGTCAGATGAGGAGGAAGAATCCTCTTCTCGCCGTGGGTTGCACCTCTGACTTCCATTACAAGTTACAGTGGAAAGTCGTTGGTTGGAAACAACATGTGGAAACTGACAGCGCAGCAAACCACTCCCAGGCAGAAAGCACACCTGAGGGGCCCGTGCCTGGAGAATGCTCTCTCGCTGGCCACGTAGCTGAGTGAGCGAAGGTCTGTGGGTTTTCTGTGTGTTATTTCCTGACCCAGTGATGTGCAGTCCGTTTTTACCCCCTCTCTGCCTGTGTGCTGACCATCACGGGAGGAGAGGCAGGGGCACTGAGGGGCCAGGGAGCATCTCCCAACCTGATGCAAATTTAAGACCCTCTTTTCCAGCAGAGCCTGTGTGTATGTATCTAGCAGCTGGGATTAAAAAAAAACCCTCAAGTTTCTTTTGTTCTACCTTGTTTCTCATTATTGTTAACTACTTCATGTAAGTTCAGCACCAGTACTTTGGTTTGTTAGTTTTTTCAGTACTGAGAATTGAACCCAGGATCTTGGCATTGAGCTACATCTCCAGCATCTCCCCTTGGTTAATTTTTTTTGGTTAATTTTTATTTTGAAATGGGGTCTTGTTAAGTTGCTAAATTGCCCAAACTGGGCTGGAACTTGCAATCCTTCTGCCTCCTCCACTCAGAGTGCTGTGATTTGATTGTAGGTGTGTGCCGTCACACCTGGCCACACCACATTTACAAGCAGACCTGCACTGTACCTATGACATGCTTTTTGTATTTGTTGCAGGGATTGCCTGCTTAATCCATACATCCACCCCTTCCCATGTCTGCTCATGGTTTGGTTGTCTCATAGGTTTTCGGCTAAAGAAATTAGACTTCTGTCGTCCTAAATTTAGGCCTGATGTCTTCATTATACACATGACATTTTTTTCTTGAGAATAGTACTTATTCTGTGGGGAGAGATTTGGAACAATGCTCGTGTGACCCTGCTTAGTCACGTCAACCATGTCATACACAACAGGGCAGAAGCACTGAGGAAAAAGATATAGCTCAAGAAGGGCCCACCCTGGGAGAGACTGACAAAGTGCACGTGTCTTTGCTCTGATCTTCCCTCTGTGTTCACGACCTGCAGTCATCCTCAGGAGCCTCATGCTAACTTTTTGGGCAAATAATAGGCTCTAACTGGGGCTGTGTCCTTTATACAGCTCCCCTGATCCCATACATTTCCCCCCTTTTAAAACAACTTTAGAATTATAATTTTAACACCATAAAATTCACCCAATCGATGAATTTTTAGTAGATATAATTTGTTTTATGGGGGGGAAGACAGCTACACTTGTGTTTGTGTGGGGAAGAAAGTCATGGTCATGTTTGTTACCCAGGTGGAGTTTGCAAAGGGAAGCAAAATTTTCCAGAACGCTTTTGTTTTCAAACTGAATTGTTTGCAAACCGAAGTGTTCCTGAACTGAACTGTTACTGCACAATTGTGTAACCATAACTGCAGTGGAATTAGACCAAATCCATCACTGTGTATGACTATTTGTGGTCAATCCTGACTGCCAGCCCCGGCCTCTGGTAAGAGATTTGCTTTCTGTTTCCACAGTTTGGCATTTTGGTGAAAATTTATATAAATAAGTATGTAGTATTTTGTGTCAATTAGAATAATGTTTTTGAGCTTCATCCACTTACTTGCATGTCAGTAGTGTGTTCTTCCTAATTGCTGTATGTGATTAGTATGCCATTGTATGAATATACAATATTTTATCTACTCACAGACTGTTGGACATTTAGATGATTTCTACTTTGGAGTATTATATTCATAATACTGTCATGGACATTTGAATACCAAGTTTTCTGTGCACATACATTTTCATTTATTCTTAGACATGTAAAATTACTTGCATTATATTATAAATCTACATTTAATCATTTAGAAATCACCAAATAGTTTTCCAAAGTGGCTTAATGATGTTGCATTTCTTCCAGGTATGTTCCAGTTTCTCCACATTCCTGATAACACTTGTTACTGTCAGTCTTCTGTTTTTTTAATCAATTTTATTGGTACATTTTAGGTATACAATATAATGACATTCACTGTTGGAAATTTGCACCTTTACATAATCTCTCTTGGTTCTTATGTTTTCCCCCTTCCCCTGCCCTCCCTTCAACCCCTCAATCCGTCCCTATTTACAAAGACTTTGTTTCCATTTTTTCATTTTCTCATATGAATTCCATTCCCTTCTTTCTTTTCCCCTACCCCTCCCACTTCCCCTCCCCCTTTGCCCCTTTTCTTCCAATTTCACATTATCTATTATACCTTTTAGTCCTTATTTACACTTTCAGTTTCTCACACTAG
>NW_004624807.1:930795-943064 GCF_000247695.1 Heterocephalus glaber
TTGCCAGTTCAGGGAGTCCAGGTGGTTGAGTATCAGATTGTTCCATCTCATTTCCCTTTGGGGTTGTTTTAGGTGATCTGGAAGTCTGGTTTTGAGACTTGTTTATGTGTCTTCTCAATTCAGTGGGGGTCGGGCGAGGGATGTGTGCTGCTGGTTCCTGCATGGCTCACCTCCTCGGCACTTGGGGTGGTGGTATGGTGGCCCAGAAGGTTCATCTCCTCTGTACTGGAGGCAGCTCTGCTCCTCTATAGTTGGGGCAGTGGTACGGTACCCCGGAATCCTGTCAGTCTTAATTTAGCCATTCTTGAAGGAGACCCAGGATCTTCTTGTGGTTCTACTTCTTATTTCCCTTCTAACTCACAATGTGAGCATCTTTTCAGCCTCGTTGCTTCCATTTGTTTGACTTCTGTGGGAAATGTCCATGCAAATCTTTTGCTCCCTTTTTTCTCCTCTTATTAGTGAGTTCTAAAAGTTCTTTATATATTGTGGATATACTGTACTGTATTTTTTTTCTCAGATATATGTGGCGCAAATATTTTCTCTTGGTCTGTGGTTTGCCCTTTCATTTTTGTAACTATGATTTTTGAAAAGCAAAATTTGAGATTTTCATGAAATATAATTTATCAATTTTTTGTAGTATGGATATTTTGAATGTCTTATTTTGTTTTCTAGAAGTTTATAGTTTTTATTCTCATATTTAGGTCTATGATTTGTTTCTTGTTTGTTTGATTTGATGTTGCTGGGGATTGAACCTAGGGGCCTTCACACTGAACTAATATGCCCCCACCTTTTTATTTTGAGACAAGGTCTCACTAGGTTGCCCAGCATGGGTCTGAACCTCTAGACCTCTTCCCTCAGTCATCCAGAGTGCTGTGCTTACAGGTGTGCACACCACACCAGCTTCAGGTTAATTTCTGTACATGGAGAACGGTAAGGATCGAGGCAGTGTTATTGTTTTTTTGTTGTTTTGTTTCTTTGCATATAGATATCCTAGCCTTTCTACCATTGAATCATTCTGGCACCTTCATTGAAAATTAGCTGATCCGATGTTTGAATCTATTTCTGGGTTCCTTATTCTTTTCCATTAAATTATATGTCCATCTTTTGACTGATATCACACTGTCTTAATTACTGTAGCTATGCAACAAGTATAGAAACAGTTCGAGCAAGTGATCCAATGTTGTTTTACAACTGTTTTGGCTATTCTAAGTTAGGGATTGGTGTCTTTGTGAATAAAATTTTCTTGACACATACTTATTCCTATTCATTTATGTATTTTCTGTGGCTGTTTGTGTTTTGGGTTTTTTTTTGGTACCGGGGATCAAACTCGGGTCCTTCTGCTTGCGAGGCAGGCGATGGAACCACTGAGCTAAATCCCCAGCCCTGTGCCTGTTATTTTTAAATATAATGGTGAGATGAGTATTTGCAACAGAGATTTTGTGGACTGCAAGGCCTAAAATATTTATGTGGCCATTTATAGAAAGTTTTCTGGCCCTTGGTCTAGTCCTTTATGTTATCATATAAAATTATCAATTTGTGGAAAATAAACCTGCTAGGATTTTCATAGAGGTTGAATTGAATCTATGAATCAGTTTGAAGGGAATTGCTATTTTCACAGTAAGTCTTTCAGTCCATGAACATGGTATTTCCCTTCATTTATGGGGATCTTTGGTATTTTCCTTCATTTATATGGATCTTTCATTTCTCTGAGCAATTTTATAGGTGTCAGTGAACAGACTGCACATTTTGCTAAATTTATTCCCAAATATTTTATTCCTTTTGATACTTATTACAAACAAAATTTTAATTCCACAAAATGTGATAAAATATGGTAAATATTTAAATTTGTAAAAATTTTTTATGGTAAAAAACACATTACCTCTAATCCTCTCAAAATACTCCCCCTCACTTCAGATATCTTTCTTGCCACTTCTTAAGCAATTCTGGAAGTCCTCTTGTGCGAGTCATCAGTTGCCCTGTCATGGTTGCCTCAATGTCTTCAATGTGGCTGTCTCAATGTCCTGAATCATTTCAAAACATTTACTTTTCATGGTCATTTTAACTTTGGGGAAGCCAAGATTAGTATGGTGCCAGAGCCAGTGAATAAGATGGATGAGATAGACCATAATCTTTTTATTTGACAGACTTCCCTGTAAACATTTGGCCATGAGAGATAATCAAACAATATGTTGAATGCTTAAAATATGATTACAGTAAAAGACACATTGTCTTAATCCCCCTCAAAATACTCAAAATACTTCACCTTCAAAAACATACCATTGTTCTTGGCAATGTGTCCTTTACTATAATAAGATTTTAAAAAATTAAACATCCAACATATCTTTTCATTACTCTGTGTATTTTCAGATCATTTATTGATATTATATGAAATTACAATGGATTTTTTTATCCTATATCTTATGACTTTGTTAAACTTGGTAATTATTCTAGTAAGCTTTTGTAGTTTTCTGAGCATATTTTTACATGCAAGATCATGTCATTTATTGTAGCTCTTCCTTTCCAATCTGTATGCCTTTATTTTTCTTGGTGTATTGTGATGGTTAGAATCTCTAGTAAATTACTGAATAGAAGTACTGAGAACAGACATCCTTACCTTGGTCCCAAGCCTAAGGAAACCATTCACTTAATTTTAATGTCACTGCATTGCAGGCTTCTTATAAATGCTGTTATCAGACTGAAGGCATTCTGGTATAATTCTAATTTACTTTGCTCTTTTTAAAATCATGTGTGTTGGGTTTTGACATAATCATATGGATTTTATTCTTTGTTTTGTTGATATGATGTATTGCAGTGATTCTCAACTAGGGTATTTTGCTTCCCAGGGGACATTTGACAGTGCCTGGAGAAATTTTTGTCAAGTAGGGAGGGAAAATTTGGTGAGTAGAGAGGATTCTGCTAAACATCTTTCAGTGTGCAAGAAATGATTTAATCTAAAATATCAGTACTCCTGGTATTGGGAAATCCTGGTGCATTACATTATTGGTTTCTAAATGTTAAACCAAGCATGCACTCCTAGGATAAACTCCATTGGATTATATTGTAAAATCCTTTTCTTGGATTTTTGTTGGATTTGACTTGCTACGGTCCTGAGCCAGGCATGGTGGAACACACCTATAATCTTAGCACTAGGGAGGCTGAGGTAGGAGAATCATCTTGAGTTCGAGGTCAGCCTGGGCTACATAGTGAGTTCAAGGCCAGCCTGAACTACATAGCTATATTCTGATTAAAAAACAAACAAACAAACACATTGCATCTTTGTCCATTAAGAATATTAGTCTGAACTTTTATTTTCTTATTCTGGCTCTGAATCAGACTGCTAGTGATCTCACAGACTGAGAAGAAAAGCATTTTTCCAAGAGACTTTGTATGGGCTTGGTATTATTTAAGACTTTGATAGAATTTATCAGTACAGATAACTGATAAGCTAACTATGAAGTCCTGGGCCAGGACTTCTGTGTGAAGATGTTAGTTGTGTATTCAATTTCATTACTTGATTCAGGTTTTCTATTTCTTGTTGAGGCAGTTTTGATAAGAACTTGTCAACTTCAGTAAACATTTTCAGACTTGTTGGCAGCAAGTGTTCCTAATACTCTTTCCAGTTCTTCAAATTTTGGTAGGTCAAAGGTTATGACCTCTCTTTCAGTCCAGATTTTGATAACTGTGAAAACACTTCACACATACCCTGTCATTCTTTGTAACCGTTGTTTTTTATTTTGTCGATCTTTTCAAAAAGCAACTACTGATTTTTCTATTATCTATTTCATTTACTTCACCTGTGATCTTTTGGCGGGGGGTTGAGGCAGGGTCTCCCTTTGTAGGTCAGGCTGGCCCTAAACTCACTATGTATCCCAGGCTGACCTGGGACTCTCAGCAATTCTACTGCCTCAGCCTCCCCAGTGCTGGAATTCCAGGTGCGTGCTACCACACCTGGCTACTTCAACTGTGATCTTTATTTCCTTCCTTCTGCTTACTTTCAGTTGCATTTGCTCTTTTTTGGCCAGTCTGTTTTTAAAGTTTAGATTATTTTTAGATTCATCCTGTACATTTCCAAACACTGCATTGCTGCATCCCATAGATTTTGATACTGTTTTCACTTACATTCAAAATATTTTCCAATTTCTCTTACAATTTCTTTTCTGACTCATGGGTTATTTATAAGTTGTTTAATTTCAAAATATTGGAAATTTCCCAGATTTCTTTGACTTCATCCGAAGAGAACATACTTTGGATGATTTAAATCCATTTCCATTTATTCAAACTTGTTTGTGGACAGAATCCGTGTGTCTTGGAAATATATACTAATGAGTAGAATGCTTATTCTGCTTTGGGTGGAATGACCTATAACTTTCAATTAGGTAAAGCTGGTTGGTTGACAGTGGTTTCAAGTCCTAGACTCTTGCTGAGTTTTTGGTTTATACGATCAGTTATTGAGATGGATGCTGCAGTCACTGTAACGGTGGATTTGCCTGTTCTTGGAGTCCTAACTGGGATCCTCTTCACTGACTTTATCCTAAAATGACCACCTTTAGCCTTGATAGTACTGCTTTGAAATCTTTGCCTGGAGTACATATAAATGCTCCAGTTTTCTTTTGATTAGTGTTAAGATGGTATGTATTCATTGTATTAATTTTCTATTTCTGCATAACAAATTATCCAAAAACGTAGTGGTTCAAAATGGCATGCATGAATTTGGAGCTTCTGGGGAAGTAGCTGGACACAGTTTGGTTGAGTTCTCTAGGTTCTCTCCTAAGCTACAAGCAAGTTGTTGGCTGCATACTGGTCATCTCAAGGCCCAACTGAAAAAGGCTCCGTTACAAGAGCACATGGTTGTTGGCAGCATTCAGCTCCCGGCAGGTTTTTGAACTGAGAGCCTGAGTTCTTTGCTGGCTTTTGGATAAAGCTAGCCTCAGGGACTAGCTATGTGGGCTGCTCTGTTAGCTTCTTTCAAGGCGTGCAAAGAGGAAAGTCAGTAGTGTGCTAGTAAGACAGGGATCATGATCTAATTTAACCTAACTGTAGAAGTGACATCCCATCACCTTTTCTGTGTTCTGTTGGTTAGGAACAAGTCCCTAGGTCTAACCCAAGCACATGATTACCAGAAGACAGGAATCACTGGAGACACTGCCATATCTCCTCCTATAATTTTAGGTTACTACAGGGTCCTTCTGCAATATTCCTGTTTTCCTGACATTTTGTCTTTATGGAATGGGGAAGTTACTTCATCCCTGGGGTTGCACCATACATTTTTCACCCATTTGCCTGTCTATCAGTCTACCTATGTTATTGTTTCAGTAAGATTTTGGGAGGGAAGAAAATAAATGTATGGAAACTGCCATCCTGAACTAGAATTCATTTTTTTCTTGACTTGCACTTAGACTTTTGAAAAATGTCAAAATATACCTAAGGCTGTGATATGAGAAACACACATAAAAACTTCTTAACCTACATTGGGTAGTTATAACATTTCCCAATATATAGATAAGGAAACAGATCCAGAGAGGTAATTCTTCAATGAAGTTGGAAGTCATCTACCAAAAGGTAGAAAGGCAACTATTTTGCATATAGTCAAACCAGATGACAAGCTCCTCAATGATTCTGAAAGTTTTCAAACTCTTGGCAAGGGTTGAAGAGCCAACATCTTAACAGTGGTCTCGGCATAAAGGCCTCAAGCCAAATCTCATCAAATAGGAGATGTTTGGATCAGTAAGCTAGATAGAACCCTCAAGAGATAATCTTCTGAGGACTTCTGGGAAGATGGCGGAGTGGTGAACAGCAGAGAAACAGCCTCTCCAAGATTTGGTGTCCAGACATGAGGAAGAGGAGGAGGGAAATGGGTCTGTGGGACCCAGCAAGGATCTGACTTGAGAATTGAAGCCCACAGGGAGAGTGAAAGAAAAAGGAGGTGGCAAGCAGCTCTTTCTCTGAGCCCTGACTCATTGCACAAGAGGCGCTGCTTGAACGTGCAGACACACAGTGACTACTGGTGACCCCAGAGGCCTCCACAGAGAAACGCACCAGTGGAACAGAGCAGTAGACACAGTGGACTGCAGTGGAGAGGTATTTGGAACCAGAGCTCCCCCAGGAGAGGGGCGACTGGCCAGTAGCCATCTTGGAGAGGGCCCAACTGAACTTGGAACTCAGAGCAGCTGCAGGCTGGCTCCATCAGGGTGAAGTAGAACCAAGTTCAAGTCAGCAGATCAAGGAGCCAAGTTTAAGCTGGCAGGGAGCCGAGTACAGGCCAGCAGGAGGCACATGAAGTGTTGCAGGCTGAACAAACCGAGTTCCAGACTCACAGCCAGAAACCAGCCTGAACTTCAGAACTAAAGGTGCAGACTTTCTGGAATTACTCATTATCCCACTGTAAACCTATGGCTGGCTTGTTGGGATCAACATGGATCTGGGCTCTGTGTGCCCAATTTGTCTACCAGTGATGGCAGAGATACACCTTGAAGTGGACATTTTTTTTCCTGGCTTTTGTCCTCTCATTTTCTTGTTATTGTTTCTACCTAAGGGTGACTGTTGTTTCTAGTTTTTGTTGTTCTGTTCTTTTAGTTTCCTTCTCTTTCCCTCCTGTCTTCACCAGTTTGCCAAAATTTGCTTAATCGTCCTTTCTCCTCCAGCCTTACTTCTAATCTCTTCCTTTCTTGTATTTCTCTATCCCCCTTGCCCTAACCCTTTTAAAATTTTCTGCCCTTAGGGTAAAATCAGCATATGGAAAGCATATTTACTATATACAATTTTCTGGTTTGTTTCAGATTTTGTTATATAATCACAAATCTAGTTCATATGGTTAAAGGTGGCAAATAGTTTCCACAGTTTGTCATTTTCTAGGCTGTTTGATACTATTGTAATTGCTGATTGTACTACTTTAGCCAAGGTGAGATAATTGTTCTAATCAGTTGTTCTTCCTGGTATGGCAAGACTAAGATTGCCTAAAGGTCATAAACAATACCATAGGCTAGTGCCAGGGCTAGGCCAAATAGGCAGCAACTTCTCATCCCCAATAATTGAATAGGTAGGATCTTATTTTTTTTTTGGTACCAGAGATCAAACTCGGGTCCTTGTGCTTGCGAGGCAAGTGGCAGAACCACTGAGCTAAATCCCCAGCCCTAGGTAGGATCTTGCAACAGATTCAAACACCAAAAGCTAGCTAGACCTGGAAGACATCTCTGAGAAGT
The DNA here is from genome assembly GCF_000247695.1 of Heterocephalus glaber. The sequence goes on from NW_004624807.1 coordinate 937,995, forward strand.
AGTCATTTCCTAAGGGTTCTAAATACTAGCAATAAAGCTACTTGCCATGAGCAATTTACAAGCATCAAATCAAGAATTAATGAATATATATATAAATATATATTTAATATACTTATGCAACACACAACCCCAAACTTCCAGCCCACCAAAGGCAAGCCCAGGAGGCAATGGGGTGGAACAATTCAAAACCCACCCATGTGGACCCTCTGAATTGGTAACAGAAGTAGAAAAGCAGATGAATGAGGCTGTAGAGAAAATTAAATCAGGAAGTTTCTCAGATAACTAAAGAGATGGTGACCATAATGAAAGACATGGTTAGTGACTCTAGAGCAGATATAGATTTAAAAAATAGAGGAGATCGGAAAAATGATGGAAACCATAAATGCCCAACATAGGAAAATGGAATCCATGAAACAGATACATACAAATATCCAGGAGATTAAAAATTCCATTGAAAGTATACACAGTAGAATGAGCCAATATTGTGAGGACACAATATCATATATAGAAGACAGGATTGTGTTTAGCAATCATGAAAAGAAAAATTTCTTAAAAATAGCAAGGGACCATGAAAAATAAATCCAACAGCTGCTAGATGATGGAAAGAATAGCATAAGATTGGAATCAATGAAAAACCAGGAGATAGCGCAAATGACAAACACTTGTTCACAGAAGTAATGGCAGAAAACTACCCAAACAGGGAAAAAGAATTTGACATACAGATAAGGGAGACATACAGAACTCCAATTAGCCATGATAAAAAAAAAACCTCTTCCCCAAGGTATATAATAGTCAAGATTCCAGAAATTCAACACAAGAACAGAATATTAAAAGCTATTAAAGAAAAGAAACAAATCACATACAAAGGAAAGCCCACTGGAATTACAGCAGACTTCTCAACACAAACCCTCAAGTCAAGGAGAGCTTGGAGTAAAGTATTTCAAGCCCTAGAGGAATACAACCTCCAACCCAGATTGATATATCCCACAAAACTATCTTTCAAAATTTATGGAGAAATAAGATACTTCCAAGAAAAAGAACACTGGAAGAAATTCATGACTACCAAACCAGCACTCCAAAGTGTTCTGAAGGATATTCTACAGAGAGATAACAAGGATTACAACTCCATGAACTCCAATAGAATGAATCCACCCAGCAAGGCAAGAAATTAAACAGAAGAGGAAAGGAGGGAGCCAACAACACGAAACTATGACAGGTATAAGTCAATGCATATCAGTTAAAACCACTAATGTTAATGGTCTAAATTCACCAATCAAAAGAAACAGACTGGTAGAATGGATCAAGAAGCAAAATCCAACAATATGCTGCATACAAGAAACACACAATTAAAAAAGAAATTCATAGACTTAAAGCCAAACAATGGAAAACAATACTCCATGTGACAGGAACCCAGAAAAAAGCAGGGGTAGCTCTTCTATTTGCAGACAAATTAGATTTCAAGCCAAGACTGATGAAAGAGACGAAGGTCACTACATACTTGTAAAGGGAAAAATCCAAGAAGATGAGATAACAATTATAAATATATATGCCCCAAATACCAGCACACTCACTATATAAAAATATTAATGGACATGAAAAATGAAATATGCATTAATACAGTTGTAATGGGAGACCTCAATACCCCACTGTCACAAATAGGTCAAGTAGCCAAAAAAGACCCAACAATGAAATATTAGAACTGAACCAAACTTTTGAACAAATTTACTTATTAGATGTCTACAGTGTTCCACCCCACAACATCAGAATACACATTTTTCTCAGCTGCACACGGGATGTACTCCAAAACAGACCACATACTAGTTCATAGAACATGCTTAAGGAAATGAAAAGGAATTGAAATTATCCCATACATATTATCAGACCACAGTGCAATGAAACTGGAAATCAATGGGAAAAGAAATCACAAGAACTTCATTAAAAACATGAAAATTAAATAACACCCTACTGAACAACCAGTGGGTCACAGATGAAATTAAAAAGAAATCAGACAGTTTCTACAATTAAATGATAGTTCCAATACAACATACCAGAACTTATGGGATGCAATGAAAGCAGTCCTACAAGGGAAATTTATAATGGTGAATACCCATGTCAGGAAAAGAGTGGGCTCAAATAAACAATCTAATGTTGAACCTCACACTTCTAGAAAAAGAAGAGCAAGTCAACCTCAAAACTCATATGAGGGAGGAAATTTTAAAAATCAGAGCAGAAATTAATGCAATAGAGACTAAAAAAACCCCCCACAAAGAATCAATGAAGAACTTGTTCTTTGAAAGATTAAATTGACAAACACTTAGCCAACCTTATTTAAAAAAACCCTCAACTCCATGCAATTAGGAATGGAAAGGGTGAAATAACAACAGACCTTGCAGAAATCCAGATCATCAATACCTACCCTACTTCAAGAACCTGTATTCTAAGATGGAAAACACAGAAGGAATGGACAGACTCCTAGATATATATGAATTACCAAAACTGAATCAAGAAGATATAAGAATTCTAAATAAACCAATATCAGCAATAAAATTGAAGATGTAATTAAAAACCTACCAACAATGAAAAGCCCAGGCCCTGACAGATTCACTGCTAAACTCTACAAGAAATTTAGAGACGACCTAATGTGCTACTACTCAAACTCTTTAAGGAAATTGAAAGGGAAGCAATACTCCCAAATTCATTCCAGGAAGCAAGCATTACCCTGATACCAAAACCAGAGAAAGAGCCAACCAAAAAGGAGGTACAGGCCAATCTCCCTAATGAACAGAGATGCAAAAATCCTCAAGATACTGGCAAACAGAGTGCAGCAAATCATCAAGAAGATTATACATCATGACCAAGTAGGATTCATCCCAGGGATGGAAGGATGGTTCAACATATGCAAACAAATAAAGGCAATACAGGATACTGACAGAGCCAAGGACAAAAACCATATCCTCTCAATAGATGCAGAAAAAGCATCTCATAGAATAGGTAGAACTCTTGAAGACATTGGTGTAGGCAAAAACTTCAGGAATAAAACCGATTACATGGGAAATATCACAAAGAATCAATAACTGGCATCTCATCTTATTAAAAAGCTTTTGGAGAGCAAAAGAAACCACCAACAGAGTGAAGAGACAACCCCGAGTGTCAGAAAAAATTTTTGCCAGCTGTTCCTCACAGGACTAGTATCTAAAATAATTAGAAAAAATTCAAAAAAATCAGAGCGCCCCCCCAAATTTAAAGACCCAATCAAAAAATGGGCATCTGAAATGAATAGACACTTCTCAGATGAAGGAGAAATGGCAAATAAATATATGAAAACAGGTTCAACATCACTGGTCATTTGGCAGATCCAAATTAAAACGTGAGATTCCATCTCTTTCCAGAAAGAGTGGGTGTTATCAAGAAATCAACCAATAATAAATACTGGCAGGGACGTGGGGGGAAAGGAACCCTTCTCTACTGTTATGAGAGTGTAGACTGGTACAATCACTGTGGAATCAGTGTAGAGATTCCATTTGATCCAGCTATTCCCCTTGTGGTATCTTCCCAAAAGAAAAGCATCATACCACAGCAATATGCACACCCATGTTTATAGTGGCAGTTTGTAATAGTTAAATCTTGTAAACAGCCCAAATGCCCATCATCCGATGAATGGATAAAGGTTTTTTTTTTAACTTTTTAAAATAAATACAATGGAGTACTACTTTGCTGTAAAGGATAAGCTTGAGATATTTCTAGCTAAGTGGATGCACTTGAGAACACAATCTTAAGTGAGAAAAATCGGACATACGTTTAAGTACCACATTGTTTCTCTGGTGTGAGAAACCTAAAGTGGAAAAAAAGGACCAAAATGTAAAATAGATACTGGGAAACAGGAAGAAAATGTTCAAGTGTGAAAGGGAACAAGGGGAGAGGGAGAAAGGAAAGAAGGTACAAGAAAAAAAAGGGAAAAATGGAAACAAAGCTTTTGTAAATAAGGAGGGGAAGAGGGGTCAGAGGAAAGAGGGGAATGGGGAAAAAAGCAGCAGCAAGATATATTATGGACAGGTACAGATTCCCTATGACAAATGTTATCATTATGTATATCTAAAATGTACCAATACATGTTTTGCTTAAAAAACGGTAACACTCCACGGTGATATAATTCAGAATTTTTGTAGTTGTTGAAAATTATACCTTAAATATTTAAATAAGATTAAGTTATGCAAAACAAAAATTTAATCTTTCTTAAGCCAAAGCCATTCTAGAACACTCACGCATTCTCAAACATTCAAGAAGGAACATTTAAGAGTATCATTGTAAAGACCCAATCCCTTAATAGTTATTTGAAATCTGGTAATGATAGGTGGGAAACACGTTAATTCAACAATCATTTCTTGCCTTCACTGATTTTCCCTTAAGGGTACAGCACAGAGATGAGCAGAAAAGGGGCAGATAAAGCCATGTGGCCTTCTACACACAGACACTGCATTCCTTGATACTAAAACATGGTGCAGCAGAACATCCCTCCACTGAGGTAGGTATCCAGTTACGATAAAAGGTGAAAGTTGGGCCAGGCATGGTGGTACACAGCTGCAATCCCAGCATTCTGGGAAGCAGGCAGGAGGATCGTTAAGTCTGAGCCCTGCTTGAGCAACTTAACACAGGGAGACTGTCTCAAAAATGAAAGAGCTGGGACCCTAGCCTACTGTGAGGGGGGAAAAAAGCAGAAGTTAGGGTGAGTTACACGTGACCCGTTTTCCTAAGGGAAAGCAGTTTATGTGCTGCCATAGGCCAGCTCTCAAAGTACAGTGAGTTGCCCAAACTCGACAGCTGAGTCCTTCCTGTATTATCTTCTTATACATGACGGAATCTATAAATGTCTAAATTAAAAATGAAACATTTTGGCTTCTTTTTGTTTCTTGTAGTCAGAATGTACTTTTATTTTGTGAAAGCACACAAAAAGGAAAATAAATTCTGCTTAAGAGTTCTGAATCAGATCATCCTTTTTAGGGGAATCCATATTAGTTGGCAGTTATTAGTCTTTTGATAGCGAGGGAACAATATAAAATTATATATTAATAT
>NW_004624807.1:943164-990273 GCF_000247695.1 Heterocephalus glaber
AAAAAAAAAAAAAAAAAAAAAAAATGACATCACATTCTCAGACTGCTTCCTACATCTATTCCTAAAAGGAATGCAGGCCCATATTAAGACAGAATATTACATTCTTTGACCTTTATTTTATATTTGACTCACTGAATTGTAAGGTTAAGAACAAGTTTTGATCATAACTTACCTTTACCCATAGTACAATGGAACTAAATCATATAGAAAAAATGTTTTTTTCATTAATTTTACCAGATGCATCAACAGTGTGATTTATTATCAGTTATGTAATAAAAACATTTTGGTGTGGAGTTTTAAAAAATGATTAACCTCAGAATGAAAATGGTCATTAAAAGATTTCTAGATTTTGCTTTTTATAAAAATCAATATTTAGAATTTCACAGTGAAGAGGTCCTAAATTCCTCATACAACATGAAATTATATAAAAATAGAAGACATAGACATCTTTAAATCTTTAATCCTTTGATTAAGCAGCAAGCATATCACTCTTCCAGGCCAAACACTGCTTAAACAAAAAAGAAAATGACGTGCAAAATATTTACAAAATATGCAAAGCACACAATAAAGACATCTCACTATATACATGTGTCATATTACTAATAAAGCTAAGACTTCTACTGTGTGCTCTAATGCATGTAAAATTACAGCACATCCCTCAGATACAGCACTTTGGCCCATGTCTGGGATAGAACAGATTTTAAGTGAATCACAATGTAATGAACAGCTGGACAGTTGCTGGTGCTGACCAGCTTGATGGACATATCCCACACACTGTGTACTGAAGGTCTACTGACAAGAGACAAGACAATAAAAGCTGTGCAGGTATAGAATGCACATACGCAAGACAATCTAAGTGCTTTAAAAATCTCTAGATTTTTGTTAATATAACTGTCCCTCATGGCTTCTAAAGTAAAAATAAGTGTAAGTTCTTTAACATCAAGAATTTTAAATTAAATTTTATCTGATTATAATCCAGGGCAGGAACTATTTAACATGACCCAATGAGAAAGAAAAGGACCTATCCTGCAAAATGTTTTTGGTTATGCAGTGTCCTTTTGAAGTGGCCTAAACTTGAATATTAAACTAGTGAGTGATTTTAGATCTACAGCTCTTTAAGGCTATAGAGCCAATGAAAGGGACTATTTTCTCAATACTGGGGGAATATATGACCTCTCCAAATTTAAAACTGGGGCCTTTGATGGTGGCTGGTGAGTGGTCCTGAAAGTGATGAGAATGTGCACGTGCAAACATTTAGCCTATGTCCCACTAGCACAGCAATCAAAGCGATATGTTCCTCACACAGTCATGATTCCAATATAAAATCATTGTATCAAAAATATGAGTACATATGGTTGAAATACTACAGGGGTGTTAATGATTATTTATCGAATCAAGACTTGAAGTCTTTTTTTTTCAGTTAACAGCACAATTTTGACAATATACTGATACATTTTTAGATAATGCAGAACAAATTCTTAAATTCATTTTATGAAATAATGTAGATGATTTAACCCTAAACCAAACCCTTGAGTACAGGTTGGCTGCAAGGTAATACACGAATGCATCCGACTAGTACAATCAAGAGAACACCCTTCATAATGAATGAGACTACATTAATAAGTATGAGGGCACTTTTAAGTTCAGAACCTAAACACAAAAAGGGTATTGTAAATAGAGGTTTCCATAACCCCTATCTCTACGTATCTGACAAAATATAATTCTCTTCTAAAGTCTCCAAATGTAGGCAACTACTAGCTAAAAGCAAATAGCATTTAGAAACATAAACTTTTTTCCAAAATTAACTACATTTTCAAGAACTTAAAGACATTATATTTCAGCAAATTAAGTCCTCATTTGTATGTAAAATTACTATCCAATCCTCTTATACTGATAGATGACAGGGTCAATGACCTTTAAATAAGGACTTTGTACTAGGACCCTACACTGTATGATAAAGGGTTAGTAGGTTCGGTACATTCTTTGTGGCTTTATATAATTGCTTTGCAATTGATTAAAGTGCTTTCTTTTAAAGGAATATGGTAAAATTCCTTTAGAAAAAAAGCAACATATTTTGAAAAAAGGGATATGCAGGTATAATTTTTAAAATATGAATAAAATGAACACATATCAAAATGTGAAATGCAGGCTATTTATTCTTGCACTCCTAACATAGGAAAATGTTTTTTAAATAAAAGAAAAGGGCAAACATCCTTAACTTAAAAAAGTAAGTTTTTACAATTCCTAAGTCAATAATCCTGTACTAAAAGCCTTGACTATGAAGAGGCAGGAGTATAAAGAACCTCAATAAAATAAATATAGTAAAAACAAAAAACCCCTTGGTATATAGAATACTTAAATCTTTTTTTCTTCCTTTCATGAGATCACATTGGTGAACACATCCTCTAAAAAGGGTAACCTGGAAGCTTTTTGTTATACAGTATTTTAGTATAGTGAACTGAAAGGTTTCTTAAGACATCCACTTAATGTTAGTCCACTGCCACAGAATTATTTTGCAGCCTCAGTATCTAGGAAGGACTGGTTTCCCCTTTTGCATCAGTCAGAGGAGCACTGGTGTAACGACGGGGTGAGAAGTCACTGCAGCGCTGCCGACTTAGTTTTAGTGCAGTGAGGACTGTGAATCTGTCTGAATCCCGATGAGGGACGGTGGCTGCTGACTACCCCCTGTGGACAGCACTGGTCTTGGGTTTAGACGGGGCGGCATAGAATTAGCAGGGCGAATGAGAGGCGGTGGAGGCTGATTTAGAGTCGGCCGGGGCTGGATGAACCGAGCCTGCTGCTGCAGAGGCGGCGGCTGCCGGTGAAGAGCAGGGGCAGCAGGCGGTGCTGGACGGAGCAGCGGTGGCGGCTGGTTCAGAGTGGCAATGGAGGCTGCTGGTGCTGGAGTGGCCGAGGGGCCAGGAGGTGACGGACCCAGAGTCCGAGGAGCCTGTGGGCTCTGTGCCTGGAGGCGAGGAGACAGAAGTACACGAGTGAGATGCTAAGTCCTATGACCTAAACACAACACAGTTTGGGCTGTCACAGGAAAAACAAAACAAATAAAACAAAACAAAAACATAACGTCAGTGTTTATTGGAAGCACAAGCTTCTTTTATTTTAAACAAAACAAAACAAAACAAAACAGAAAAAGCAATGAGGCTACCAAACAGGCATCTTTATTAGTAAACAGCTTAACACTGGAAATAAAAATAAAGACTATAGAAGAACGATATACTCTCCATTCTGCTAGGATCAGAAATTAGCATGTCATTATGACTCAGGAGTCACGAGTTACTGGGTGAGTGTACTGGCAACCTTTCATGCTCATTTAGCTAGTCCTCCGGCAGCTTAGCCTTACAGAACACCACACAAAATGGTGACTCCTCAACTCATATTAGCTCAAATTCCAGACACAAACACACCTCCTCTTCTTCATCAGTGCTCTTCCCTGATGGCACATTAGAAGCACTTTTTGTCTCCTCCCCTAAAGTAGAAGCATCACCATTAGAAGCCTGGGTTCCTTGTTCTGCTTCCCACTCCTGCAATACCTCCTCTAAGTTAAACCGACGCCTGTAGTTTACAAAGAAGTTCTTCACTTGGCCAACAGTCTTGTTGCCAATTACATCTGCAATAGCTTGAAAATCTTTACCATATTTGCGGACACCTGGAAGGCAAAGTAAATAATACACCTGTGAAGAATCAATAAGGAGAGCTGTGTGTACTAAACATCATGCACACACAAACGATACCAGCAATGAAAATCCTTTCTGAAAAACTCTTCTCAGTTCTGTTTTGAGATAGAGGCTAAGGTATCAGGGTCACAGATGAAAACTATCAATTACATCATTTCACTGAGCCAGCCCCTTGGCTTCAACTAAACAGTCAGAAACTTACCATTTCTTTCATACTCAGTTATTTTCTCCAATCCTCTCTCGAACTCTCAAATACAGTCCATTTATTGTAAAGCATTGAATTCTGTGTTCCATCCTCAATTCCACATTCATTTATTTCCCTAGTAGCCAGTCACCTAAATTTGAGCAACACCGTTTGTAAACAAAACTGGATGGGAATGAGCCATCTTTCATCCCCTCAATGGACTGAGTGAGCAGCTGCAGTTCCCCTCAGTATTAAGACAAACACTGTAATTTTGGTCTTAATGCTAACTTCAATGGGACTGTCTGCCTATATCCCACCAAGGTATCAACAAACAGAAATGAATTAATGTATAAAAGAATTATCGCAATCTGATAGATTCGAAGAGGATATTTTTCCGTCAGCTGACTGTAACTCCCGGAGTGGTTCCCAACCCCGGGGGAAGGGCTCCTGGATGTGGCACAGCCCCAGGGAGGTGGGGTCCGCACTGCCCAAGGAGCAGCCTGCTCACCACCGCTCACACTTACGAAGGGCTGTGCACTGGGGTCTCAGGACTTCGCTTTTTCACCAAGAAGTTTCATTACAATGAAGGACAGTAACTGACTTAGGAAGCTGAGATTACCGATTATCCCACGGAGCTTAAAATGAGTAGTTTGATTTGAAAGGAATTATATTTTGTGCTTAGCTGAAAATATAAAACTTGTCAACAATTATCATTTTACACTTCGTAACTGCTTTTTAATACCAGAAAACAATAATTCATTAAAGAGATGAGAACAAAGACCGAAATAGAGGGTTTGTAAAAAATTAAGACATTTATAATTACGGATGATAAACTAATGAAGATGTTAATACCCTAGAAGAAATGCTATATTCTTATTGATAACCAATTAATATGAAGTACCCAATTAACTGAAAGCGACATCATAATGTGACATGATTTTACTTTTAAGTTATGTTCTTATTTTACTTTGAGAATTGGGAACAAGCATCTCTGGCTACATTTAACTAGCTAGGGTTGACCTACGGGGAGTTTTTACCTTAGAGCACTGTGGATGGGAGGTCTGACATTAGTATACTCTATGATATCTAGTTCTAAATGGAGAATTTAGTTAGTAACCTATGCACATTTGCTCTGTTCTCAAAGGAAAAGACAGATATATGGACAGCCAAGTAAAAAAACGACATACATCGTTTATAATGTTTTAGCAACACAAATGAATTTATATTCTTTAAATCCATGGGCTGATTTACAGTTTGAAGTTCACAGTTAAGATAAATTTTAATAGTGACTAGGTTCCACTAAGGGTTTATTTAGTAATAAAGAACCCAAGTTACCTCATAGTAATAGTTACTGTTAAGATACGCAGTACTTCCCCACTACTTACACTTTAGAAAATAGTGCCACTTATCTGAGATCCCTGCACTGAAGATTACTAAGTACAAATCAGTATTTATCAGTGCAGTTATTTTCATAAGGGTTACTTACTTTACATTCTAGAAATGGCCAAACCTGAGTATGTAAATTTAGAAATGAAAACTTTATATAAGACTAGGTTTAGCTCTTTCCTAACCCTAACAAAAAGTAACATACATTGAGGGCCGGGGATTTGGCTCAGTGGTTCCGCCGCCTGCCTCACAAGCGCAAGGTCCCGAGTTTGATCCCCAGTACCAAAAAAAAAGAAAAAAAGTCACATGGAGACTCTCTCAGACTGAAGATATAATCCACAATACCTGTATGATTTGCAGAATATATTCCCCAAATTGCACAATAAATTCTGAAACTGTCTCCAAGACTGATTCCATTATATACCTGTCCTTTCTTCGGAGTCTATTCCTTTTGACTCTTCTCAGTTCCTTCTTCCAGAGTGGATTTTACTTTGTCACCAATACTATCACATTTGCAAAATTATAGACTCGAAATTCAAAACTACTTCCCATGAGCTTTAGATTTTCTAAAGGCTCTGGATGTCCAGGACTTCCTCTAAGTCACCAGGCATGTTGGCTGTAGCTCAGGTAAGCTAGGCTAGAGTCTCCGGGCCTGGGACACCCTGCAGACCTCCGTGGTCTGGCTGAGGATCCCAATCTGTTCTGGGGACCTGTGTGCCCAGAGCCTGATTCCCTCAGCCTGCAGGATGCCTGGAGCTCCTTGGCAGCTCCTCTGGATTGAAGCAGCCTCACCTGCCTGCCCCAAAGTGTTTTATTTTTCTACCAGGTTTCAGAATGTTCTCTGTACCATGATGTGAAAAAAGTTCTGCAGTACTGTCCTACGAAATGCACATAAGCACCAGCAATACTACCATGCCAAGTTGGCATAAAGTGCTCAGGAAATACGATATTCCTCCCACAGGTTGACTTCTACTTTCTTCCTCAAACCGTAAGAGGCATACAGAGCGGGCTTCTCTATCATCTTCACACTAGAATGATGGTGCTCAACTGTACGTTTTGCCTCCAAGATGGAATTTTTAAGCTCTGTCATCAGCAACTAGGTGAACTCCAGTGAAATGCCAAGTGACTTGCTGCTACTTCTTCAGAAGAACTAGGCTTCTAGCACAACCTAGCAAGGCAGTGATGAGGAGCCGTTGGCCTAGCAAGTTTAGCAAGTTAGAGTGCCAGAGCTTCTGAATACCACCTGTACAGGGCAGGGTGGGGATCCATTCTTTTTCATAATCTACAATAAACAAGTAAATCAGATTTCTTTCTCAGCAAGGGAGTTAAATATGGCAATCAGGTCAATCTCTCTACTTGCTAAAGTTTTGCTGCTGGGGCAAAAGGTCAATTTTCAAGGATTAAGGAAGTAATGTTTGGAGAACCCTGAAAGAGGCAAACTGTAAAATTCTCAGGGAGGAATAAAACTGTTTTGGTCAACTTTCTAAACTTTACTTTAAAGTTATAATGAAACAATTTGGCTTGCTATGCTGGGAGGTATCTGGTGATATTTAATATGTATCTTAAAAGTTTTGTCTGGAAAAGTAATATAAAAATATAATTTATTAGGATTTTCTGCCCATTTTCCAAATAGTATTCTGTATTACCCAACATAAAACCCATTCATAACCTTTTTACATTTCTTACTCATCCTTTTCATTTGCTAAGGAAGATATTTTTACTAATAGTACTGACTTTGTCATAGTCTTCGTCTGAATTACTCCAAATTCTGAATTAGTCAAGTTTGTCCATTTGTATTTTTTGAGTTTTGGTTTGCAAGATGGTAACTTCAGGAGACTTTATATATAAGGTATTTCTCAATTCTAGACATGAAATCAGAATTTGCTTTTTCAGCTAGAAGGGACAGCATGCATAATCGCTTTTCTTATATTTAAAAATGTATTTTTAAAATCTGATTTTGGAGAAAGAAAAACAATCAGAAAAGCAAAACATTAATAGTGGCAAGCTCCTTCTAGGTTGAGAGATTTCAGGAGACATTTTTCCTGCTCCTTTTTTTAAAAAAATACCAGCACTAGGGATTGAACCTGGACCTCTGTGCTGAGTCACACCCCCAGTCCTTTTTCATTTTTTAAAAAAATTTCTGAAATTTTGAAGCAGGTTAATTTAAGTTGCTAAATTGATCATGTAGGGCTTGAGTTTAAGATCTTCCAGCCCTCAGCCTACCAGAGTGCTGAAATTACATGTTTTTCCCTTTTTCTTACAAGTAAAATTCTTAAAGTCAACATGTACTTAATTGGAAAATATACTTATCAAAAATCTGTTTTTTGAAATAAAAGGAGCATAGGAAGTTCAAGAATCTCTACAGATGTGACTTTCAATCAATAAGACATAAACAAATCATTTGTGAATATATATTTATTTCTACTGCCTGTGAATCTATTCATAAATTCAACATTGAGGGAGAAAATAACAACAGAACAATGATTGGTGCATATAAGTGAGAGCTAAAACCTGAAATCATGTATTTTCTTTCTAATGTCTATGTTTCTCTTCTGGGTCTCATATTCCCTTTCTCCTTGTTGTACATTAAATCCCATTACAAAAATGCTGAAAATTTTGACTCCTCAATTATTTGAAGTAAGCACATTAGAGAGGGCTGACAGTTATTTGGGGATCTCCATTCCTATGGCATCTGTTGCCTTTCAGATGCAAAAGCATGAATTTCCTGTTTGCACTTCCTCTACATATACATTTACTATCCTTACATTTTTATCAACTGTCTAATCAATGCATCCTATTTTATAGACCATAAAGCCTTTTAAAGTATGAGACAAGCAGAAAGAAGGCAATTTCTAGACTTGCAACTTCAATTCTTTTAAAATGGAGCAAATACATGTACTACAAGGTAGCTTTTAACGTAAAGCTAACAGCTTGAACATAGTTCTTACATAAGACGGCAGGTAATATGCAGAAAGAACTAAGAATTAAAACTGACATCCTGATAAAACTGGAAAAATTTATTCTAAAAGAGCACTAAGATTTTAATTGGGAAGTATTTTTTTTAATAGCACCAAGACTAAGAAATAACTATATTAAAAAAAGAAAAAAAATATTTAGGCAGTGGCCTAAAATAAATGGCATATATTGGATACCACACTTTGAAGGATGTTTAGTGTATCATTCAAATGTGTTATTTTCTGAAAACAGCTAATTATTGTTCCATTTTACATAAAAAGACAAACCTAGAATCCGATTTCTTTTTCTATTTTTGCTCAAAAGAATTATATGAATATTAAGTTTAATTTTAGGATAATTTCTAAAAACATTATAAGTTAAATATTTATATATGTGGCACAAGCTAGAAACCAGGACATTTTACCATTAACACAAATACGAGAATATCATGACTGGTCTCACTGCTAACCAATTTATTAACAGAAAATTTAGATACTTAAGGCTAGAACAGATGACAGAAATTACAGGTCAGTTCTTGGCAAATATTTTAAGTGGACTTAATTAGTAGCATTAATGATACCCTACCCCTGGGGACTCTTGAAGGAAGTCACTGAAATTATAACATAGGTAAACTAGAATCAACATAATAAAGAGAGAGATTACAAAAGCATAAATGTACTCCCATTGAATGTGAACATGACTCCCTAACTCTCCTTTCCATTGAGAGAAAGCATTTAACCATCAAGGGTTAGCAGTTAATTGACATTTAATTACCAATAATGTGAACAGATTGGATGGAAAAGTAAGGTGGGAAATACATATTTAAGAACTAGGAAGGAAAATGATTTTGATGTTTGGTTTAAAAAAGTTACAACAAAAAGTTTATGTAATAGAATCATAAATTTTAACAGTAGCAGTAATGTTATTTCTTTTTCCAAGTCACCGTGGTAGTCTGTGAACAAGATAATATAAAGCATTTTACAAATGAGTGTCAAATCAGATATATGTAAAAACTATCTTCAATATAAAGTGCTATACAAAGTAAAGCATGTTAATATCAAAAACAATTATTACTTTGTAAAACTGTAACAGCTGTCAGTAATACCACATGAAAGACTTATAAAAATTAAAGAAAAAAAGCTCTTAAATAGCGTCTAACAGCAGACTACATGTTAAAATAGACACTTCATATACTTGATATATTTTAGCCACTGAGACTCAGGTGCAGGTGATTACTGTATGATCATACCCTGTATAAGACACATTTCTGGGCACTGTGTAAATGTGCAGGCACATAAGATAAAACGGTGCTTTTTAATCCTTTCTAAAATAACTACTTTAGACACAAATTGCTTTATATTGATTTATTTTATGTAATAATAGCAAAAAACAAAAAGCCCCAAATGAAAACAAAAATTCCAAAGTCAAAATAAGTAAAAATGAGACCTTAACACATTTAAAAAGTCCACCAGGATCCTAAGAGCTGCAGAGCGCTATACAAACTGCTGGATTAACTGATTTAAAAGGTTACTTTTTAAACGTGAATATAGTACCGAATATGTCTCAATAGGCTAAATGTTTGATTGCATGCACCAATACTCTAGTATTTATAAGCTATGTCCCCATGTACAGCTCAGGCTACACACACACACACACACACACACACACACACACACACACACACACCCCTTAGCACTGCCCTTTCCCTGAACACAGTTTGCACGTCCAGCCCAGCCGTAAGATGCAATGGACCCTAACACATACAGTATTGTACAAGTGTGGAACCATGAGTGTCGTTTAGAGAAATATCAGCCCACACCTTTCTAGGAAAGCCTCTTCAGAAAATCTTGTTACTGGACAGTTTTTTGTATTACAGCACAGAATTAACGTACTGACCTTTATGCACGCTAACGCTGGAAGGCAGAGTTCAATTCTTAACAGGCAATATACCAAAATGGGAAACTTAGGCTTTTTCTGAATAAAAGGAATGCCTATTCAAACTAATTATGCTAGAGCTGTAAGCCATAGTTCTAAATGAGTACAAAACAGCCACTGCAAATGCTAATTTTTAAACAAAAATTTAAACTGTCAAGAGTCTAATTTTAAAGCTGTTATTACTGAACATTTAACTACACCATGTTCTAGTTCATTCGGAAACTTGGCTCTACAATTACAGCTACGCTCAGTGAGCACCCATGACCTAGTGCATAGAACCAAGTTCTCTTTACGAAAAGACTGCCAGGCTAGAGGGCCAAATGGAAGGCTGACATCCTACTGACACTATTCTTCGACATTTTCAAATCATGTTGGCTGGCTAAGTCTTGCTCTGTCCAGTCCAAACTGTAGGATCATCTACTAGTCAATCTTTAACTGTATTATTCTCAACTCTGAATATTGCTTGGGTAGGATTTTTGTATTAAATGTATTCTCTGATGAGTCTTTGGAAAGATTTTAAAAGGTGTGCTTGTATGCCTCTCTCTCTAGTAGTTAACATAGATAAAAAGCTGTAGGTATTCAATACAAAGAGGGCTCACCCAAGAATAAACAAAGTGTAGACCACACAATCATTCCTGCAAACAGTATATCCTGAAGAGAAAAGAAAAATCCACAGTACTTTATAAAAATATACGAAACCCGCCCTAAAGTAATTCAAACATGAGAAAATCTGTTTAGATTTCCAATTTGCCCATGAATATTCTCATAATACAAAACCTTTTGCCATACAGCTCAACAATGCATTAAAACTCCTATTTGTGTATTTCTGATGTCTCTTTTAAATATATAAAATCAGGTTTCTAAGCATTTAGAGGCACATCTCTTAAGGCATGATACACTGAACGTTAAGCATACTGTTAATATTTTCAGTACCTGACACTTAAAAAATAGACAAACACTATTATACAGAGTAATTAGAAAACCCAAAAACATACTGTAACCCATTTTATGCTCTTAATTAAGCGTCACCAATGAGGGACACAGCAAGAAGGGGCCCAGCGGCCAGAGCCCTGCAGCAAAGCGGGGAGCCCACAGGGCTGTGCACGCCTGAGCACCCTTGTCTCACCCTGAACGTCCTGGGCGGGAGGCACCTGTCAGTTCAGGGCCCAAACACACAGACTCGGGTTTCAGCCCACAAACCCACAGAGCTGCTGCTCACCAGGACTCTGCGGTGAGCACCAGAGCCCTTTCTCGATCCATTTCTGAAGAAAGGGAAGGAAGAACTATGGTAGTCACTTTTAATGACAAGTGAAATCATTATGAACAACAATAACCGCTTATCTTTAATATACCTTGCACTGCTAGAAGCTGCTCCTCTGTGGTCCAACGGGCATTAATTTTCTGATTTGACTACAAAATTAAAGAGAAGTTTCCTAATGAGGATATGAAGACAGACATTTTTTCAAAGTGCTTATTTTTTAAAAACTTTTTACCAAATCATAGACATGAGTTTACTAAAACTGATTTAAGAAGATTCCATCTTTAGAAGGATTAAAAATATATATTCAGAGTTACCTCTTACCCACACAGAAAGATAATTAAAGGGAAATTATCAATTTGGGAGAATGAACATCTATACTTCAAATCTGAGATATTAAAAACTTGAGAAAAATCTATCAGTCACCCATGTTCTGATTACAACATTTCTATCACAGTGCAGTATTACTTTTAGTCTAGTTGTTAACATGTAAGAGACTCTACTCTTGTTAGAAAAGACCTGTGACTGTAACATTCTTTTGTTCACATTTAGATTAAGCTTATCCTTTCTTACCCACAAATTAACAAAGAACACAGAACTGACCTAAGTCCTAAAACACTTCTTTAAATTTCTGCAAGCAGAAAGTGACTCACTGATAATAACAGATTTGTTTTTTCTCCCAAGACCTCAAAATATTTTTCCCAATTTTGGTCAAAAATCATAAATTTAGGATTTTTATTATGGTAAAATGACAAAATAAAAGACCTAACCAGGTTTCATTAATTTATACCCACTGACTAGTAAATCAAGGCTCTGTGGCCATAGCTGTAGGGACAGAAATAAGCATGGCAGCTCAGAGATGTGCAGAAGGAACTGCTGAGACAGGGCGCCTGCAGAAACACCTGTTTTGTGGGGCAAAGCACACAGAGGGCTTCCTCCAAGAAAGGGTGTTTAGTTCTTACCCTTCACATGCTCTCAGCAGTAAGAGTTTCTACAGTGCACAGTAAAAACATGTGAGTTAGAAGGAAGAATGAAAGAAAAATTCAAAGCTAAAAATATTTCTCAGAGGAGAAAGAAAAAAGTATTGAGAAAAGAAAAAAGAGGCTTAGAACAAGAGGGAAAAACCTGAAACAGTAATGACTGCATTTCAGAGGAGATTAAAAATGAACAGCAAAGCATGTCAGGCAGCAGTGAGGATACTTGAACAATAAAAATGAAAAGAGAAAAAGGGTAAAAAAAATCCTGAGACACATACCGAAGCAAGTGAAAGTGTAAACCAAAGTTTAGAAGGTGAAAATAGGGCTGGGGATTTAGCTCAGTGGTGCCATCGCCTGCCTCGCAAGTGCAAGGTCCTGAGTTCGAGCCCCAGTACCAAAAAAAAAATTGAAAATAAATGAAAAGGAGATTCACAAAAATAAAGTAGGAGCTAATACTGATTGCATGTAGGTAATCTGATGCTACCTTGGCTATGAAAAGTAGATAGAAAGTCCTCAAACTGCTGTAGTCTCAAGGACTGAGGCCGGAGGGTCGCAAGCTTGGGCCTAGCCTGGGCAACTCAGCAAGACCCTGTCTCAAAAATAAAAAAGGATGGAGATGCGGCTCAGCACAAACGCACACACATGTGTACACACATGTACACACACAGAGACCTTGGCATTTACTGATGACTGGTGCTGGAACCTACTGAAAACAGGTCCAAATATTTCACGGTAAATGATGAAAAAAATAAGGGATTGATTATAACTCTATCTGATATATAAAAAAAACCTTACAAAATTGGTTCATTATTAAAAATAGCTCATGATTTAGTTAATATGCTTTTTAAAATATGCTTTGTTTTTGGGTTTGAAATTCGCATGATCCCTAAAATAGGTTATTTTTGTTTTTAAGATTTCAATAATTTTCTTAATTCTTTGTTAACTCAAATTATTCTTTCTTTGAAGTGCTTGCCTCTGAGTCGTCCTTTATTCTTCAACTGTTAATTCTGCTGAATATTCATGTCAGCAATTTTGTAGGTGGCTGAAGTGATTCTCTTACGCTTTAACACACTTCATAAAGGTTTTTCACCTTTGCAACGTTTGCAGTGTCATTTTGGTTTGTGCTGCATTCACACTGTGTTAACGAGCGACAGACAGGGGTGCTGACGAGATGGATGGCACAGCAACAGCTAAGGCCATTAGGGAGAGGGTGTTCTCATTGGGCAACTTTTGCTTTTCCACGTATTCCTTAGGCGAGAGAGACTTTAGATGCTGTACACACAAGCTGCTGTGAGGATAAATATACCAAATGTAAGGCTGTGCATTCAGAACACATGTAAGAAAGCATCCAGCAGTGCCTGAGCCAATGTCCAAGGCAGAAACTAGAAGGAAACATAGCATGAAAAAAATAATTAAAGAGAAATAATGTACACTATGAAAAATGATTTTCATCTAAACTTCATAAAACTTACGAGAGCTCCAGGAGACTGGATGAACAAAAGTAACCATTTATAAAAATTAAAAGTAGAGAGTATAACGGGGAATACAAAAATGGGAGGAAAAAGTCACAATAATTAATGTGTGTGTGGAAGAACAAGGGAAAAAGTGGAAGGCTTGGAGGTTGAGAAAGACTTTAGAAGAAGTTTCCGAAAGCCAAAGAAAGGGCATCCCGTGTGTAAGAAGAGTGGATGCACATGCACATCAGGAAGACACCCGCCGGCTTAAGCCTGGAGAGCCAGAGGCGTTCAGATAGGCAGTAAAAGCCCAGGCTGATAAGCTCACAGTAAACAACAAGCAAAAGGTGTCTTCTGCTTTGTTTTGTTACTTTGGAGGGGAGGGCGTGTGTGAAAGGGCATGATTTTAACCAAAGTAAGACCTTGAACCTGGATAACTGGGACAAGGGCGAGGCCGCCTTCAGACCCCAGGAAGTTGAGAAGTGCTGATGAGAGATGCCAGTGATGCAGGAAGGGAAGGCTAAGATTGACGGAGGCGGAGAAGGAGGCGTTGGAATGCCCTGCAGAGTGCAGTTTACCTGAGGCTGAGAGATGCACTTATTCAAACACATTTTTGAAGAATCTGGGAAATTTTTACAAGGAAAAATAATGCAGTAATGCCTTACTCAGACATAAGGTTCCAATACTGAGCTACAAAGTTTTTTAAAGTTGTGTGCTTTGTTTCAAACTTACTCTTGAAATGTCCTTACAAAGGTGGCCAAGGACAGGCAGTTATCTCAAACATCCACACAGCCAGGGCTTCTCCCAATACTGGACTGGACACTGCTCTTTTACTTCAACCCCACAAGAAGCTGTTGACTTGAATTTAGGGCAGTGTTGTGTAAAAGTTTATTTTATGTGTATTTAAAAACTAGAATTTCCCTCAGTTCAAAGAAATACACAGCAGACATGTGGAAGCTAAAACTGATTAAAAGAGACCCAAACCTCTCAAAAGTTAAAGAAAGAGAGGAGCAGTCATCTAAAATGAGGGCTCAGAAGGCTTGGGGAATCGAGTATTGCAGAATTTGGCCCTTAGTGATGATGCTGACCTCTAAGCAGCAGCTTTGAAGGGAAAATGCAGGAGGAGGAGCAAAGCTCTACAGGGTGAGTCCACTGTGACACAATGAAAGCAGCAGCAGAAGCACAAGACTGAAGAAGACGTAGGATCAAAATTTTACTATTCCTGTTATGTTATTGGTTTTTAAATTCTCTTCAAAGCACATGAAACTTTGGTGGAGATTTCATTTTTTAAAAAGATTAAAATAGATCTAGGAAGCCAAAACTGTGCGGTAGCTGTAGTTAGCTAGGTGGTACATGAAGTATATTCTTCTGTTTAGCAAACCCTGGTCTCAATTGCTGCTGTTTAAAAAATAGTAACATAAAATGAAATACTCCAATACAACAGAAATATTAACTACATTATATAACCTTCTAAAACAATCTAAGACATCCTTAGTGAATTCAGCATCTTTACCAATCCTTTCTGTTAAATCCATTTGACTTCCCACACTTCTACTTTGTCAGTGGTAGACGCACACTATCTCTGAGCCAGAAGAGCTGGAAAGGTTACCACTCTAAACCTTCTACCCAACGCTGAAAATTCCACCCAACATCCCTAATGGAAGGATGTCATGCATGAAAACGCCTACAGATGCGAAATTTCTAGTTTCGAAAGCACTCCTTTTCCAGTTATAATTATTCTCATTTCCCGGACTGATTTATCTCCTCGCTCCATCTACTTAGCTCTATCCAAAACAAATCAAAGCAGAACAAAACATACCACCTCTACCCACCATGCTCATACACTCCTGAGAAGACACACTGCTCTCCTACTGTGAATGCTCTTTTGGATTTCTCACTTGTTTTCATTACTACTAGTACCCAGCCCTATGCATACTCCCTCTTACCACTGATCACTTCATGCTCCGGACTTTAGCAGCCATTACATTGCCCTGTTCTGTAACATGCCTACCATTAATATTCTGGATTACATCCTCCCTACACTGAGGAAACTACAGGCTTCTTCCGTTTGACTAAGAAGTCACCCATCTCTCTCCAGCTCTCCCAAGGACTGTTATGCAGCTCTGCCCACTGGTCTCTGTCATGAAGCAGCGTCTGCACAATCTGGAGACCATCTCTCTCACTGTCCGTTTCTCCTTCCACTCAAGTCCGCCTTCCTAAGAAGACAATGTGATATTCTCTCCTCACCTGAACCTTGCCCCTGCAGTACTGGGGACTGAACCGAAGGCCTATCCACGGACACAGTCTCTCCAAGTTGCCAACCTGTCTGGGTTAGGCTCAAAATTGTGATTCCCCACTGTACTGGTGTTACAGGCACGTGCCGGGGGCCCCAAGCCCAGGTGACAGGACAGTTCTTGAGCGAAGGCTGTTTCACACTTCCACTGAACCCTTGACGTAATTAGCACAGCAACGAGCACACAAGGAGTGCGCAGGGTATACTTGTTGCTCGGTTTGGGACACT
The DNA here is from genome assembly GCF_000247695.1 of Heterocephalus glaber. The sequence continues at coordinate 959,527 of NW_004624807.1, forward strand.
GTTTTAGCCCCCACTAGATTTCTATTTTGAATATACTATTCAACACTCCATCACTGCTTATGTCACTCTCTGCCTGGAACGCTTTCCTCTGTGCTCAGCTTGTGTGAATCTCTCGTTTCTCCTTCAAAGCTCAGCTCCAACAGCCTCTCCAGGAAGTCTTCCCTGACCACCCTAGCCAGAATGAGCAATGCCCCACTGCTCCTTGTAGCATTTTGCTTATAAATCTGGCACATGATTTTGGCAGTTTGTCTCTGAATATCCAGACTGTAAGCCCTTTAAAAGCGGGCGGCAAAATCACGGCATCTGTCTTCGTCTCTGCGTGTTCTCCCTTCCCCACGCACACTTCCTACGGCACCTAATGCTGCCTCCCATGGAACAGGCGATCAATAAACACTTGAGAAAGTGAATGAACTTTTTCCACTAAATCTTTCCTTAAACGCAAATGGTAAAACAAATTTAATAAGCCAAGCACATTAGTAATTGTGAGGTACTTTTAAAAAACAATCTACTGTAATTATTTTAAAGATTATAAACATTCTTTGGTAAAGTCTAACCTACAGGTAAACAAATAGATGACATGACTTTCAAAGGCATTACTGTGACTATGAATCCAGTACTTTGAAATATATACATTCAAACTGCCATCCTGAAAACAACAGGAATAGCATGTATGATGAATCTAAATATACCCTGGGGACTTTCTAGCTGACAAAACGTGTGTGTGTATAAATAATTTTTTCCCTAAGTCATGAGTTCAATGAGTCATCCTAAAATAATATTCAAACTTCAATGTTTGCACGATAGTGTCAAGATTTTGGTGACTTTTATTTTGATCAATTTTTATAACAAGTCAAAAGACATAATAAATATTCAATTACTTCCAACCCAATAACTGCATCAAAATGTGAGAATATACAATTTTGCTATTCTATGAGAACTTAAGTAAGTGGCAGCACAATGTATATTAATCTAGAGCTAATGGCTCCAAAAATCTGAAATACAGCCAGAGTTCTGTTTACTACCTTGTGACCTTGGGTAAGTTAACCCGAGTCTCACTTTTCCTCATGTAAAACAATAGTATCCACTGTACCTCTTAGTATGGATTTATGTAAAGATCAAAGAGATAGCATAAAGTAAGATACAATGCTACTGTCAATTCTGATCTTTAGATAATGCAAATAGCTACACTGTTCTATGATTTTATGAAAAACTGGAGATTAGACTATTCTTTGAAAATGTGATAGATCCTTTCTGCAAAATCATCTGAGCCTGGTGTTTTATTGTGAAAGAAAAATGTTACTTATGCCTTCATTTTATTTAGTGATTATAAATTATTCAACCTTTTCTTTTTCTGGGAATTTTGTTTAAGACATTTTCCTAGGAAGTTGTATATTGTTTAAATTTTCAGACTTACTAGCATAAAGTTCTTCGTATCTGCTGTATTTTATTTAACATTTAAATTATGAATTACAGACATTTTACATTTTCTGCATTATATATTTAAATGTGTAAATACAAAATTAAAATAATTTTGATACGAAGTTTAAAGTAATTTTTGTTGCAATATAGCAAAATAAAACAGTATTTTTTGTATTGCACTGAATACAAACATGCCACTCGACACAATGTTTGTCATTTTACCTGTGGCCTTGGAATGAGTTTATTGATCTCTGCACTTTCCATTCTTTCCCATGACCTAACCTCCTTGAGAGATTATTTACAACAAACACAGGCTTCCCGGTGCACCAGTGACCAGCGGGCACAGAGCCAGGATTTGTTTCTGAAGTGCTACTCTTGTGTCCCCCACCCCAAGCCCCACACATAACCACTGCAGACATATCAGTCAGCCTGTGATCTGGAGTGGAAACGCCCCATCAGGACCAAGTCAGATCATCACACACAAAGAAACGAAGACCCAAGGCAGGAAGCATCACACAGGAGTCTTCAGAGAGAGAAGACTGTATAGTAGAAACTTCTGTGAAAACTGGATCAAGACAGCTTTCAGTACTTTTAATGACTACATAATCAAAAACACATTTACATCTTTGCTTAAAGAAAAGGGTCAATCTATATCTTGTCTCGGGTTTTATATTTTCAGGGAAATAGGTACAAGAATACAAATCCACATAAACGTCTTACATTACAGTAAAAATGTGTTGAAATGAACTCCTTTGTTTGTGCCACTAATTCACACAGGCCCGGGCTTTGAGGGAACTGCGGTGTAGACCGAGTGGCGTCTCCACCACAGGCTTCCTCATCAATGACCTTCTCATCTCATATACACAGGGCCTATTCCTACAGCTGTTTCCCTAAGTACTTTGCTTGATACAAATTGCTAACGGCAGGAAGAAATGATTTAACATGTACAAAAGGATTAGCCAAACTCAAAATATCTAGAGTCGAATAGAGATATCTAACAAATTATTAACACTGAGAAACCTTCAAAATACTAACAGTACATGTGACCAATAGCACCTGAACAATGGATAACTCAAAGAACAAGGCTACGTGACCACATCTGCTTGTCAGTACCATACCTCAGGAGGTTTGAACTCTTCAATTCCACCTTCCATTTTCTGTTTAAGTGCACTGTTTACTTGCTTAGCATTCTGAACCTTCAACAAAATAAGCCAAAATATGAATCAGACAATGTAACAGGTAGATGTTTAAGCATTCAAATAAAACAAAAGGATATACACTAAAACTCTCTTAGATTTTATTTCAGAAGAACAGACATACTTATCACACCCAGGGTGTGGTAGACTACCCATTCAACAAATATACATTTCAGTGGACACACACATTTACTAGAGCTTCAATTAGACTTTAATATTATAAGTCAGTTTTCAAATATATTTTACCAGTATCTTTATGACCAAAGCAACTGACACAGACACCAATTCAATTCCACCCATATTTCTCATTACCATAAAATTCTGACCAAATAGCAATCATTCCTAGAGGAAAATGACGATGGGTAATATTTATTATGTATTTATTATGTATAAAATCTCATTCTTGGTAGTTTATACATAATAAATAACAGTAATTCTCACAACAAACTGTGAGGTAAGTACAATCAGTTCTGCTTTAACACAACGTATGTATTTTTGAAAAGTCTCAAGCTCAAGGTCCTGAGTTCAAGCCCCAGTACCAAAAAAAAAAAAAAAGAAGTCATTATACTATGCAAAATCCACAATAAAAACCACAGGTTTTAGGGAGAAAAGGAGGTTGGGATACGACACTCAAAACCTTCATCAGTGACAAACAAGAAAAGAAAGAAAAATAAGGCAAGAGTTTTGTACATTAATTGGTTACGAAAATAAAACATGTGGGGCTGGGGATATATAGATAGCTCAGCGGCAGAGCATTTTCCTAGTATGTGCAAGGCCCTGGATTTAATCCCCAGCGAAGAAAGGGAGGCAGGAAGAAAGCTAATAAAAAAGCAAAGAGGGAGAAAGGCAGGGAGGAAGTGAAGGAGGGAAAAGTGAAGGGAGGGAAACAAACCCATAAATGCTACAGGATGCTAAAAGTTACATCCAGGAAAAGCTCTGAAGGCTAGTGCAGAAGTGAGCATCCAAGAGGCTGCAGCTTGTGAGTTATTATTGCAAAGGGGTAAGATGGTTGTTTTAAGATCAGATGTCCGTGCTTCATGACACAGTGCACTCGGGTAGCTGGTACACATCCGAATTGTGTAGTTTTCCACTGACTAGATAGATCATACTTAAGCAAACAGAAAACTCACACTATGCTCAAATTGATACCTGGTATATCAACTGCACTGGAATAAATCTGTTTTTAGAACAAGTTAGAGCAGAACTGACTGTACTTCTATTATCACCATTTTACAGATTAAGAATGTGAGGCAGTGAAGTTGAGACTTTCCAAAGCCACAAATGCAGAAGGCACAATGTGTATTTAAACTACACTACAGCTGCACTTACACTGCTATTCTGCCAGCACTACTGTCATTTCCATTTAGAACATTAAAGGTGAAGATTTTCTTTTCTTTGTGGACACCTCCCCCAAAAATATGTCTAAAGTGATTTGTGAATTTTTTTTCCACCAGAGATCTTAAAAAGACAGATAAAATGTATAAATGTTAGATGGCTCAAGGTAAGCTGGCCATGTCAGAGACTTACAGGTATAAAACATGGTCTTTCAAGGAACTCATAGAATAAAGGGAAGATAAATGAATACACAATATGATAAATGCTAAAACATCTAACATTATCAGGGAGAGGGACAGAGAATGAGTAAACTAGTGAATGTGCTGGCATGTGTGTGGCTGGGTGGTGACAGGGAGGTCTAGGGAGAATGCTTCACAGAAGCTGACCCTCACCAGGAAGGACTGGCCCGCATCAAGCAGGCCAAGACAGGCTGCGGAGAAGGCGGGCACTCTGGGCACTCCGGGAAGAAAAGCATTTAGGGAGGGAGCAGCACCCAATGGCTGGGCAGGAAGTCAGGCTGGGGCCAGGCCGAGGAATGTGGATTCTGCCTAATGACGGAAGGAAACAAAGTACTCTGAAGCACATGAACAACACGACATTTCCCTTTAGAAAAGATACTTCCAGGAATAGGAACAGAATGGGATGATAGAGATGGATTCATTTAACAGTCCAGATGAGAAACATTAAGTAATTAAGAAAACTTCCATAGGAACAGCAGGAATGAAAGGGTGGCGGTACTACAGCTGGGGTGAAGAGACAAACTGGAAACAAGGCGAGGATCTCCTTGTAAACACTGCACTGTGGGAAAGTAGGAGGAACCAAGGACACCTGGCCAGCGGAGTGGCCCAGGGAATGCAGAATCACGCAGGGATAGGCGCAATCAGTCTGGACATGGCGGATGTGTCCTGTTTGAGACAAGCCCAGACACAAACCTTTACCATGTGACACTGTCAAAAGAACTGGGAAAAAGATTAAAGCTTAAAATGAAGTTCCTTTTACAAGCCAGTAAAAGGCAGTAGTACTGTGGATGAGCAGGAATACAGGTGACAGAGCACATTAGAAGTTTTCTAGAAAAGTGTTGTGTTTGAGAAGATGGCGTCTTAACTCGAGGGTAAGCACTCAATCCCCTATAATATGTACACCCAAGAGAGGCCAGGGTCTCAGAAATCCGGAGAAAGGAATCCCAAAAAGCTAGAAACGGCTGTGGTAAACATTACTGAGTAGTCAAGGGAGAGAAAACCAAGACAGAGACATGAGACCTGGTGATTCAGTCACAGGGGTTGGGGGGGGCGCACAGCAGAGGGGTCTTGTTAAATCGCCCAGGCTGGCCTCAAACTTGCAGTCTTCCTGCCTCAGCCTCCCAGCGTGCTGGGGTGATGGGTGGGCAGGTCCAGGCACAGACGACCTCAGGATAAGCTTCTCCAGTGGTAGAACTGCAATGGGGTACGGGCAGAAACCAGACTGGAAAACTCAGAATAAATGGTGGCAAGAAAGCGGAAGAAGCTGACGTGTGTATTTATGCAGGAAGTTTGCTACGGGAGGAGAGAAACACAAGACCAGTTTGGGTGAATAATCAGGGCCAAGGGATGGAGAAATCTGAACACGTTTCCTTAAGACAGAGGGCCATGGTCCCAAACTATATAACGGCAAAGACCTTACACTTTACATTAAAACGGAAGTGATACAGAATTGTCTGTTTTATCAGTGAGGTTACACATTTCCTTCAAACTTTTCAGTAGTTTTGTACTATAAGATCAAATTTCTTAATCGCATCACATGAAAATGAGAATGAGACATGTTCGTTTTTCTAAAGATCAAGTTTTCCAAATACACAGTGATAAACTTGGGATGTGTCACAGGAGGAAAAGCTGAACGATGTGAATATGACAGGACCACAGCACGCCCACTTTCGTCTTTCAGCATCTCTAAATTCAGGCTGAATTTCGAATTTCTTGACATCACCTTTACAGCCTGACTACCTCCTCTGCAACCTGTTAGAGGGGAGTGGGCAGAAGACTGAACTTCATCACCAGCACTGCAAACACTAAGCCTGGAAACTACACGCCATCTGGGGCTAGAGGCGCAGACAGAAAGAATAAGACAGGCCGTCGGCCACGAGGAGGTGGGGCCTGAAGCAAGGCTAGCCCTCATGTGGGGGCGCAGGCCTGTCATCTCAGCACTCAGGAGGCTGAGGCAGGATGGATCTCAAGTTTCAGCCTAGATTGAGCCATAGCAAGTTTAAGGGTGGCCTGGACTACAAAGGGAGACCCTGTCTCAAAAAACAAAAACAAACAAAAAAACCCAAAACCAAGTAAACAAAAATTTAAAGGAGATTTCAGAGCTAAACCATGTAAGTCGATCACCACTGCCTGGGGGAGGGACAGCAGCAAGGATGAAGGGTAAGATTCTGTTGTTTCCAGTGAAAGGAAACAGAGGCAAAAGCAATCTTTCCAAGGAAGATCTAGAGGCAGCTGGAACTACAGCTGCAGACCTGGGAGGGAGATTCACAGCGCGAAAAAAACAGGCTCAAAAGTCAATGGCAGATAGCGCAGGGTTGGCTGATTTAGAGAGCATCTAGATCTAAGGGAGAGGAAAAACAACGGAGCAAACAGAAGCAGGAAAAGATTCAGACAGGCCAGAGACTGCATAACCACTCACAGAGAACTTACTGTATCAGGTGCTGTTTTAAGCACTTATTGTATATTATCTGATTTAATTCCTTCTGACCACCTTATTTTATTTTTTGCAATTTATTTTGAACTCAGAGGCTTGAGTACTCTACCACTGAGCTACATTCTCAGCCCTTCTAACTTTTTTTTTTTTTTCTGAAACAGGGTCTTCTTACATTTCCCAGGCTTCAAATTTGGGATCCTCCTGCCTCCGCCTCCCGAGTAGTTTGGATTACAAGAACCACATTTTAATTCTCATTTCCAGGTAACTGAGCTGAGAAGTTAAACACCTCTCTAAAATCATGTAGGTAGGAGTTAGGATAGCCAAGTCAGAACATAAGGGTTCACAGACTCTAGGTCCTGACTCTTAGCCACCACTGGATCATGACAATATTCTTTCAGGAGTATCGCTGCTACTAAAGAAGACAGCAGTTCTTACTCACTGAGCATTCAAGATGTGCCAAACACTTGAATAATGTACCTGTGTCACTGCAAATACTGCTGAACAGTCTATAAGAGAAGTCTGATTATTATCCCTCACTGCAGCCTGGAAACTAATGCTTAGCAAGGTGATAAGATTTGGCCAAGACTAGAGCACTCAGTCAGCAATTCAGGGATTCCATCGGACAGCTAAGAAATCTGTGAACAGCAGAGTTCCCCTAGGTGGAAGTGGGCAAGCAAAACGGACAGAATCATCAGATGTATTCTTTTTATAAAAAATACCTGGCGTTTTAGCGAGATCAGCTCCATGTCCAGTTGCCTCAGGATGGTGTTGGCCGCATTGGGACTACAGGAAACTGCGACCACGTCTTCCTGGGTCAGGTACATGCCCTTCGGGGGGCGGCACTTAGAGCGCTGAGAGTGATGGCGGTGCTGCAAGCTCTGGTACTCTCTCCTGCCCAGCCCAATCTTGCTAGTTGGGACAGGCTGTTCAGTGTTGCCCTAGGATGAAGACAGTAACAGGCTGTTTCTTCCACAAACCAAAACCAGTTTACTATCAGTGTCTGTTGCACTAAGTACACCTGAAAAATACTTCTAACCAATTACATAAGCATTCACCAGCTGGAGTGGGGAAGCATACAACACGCTTCAAAAAAAAGGTTCTTGCAAACAGAATTCAACACACTGAAAAGATCATACACCATGACCAAGGTGATTTCATCCAGGAATGATGCAAGGGTGATTTGGCATATGCACATCAATAAATGTGATATACCACGTAACTAAAATGTAATATACCATGCAACTAACTAGAATCAAGGGGAAAAATCACAAATCACCTCCACAGATGCAGAAAAAACAGTAAAATCCAAGATTCCTTCATAATAAAAAATAACCTGAGGAAAGTAAGTATTAAAGGATCTTTCTTCAAAATGATAAAAGGCATGTATGATAAACCCACAGCCAATATCATACTGAATAGGAAAAACTGAAAGCATTGTTTCTGTGGATCAGGAATGAGACAAGCGTGTGTGCTCTTACCATTTCTATTCAGTACAGTACTTGAAGTTACAGCCACAGCAATTAAGCAGGATAAAGAAATAAAAATGATGCAAACAGGAAAGAAGGAAGTCAATTATCCCTGTGTGAAGACAGCATGATTCTTTACATAAAAGACTCCCAAAAAACTCCCCCAGAAGACTCTTGGATCTGATACGGAAATTTAGCAAAGCAGGATATAAAATCAACACACAAAAATCAGCAGTGTTCTCGCGGACCAGTGATGCCAAGCCTTTTAGAGCTTTCAACGACATAAACAGCCCGCTGCGGCACACGTGCCATAGGTTTGCCAGTACTGCTAATGAACCCACAAAGACAGAAATCAGGAAAACAATTCTACTCACAATAGCTTCAGCAAAAATAAATACCTATGAATCAACCTAGTCAAGGAGGCGAGAGTCATCTAGAATGAACATTACAGAAACTGAAGACAGAAATTCAAGAACACATTAGAAAACAAAAAGATTGATCTTCCTTGTTCATCAGTTGGCTGATCTAAAATGACCGTATTACCAAAAGAAGAATCCTACAGATTCAGTATGATCTCTATAAAAATATCAACAACCTCCTTCATGGAAGATCAATACCAACAACTCCTAAAATCCATATGAAATTGGAATAGCCAGAGCAATCCTGAGCAAAATAGTGGAGGCATCAAAACATTGCATTTCAAGTTACACCACAAAGCCCTCACAACAAACAGACGTGTACCTCAGTGGGACAGAACAGAAGACACAGAAATGACCCCACACACCTACAGCCAGCTGAGTTTCGACAAGGGGGCCGACAATGATATGCTAGGGAAAAGACAGCCTTTTACCAAATAGTGCAGAGAAAGCTGGTTATCGACATACAGAAGATTACAATTAGATTTCTCTCACCCTGTACTAAAATCAAATCAAAATGGATCAGTGACTAGGTAGAAAAGCAGACACTCCGGAACTGCTGGAAGAAACACAGAAAAAACACTTGAAGCCACAGGCACAGGCATAAATTATCTGAGCCGAATGGATATTTCTCAAAAGAAGAACAAATGTCCAACAGGTACAAGAAAAAACATTAAATACCTTTAGCCATTAGGGGAATGCAAATTAAAAATACTTTGAAATTCCTTCTCACTCGTCAGAATTATTACCATCAAGAACAGAGAAAACAATGAACACTGCAAGGATGGCAGAAGGGTCTTTCCTATACTGCTGGTGCCAACGTAAACTAGGACAATCATGATGGAAACTGGAAACTAAAAATAGAACTACCACTTAATCCAACTATTCCAACTCCTGGGAATATTCCCCAAAAAACTAGAGACAGCACACTACAGTCAGTGGTGATACATGCATGCCCATGTTGATAGCACAATTCCAAGTAGCTAAGTTGTGGAAACAACCTAGATGCCTATCAACAAATGAATAGAAAATTTGCTTCTGAGCTCAAGGGAAAGTGAGGAAATTCCTCAGAGCCCAGAAATGATGAAAAGCAGGAATCTACAGGGATAAGCAAATATGCAGGAGCTAGCATTTGCCTAAAACCCAGGCTTCAGTGGACAACTAGCTGGTCCAGGGCATGTGTGACACAAAGCCACAGTGCTGAGAAGGGTCATTCACTGTGTGAAGTAGAAAAGTACTGCTGCACTGCAGAAGGGTGAGGATGACTACGACATGCCCATCTCTCTTGGGTGGGGACAACGGAAAGAGGACAACGGAAAGAGAACTGCTCTTCCCTGAGAACCCTCAACCACAACACTGCCTTCAGCCAGGTTTGGGGCCTAAATTTTATGACCTGTTTAATTTGAAAAACCCCAAGTCAAAAATTTAAAGTGTCTCAGGCTGGTAGTGCCTATGGACACTCAGCAGAAACAAACACACACGGTCTCCAGAAAATTCCAGTCTCATGCGTGTGTCAATGACCAAAACAGATCTTCACTAAATGAACTTCTAAAGGAAATACATTATGAAGAAAGGGAAATTACGTTCTAAGGGTGAACTAAAATTCAAGATGCGAGGTGTGGTGGTGCATGTCTGTAATTCCAGCACTGGGGAGGCTGAAGCAGGAGAATCACTGTGAGTTTGAGACCAGCCTGGGCTACACACAGTGAGTTAAAGGCCAGCCTGGGCAACACAGCAAGCCTGTCTCATTAAAAAAAAAAAATCAAGAATGGTAAGCAAAATAAGTTAATAAGTTAAACATGTAGGTAAATCTGAAACATCAGCGATATATTTAATTTCAAAAAATAACAAAAATCAGAGGGGCAGTAGAGCCAAAGCATTCTAAAGGCTTTGTGTTCATCAGAAAGTCATTAAAGATATCAATGCTGAATTTTAAGTTAAATACACAGAACGAAAATCTCCAGAGTGGCTTCTCGTGCACCTGCGTGGTGCACATGCACTGCCTGGACTAAGGCTGTGGTAGCAATGGACTCTGGACTGAGATACCAATCCCCAAACAAGAAGGGCCAGGAGTCCTCGAGAAGAGAGAACTCAAACAGTGAAAATATTAAAAATTCCATGTTGATTAAAGGGGAAAATACGAGTCTAACAGTGACACACTACTTAGACACGTGAATGCATCTTTTGAAAAAAAAAAAAAAAAGTATGGTGTTCTGAAAAAAGAAACATTGCAAGACCCTTTGAGGATAAGACATTGCTGGAATTCTTTTTAAAGACGTCAGATTATTCTTTATTCGCGTTTACCTTGCGGAGTAAGCTGCCAAATAACCTGGGAGGGTTGTATGCATGACAACCACGTGCTGGAGATGACTGAATTAGGTACTGAGAAGCCCTGTGTCTCTAAATGTCCTGAAGGAACAAAACCCACGTTGTTATCTGCTGGTGAGAGAACTAAACTTCTTACTGATTTCTTCAGAGGCCCCACAGTGTCAGATGATCTGCCCGGTGGATTATGTCATGTTCTGCACTGCCCTGCACTGAATGGGAAGGTTTACTTTCAAAGCTCTACATTGCTGTTAAAAAAAATCTGGTTGTAGAACACCATGGACTGAACTGGAAGACAAAAGGACCTTCACTGTACCTGGTCCTTCAGGGCTCACACCTAGAATCAGATGATCTTTTAAATCACCTATGAAAATGCCTGAAGATCCGAAGCTAAAGAAGAAAGTATCTCACATGATATTTCTGGTAAACTTACGAAAGGATTAACAAGAGGAAACAAAAGCTAAGCAAACTATAAATCAGGAAAATGAAGGCACTGAAGAAACAACCTGCAGAAAGGACAACAGGAGAACAGGAAAAAAAAATCAAAGAATTAAAAAAATTAATGAAACTTAGCTAACAATTAATTTTATTGTGGTCTATTTACTTAAAGGAATTGTCAAGCTTCAGTGAAACTATTAGAAAGTAAAAGAATGGAATAAGAAATGGATTTTTAATACCTTAAAAAAAGGTACAAAGTACAGGAAACTAGAAGACATCATATGGAAGGTAAAACTAGGAAAAAAACCCCAAATATATCAAGGATCATGATCAATATAAATGGCTTAAATCTTTCAGGTAAAATATAAAATCCTAGCTATATGTTCTTTGTAAGATACATACTTAAAATGTGAGGACACAGAAATGTTGAAGTTAAAATGAAGTTATACCAGGCAAATACTTAACAAAAATAAGACAATGGAGCTATATTATACCTTTAACAAAAATAAGATGGAGCTATATCATGCCTTTAAAGCAAGACTTAAAGAGATGAAAATGTCTCTACATATCGATAAAAGGCTCAGATCAGGAGTAAGATAAAATAATTCTAGATTTTGTATGCACCTAGTGACTATACTTTAAAATACAAAAAAGCATTACTTCTCAATCTGATTGAACAAAATAACTGATAAGATGACCAGACAAAAATAACCAACTAGCAAGTAGGCAAGCAATAAGAATACAGATTTCAACTACAAAACTGACAAATTAAATGACACATTTAAAACCTTAAAACCAATAGAGTATATTTTCTTAAGTACACATAGAAAAATATTTATGAAAATTCCATATTCTAGGCTTGGAGGTTTCAAACACGTCAGGAAACATAACACTCCTGACATGGAGATGCAGGGGTCTCTACTCAGTCCCATTTTTTCTGGGCAAAGGTTAGTGACTCACCTCGAAGCAATGGAGTAACTCCAAGGCCAGTCCAGACATGGCTGGGCAGCTGCTTAGTTCTTTGGGGATTGAGTGTTTTGGAGGAAACCAGTCATTCTATTAAGAAGCCACATTGCTCAGCCCAGCAGGCTACAAGGCTGCATAGAACTGCTGCAGCTAGAAGCCAGCACCAACTACAGTACTAACAATTAACAATGTGAATGCACTACAAACCTTCAATAGCACCCTACGTGATGGTGAAGTAGGAAAATCATTCTAAAAGGAGGAATAAGAAAAAAATAGTTATCATAGCTTCTACTCAATATTGTACTGGTGATTCTAACCAGTTCAGGAAAGGCTAAGAGGGGTTAGAAGTGTGGCTCAGTGGTAGAGTCTGTAAAAGAAAAAAGAACGAAAGGGAGGAGGGATGGTGAGAAGCAAAGAGGGGGAAAAGGAAGGAGAGAGGGAGGGAAGGAAGGAAGGACTGAAAGCCAGAACTGCTATTATTTTCAGGTCAAGTAAATCTCTACAGAGCAAATCCAAAGCAATCTACAAATAAACTATATAAAGGATTCATTTCTGCGCCTTTTACAGAGCAAAGGGAAGACCTGGCAGGGCTGTCCTACACGTGTGATAGGCCAGAAGAGTGAAGGCCCAAGAACGGCCACTTTCTTACTACTTAGGACCTGCGAAGCAGCGGAACTTGCTTTAACAGCTATCAAGACCCACTAGAAAGCTGCAGTAATTCAGATGATCTGGGGCTGACAAGGGGTATTTAACGGACAAGAGGAGCAAAAGAGAGGGCCACACATACACAGGAGTCCCCTATACAATAACGCTGGTACTGTCGGCCAACTGAAAAGGATAAAAATGGATTTCTACCTTGACATGAAAAAATGTATTTACTGCCAGGTCAAGTGAATAAAGGTAAAAATGAAAACTTTAAAACATAAGAAGAAAAACTTTAAAAAATATAAACTAAAATATGGAATTTTGAAAATGTACATATTTTTCATGAAGTAGCTGTTCTCCTAAGCCCAAGGAGTAAACAGATAAACTACAAACACTATACACAATCAGAAAAAGAATTCAAAAAAATTTTTAAATATTTTCGGTCTTTAAGATAAATATCCAATACAACAGTAGGTAAAATTAAAAATCCCAAACAAAACAAGCACTTAAAAAGATATACCAGGGCCAGGGATTTAGCTCAGTGGTGCCGCCATCTGCCTCTCAAGTGCAAGGTCCTGAGTTTGCAAAAGATATACCAAACAGCCAATAAACAGATGGAAAAGTATTCAGCTTCATTAATAATCTGATGAATGAAGCTGAGAGCACCATGTGATACCACCTCTTACTTTCAGATTTGTAACATTATTATCAAATATTGGCAGGGAAATAGACAGTGGACACTCACTGCCCAACAGAAGTATAAAAATACAGAAGACTCTCTGGTCATTACCCAGTTAGGCTGAAAACAGCCATCCTCTAAAACAGGTGCTTCTGCTTTACAGTCTCAGAGCACCACTGCTCAGTAAGTCACCGCTGGCAGTCTGTGGAATGATCCGTGTGCGCACTTCAGGTAGCTGGCATCCTTTTCCCCTGCCCACGCTATGACAGTGGTGCCTAACAATCACTGTAACAACGAAAAGCACTTCCCTAATTTCTAAATGCCCTTCATGGGGGCAACGCTAAATCCTGGTGACAACTATGGTCCCCAAGGACTGCACAGACAGCCCGTACAAGCTCCTATCAGCCCTCCTCATCACCCTCCCAACCCCCACTGGAGATGATGCCCAGTGGTTAGAGTGGATAAATTACAGCGTGTATATACAGTGGAACGCTAACATGCAGCAATAAAAATGAATCGCCAAAAGTAACAAGTACTAAAAAATACATACAATGATTCCATTTTTTAAAAGTTTGAAATGTTCAAAACAAAATGACAATTACTCAGCAATACATATATGTATGTGATAAAACTATTTTTAGAACTATTTTAAAAGGCATAAATAATAAATTTCAGGACAGTGGTTTCCTCTGGAGAGAAAGGAAGGGTATACAACTGAGGAAACATACAAACAAAATTTTTGTTTAAGATTAGTAATGGATACACTGATTTATATATGTATGTGTGTATATATATATATATATATATATATTTTTTTTTTTTTTAGTTCTTACTAACAAAAAGTTTACTAGCCGGGGATAGGGGTGTGTGTGCGTGAGAGAGAGAGAGAGGTGGGGGAGGGCCTATGAGTAAAATGGTACTGATCAAAACAATCAAAACTGCAGCAAATTTAAGGAAAAATAAGGTAGTTGTCTATTCAAGGTAAAGGACAAAATTTGGTAAAGAAGTCACTTACTTACATCTTACAGACTTATGAGGAATTTCATACGCAGATTTGGGGGAAAAGAAAATTCCAGAGAAAAAGGAACACAAGAACAGAACAAAGGCCAGGGAACTGCAAGTATTTCTAACTTGAAGTATGTGGGAGGGGTGGGGAATGCCTAACTGGAGAGTTTAGTGTTTGACCCTGGAGGCAAAGCAATGGAAAGGTTGCAAACAGCAGATCTGATTTTAATACTGCTTTGGTGACAGGAGGGCCAATGGGCTGGGGGGGGGGGTGTGCAGTCTGCCGTGGGGCACTCAAAGAGAAATCGGGACAACCCAGATAAGAGAGGAGACCCGAGCAGTCAGATAGCAGAGCAGAGGACAAACGTCAGGTGCTGACAGTTAAACACAATAATGGCAAAATGAATGCAGTAAGTGGGAAAGAAAAACACCACTAAAATTGAGACAGTGGTGAAGAGGTACACAGGACTGAGGAAGGTGACACCAAAGTAAAAGATTCTAAAGAGGGGACGGGTCAGTAATGTGAAAGGAGAAAGCACGTGTGGGACAAAGGGAACAACCAGTCTCTTCCTAACCAACCGTGGGCAAGCCGCTGCCTGCCCAGCGGGCACTTTCAGGGGACAGGAGACCCTGCCTGAGGCAAGGCAGTGCTAAGAAGCGGGGTGCTCTTCTAGAGTGGCTGAGAGTCAAGCACTCAGAGGGAAGACCTGAACATGCTCCCAGGCTCCGTGAAAAGGATGGAAATACGGGAGAAGAAGGGGTGCAAAGCCCCAGAATACATAGAAGTGGATACCATCAAACAAGCAGTGAAACTGTAGAAAGCAGAAGCAGGAACCTTTCATATTGTGAGAAAAGCATTTGGGCACAAGACTGTTCATGTGAGAAATAGTTACTGCACACTGGCCAGATGCAGTTATTGTGCACAGCACTGCGGATGAAAGACACATAACTCAATCCCTGACTTCAAAGAACCCACAGCTCAGTGGGCAAAGGAGGATGCAGCCTGAGGTGAAAGGGTAGTCCAGCACGCAGCTAGAGGAAGGCAGGCGCAGACTGCGTGGCAGTGCCTGGCCTGCCGGGTGTCTCCTTCGTGAGATGCAAGGTGAGCTCACCTGCCAGGTGTTGGAGGGGCGGCAAGCGTCAAGACACGTCAGGCCAGGTGTGGGAAGCAGTGAGCACTCACCATAGCTGCCAGGTAATAAGTCACTTGTGTCCAAGATTTACTGTGGCCTAGTACTTCAAAGTGAGCCTACCATTTTAATTTTGCCAATGAAGCAACTGAGACCTAGAAGTTAAAATCTGAGAGGACTATCCTGAGATTGGAAGCTGCGTTTCTACAGTGTTTATGTTATAGTATGTTTATTGTGTTTTTACAGTAGCAAATAGTCACATAATTGAGTCTACCTTACTGTGCTTCTCAGTCCAAGAATGCACCCGATCCCGCATTTTAGGGTTACATGAATACAAAAGAAAAGGTTATAGCAGAAGAGTAAGGGAAACGGGGAGTAAAATAAATGCAGAAATGGGGGAGAAAGCAATTCAAGGAATTAACCACTCTAGGTCTTGGTCTTGGCTCAAGGAAACAAAGGCTAAGCAGCCTGTGGAGGGAGGAGGGAATGAAGGAAGCAAGAATTTCAGAATATACAGCAGTAGAAAGACAGTGAAATACCAAGTTGAGGCAGAGTAAGATTTTATAAATTTCATTAGTAGAAGACTTTAAAGTGATGTCAAGGGCCAGACTAAGCCATGAAACTGAGTTTAAGAAAAATGTCAGTCATACTGGATGAGGTCACACACTTCGTAAACAGTTAAGTTTAAACAAACCCAGTTACTGTCTCCAATTTCAACATTATTATTCCAAAGCTCCCATGTACCTCATAAGCCTTAATCTACATTCTGACTATATTTCTTTTCTAATCTCAGTTAACAAACTCAGTACCTCAGTTTACAAACTTAATTTAAGATTTTGGAGAAGATGGCTGTTTGTGTTTATGTGGGGAAGACGGCCATGGTCATGTTTGTCATCCAGTGTAGAGTTTGTGAATGAAAGCAAAATTTCGCCAAATGCTGTTTGCATCCTGAATTGTTTACAAACAGGCACATTGTGAACCGAGGTGTCACTGTAACTCCTTGCCTTGTTACACAGAGCCCATGTATCAGTTTAGTCTCTTCATCATCCTATCATGGCAGATGAGCAGTTTTCTAGTTGAGGACTCTTTTCATCTCTCCTTCTGAGGCAGCTTTCAATTTTCACTGCTATGCAGTATCTGCTACTACTTTAATTTGCTATCTGAAACCAACAAAATGTTTCCAAGAAAAACTAGGTGATAAACCCAGAAAGCTTAATTTTATACCTAATAATATGTCAGGGGTAAGAGTGTTTTTATTTGTTTTCTATACATTAAAGACTAGGGATTGAGGCAGGGCTCCTATATCTGACTAGACGAGATAACCCCCAAATTATTCAAGATATTGGTTCACTATGGTTCCAGTGAGTGTATTTCCAAAACCCCCCACTCAGGATTGAAATTTACTATCTCCTAAGCCAGTGGTGCAAACCTATGGGACACTTGTTACTTGTTTTTAAGACAAAAGATGTTAATGTATGAGTTGTTTTGTCTGTTTTTTGGTACCAGGGATTGAACTTGGGTCCTTGCACTTGCACAGCAGGCGGTGAAACCACTGAGCTAAATCCCCGGCCCTGAGTTGTTTTTTTTAAACTAGAGCCTCAGTATTCAGGTTGAACTGTGGTGTTGGCACTTTGCAATAAATATGTGGGTTTTGGGCTGCAGTTTGGGCACTGGTCCCTAAAAGGTTTGCCATCACTATCCTGAACCATTATATAAAAGGGTTTGGTTTCTTTTTTTTAACATGAAACACTCCTCCCTCATCCTTTGAGATTTATAGAAAATTTACAAGTACTTCTAGTATTCATTACCTCGTTTTTGGCTTCTTTTTTAGGATCATAATCACTATCATTCCCATCCATTGGGTGTGTTTCTTCCACATCATCATCACTACAAAAGAAAGATTGGTAAACTTTTTACTTTTATTCCAGTGCACCTATCAAACCATAATATTATTTCTAATAATTTTACTAAATATTCCTTAACAGAACAAGAAAAGTCTTTGAGAAGATGAGATCATAATTTAGATTACTGTAGTGTTTAGAAACACCTTTTGGGGCTTAAAGTATCATTTTAGCAAACATTTCTAGCTAAAAAAATACTTAATGGGAAAGAGATTTAGAAAAAAAAATCATTTGAGAAAGAAAACACAAACAATTTGAAATAATACTTATAATTTTAGTTTTTAGTTGAAAAGTAGAGTAATGATTTTATACTACCAGGCAATACAGTCACAGAAACAAGGACTTTAGTTACTAGGGTAAGTGCAGGAAGGACCCTTCCACGGAACAGGGTTTTTAATGTATTCTAAATATATGTACTGACTACATCAACACTAAAAGGAAACATGTGTAATTATACTTGGAAGAGAGCATTCTTTTGGTACCGAGGATCGAACTCAGGTCTTTGCGCTTTCGGGGCAGGTGGCAGAACCACTGAGCTAAATCCCCGGCCCCATGAAGAGCATTCTTAATATTAAGACTTTTGACCACTTGGCTTTTTCCTGTCAGAGTAGAGACATAAATGTTAAGAATAGAAAGAATTTCCAGTGTGTGGTGACAATTTTTGTGCCCTATAAAACATAAGCAACCCAATGCAATGTGCCTAACAGCGGGACTTAACAGATGCAGCCAACCTACCTGTCCCCCTGATTACGTCTACTGGCTAGTTTACGAGCCTGGCGATCCATTAAACTGGTCCTAGAGCGAGTTTTTTTCCAAGAATAGTAATATTTTACAAGGCTTGCAATTGTCTTATCTGGAAGCTTTAAAAAAATCGTGTTAACATTAGCAGGATTAATTCATTAAACTCTGACAAAATGAATAACATTACTCTTTGATAATAAGAACATAAATGGAAACTATTGGATAGGTACCTTTATGAACTATAAGAGCTAGAAAGTGCTGTGACGACAGTCACAGCACCCCACACACCAATGTCATTCCCATTTCTCAATTGGTATTACTATCTGGTCTAGGGAGAAGAAAAGGATGTCACAAACTAACTTAGTAACAGTGTCCCCAGAGGTCCCCAGCACAGCCATGTTAGTATTTACTATTTCTTTCCTTAAAGAGC
This sequence comes from Heterocephalus glaber, assembly GCF_000247695.1. Next base: position 978,292 of record NW_004624807.1, read on the forward strand.
TCCTCAATTCCCAGTCCCCATATACACTGGAATTTTGAGATATAATTCAGGTAACATAAAGTTCACCATGTAAGGTGTACAGTGCAGTGGCTTTTGGTATACTAAGGTGTACCGTCACGTCTATCTAATGCCGTAATATTGTCCTAACCTCAAAAAGAAACCCCATACCTATTAGCATCACTGGAAATTTCATACAAATAGAATCATACTGTATACCGTCTTTTGAATCTAGCTTCTTTCATTTAGCAAAATGTTCTCAAGAATAGCTAGTCTATTATTGTTTTTTAATCACTGTTTTAAATCTATTCTTAAGATGACAAATAATGCAAACAGACTTTAGCCACGAAATAAAGTCTTGAGGTATGAAAATAACTAATGATCATGCACTCATCTGTCACACTAGCAAATGAGACAAATTCCCTACCAAAAATGTTCTCTTCAATTATAGACGGTACCTAGAAGTATTTGTAAACATTACCTAAGTTTTATTTATTCCAGTTAAAATATTTTAATGCAGTAACTTCTCAGACTTACATTATTTTGATAAAATACTAAACATTTAAGAACTAGAAATACAGCACAGTGATTTCCCTTACCAATCAAAAAAACAGCAACACCTGAACAACACTGAAATAATACAGATTTTTAAAAAATGGGCTTTCATATCCAAAAACATGTAAATTAACCAAATCCTGAGGTCAAAATATAAAACATTTAAAAATAAAGTTGAAACTATGACTTTTTTTCTGAACAACAAAAATTTTTTTTTTGGTACTGAGGATCGAACTCAGGACCTTGTGCTTGTGAGGCAGGTGCTGGGTCACTGAGCTAAATCTCCAGCCCAAGAAACAACAAACATTTAATAACTATGCCATACATATTTTTGTCAAAATAAAAATGTCACCCCACTGTCATGGATGAATGATCATAGAAAATAGAACTGTATGCAAGCAAATATATCTATTTCAGTATAGTTTTTAAATTAAAGTCAAGTTGGAAAGCATTTTCCTATTTAATAATTGGGATATATTGAATAATATTGTAAGATATATTACAAAAGACTAAAATCACCATACCATTTGCTGAATCCTGTGAAAGCTCTTCCCGTGAAAACTAAAGGCTTGCTCAAATAGGACTTTATCTTCCACTGTCCACTCATCCGGAAAGGGAGTGAAATTAGGGAGATCAGCAAGGGACTTCTCAATGTTATGCTTATGCCAGAACAGCATGCCAAGTGCCTTTGAAGAGAAATCATTCCCCTTGGTCTTTAATGGACTTATGTTCCATTAAGTTCAACACAAAGTTCACAAAGTTCCACAAAGTTCAACATATTAGATAAAAATTTTAAGCCTATGACTTCAACTTAAGATAAAACTCAGTTCAGGATTTTTAATCAGGGCTGCTCAGATAGCGGACCTCATTTACTTATTTCTTTTAAATCAGGACCTCAGAACAGTCAATGTACATACATACCACATTGCTGCAGAATCTAGGAAAAACAGTGGGCTGGGGTGTGACTTTCATTTCTAAAGCAGACTTGTAGGTTCACGTCAAGACTTTTACTTATTAATTTGCCAATGTGTAGGGAAAAATACGCTAGAAGGAAAATACCCAGTAAATCAATACTTGAATGAAACTACCAGTTACAACACAAAACTAGAAACCCTCAGTTGGGATGTATCAGAGAAATAGCTAAGTTTTACTAACCTTTCAGAAGAATATTGCAGGCTAACGACTTTGAAGAAGTTAAGTGTACCATCACTGCTACTTTAACAATTTAATACATTACCACGTATGCTTTTAATTTTCATTATATATATATACATACCAGAAAGCATATAAGTAACTTTGATGACTTGATAACCAAGTCATAAGAAAGCCTGAAATGGTCAACTTCTGAAAATTCTGTAACTTTCCCCTTTACAATAAGTAGCCTTTTACCTTTACTATAAGGTTATTAAGTATCATTTAGGGGATAAACTTTTATTCTTTAAAAAGTGATATAGTATTTTTAAGTAGTGAGTTTGAAGGTAAATTTTGATGACAAACCTTTGCAATAAACATGAAAATGACCAAATATACAATTACATTGGAAAGGATTAGCTTTGTCTCAAATAAATATTAAAACAGAAATGCAAGGCTTAAAAACAAATAGTGAAAGGCTTCAAAATCTACAAAAAGTTAATTATGTGCATGTGTGTGTGTATACACACAATATATAATATATATACCTCAATTTCAGAAAAATGGTGACTATAATGTTAGCTCTTGGTAACTCAAGATACAGCGATTTCACCTTTCTTCTCTAAAAACAAATTACCTATTTCACTATTAACTCTGATCAAGACTGAGATGACACTTAGTCAAAATGAGACTTGAGAATCTGTTTCAAAGCATACTGCAGTGGTGAGTGCCTGAGCTACCCAGACTGAGACAGAGGGTCGCCTGAGCCCAGTTCAAGGCCGGCCTGGGCAGCACAGAGAAACCTGTCTTTAAAAAGAAAAAAAAAGTTTCTCTACATACCTGTTCAACATTATAGCCATGTTTCTCCTTTGCAATTGCAATATATTCATCCACTGTAATAAAAATGTTAAGATAATTATCCTCATTTAATTTTCCCAGATCTACTTTTTTTTTTAAACATGGCAAAATAAAATACTTAATTATTCCAGGGATAAAGAAAAAACAAAAGAGCCAAAGTCATCTTCCATGAACTGTTACAAAAAGAGACATTCAAACAGGCTCAGAAGTTCCTCCAGTTGAACATGTTATTTAGTATGACATTGCTATGGTCACATATCATATACTTACTAAATCCAATGATATTATCATTATTTTTGTATGTAGAAAAAGACCAATCTCCAAGTAGACAATAAAACCTAATTATAGTGTAAAATACTAAAACAAATACTTCACTTTTCAATTATAGTCTTTATTATAATATTTAAGACCTTTTCTCATATTTAGAGTTTCTTCATTTTCCTATTAGAGTCTTTATTTGAAGTTATTTGGCTATTTGAGTCCCTTTCTCATATTTAGAGCTGGCCCAAAGCCTTGACCGTCTTGACAGTTGTATAAAAGATGATTTACACATCTACGATTTTGCCAGCCATACAGAATGACACACTTAAGTATGCTTCAGTATCCCTAAAATCTTCAGCTCTTCTTGTTGCTATACAAACAGTGCTTAAATATTCTATTTTTGTTTAACCTGTGTAATTAAGCCAATAAAACTATTCAGATAAGCAGTTTTAATAATGATATACTGGCAATTTAAAACTTCACTGCTAAGAAGTCTGGCACATTCAGAACTTAGTTTTATGTGAAGTCCACATAATAACTCCTTAGCCCTTTAAAATTATTTTAGACATATATAAAGTTAACTTTAAAAACGTATTTCTGAGAAGCAGTGGTTTAAAATTCTGACCCTGAAACAGGTGGCCTGTTGGGGCTTGGTTTTCTGCTTGTCTCCAGTTTACTCTGGTGCAGTAACTTGGTCTTCGTGTACCTTGGTGCATTCCTCCTAACGGGGTGATTAGGTGGCACCAGGATTCCTCTCAGGATCAAACGAATTAATATATATAAAGTGCTCAGAATAGCACCTGGCACATTTTAAGTACTTCTAACTACCTGCTACTACTATTTGGTCAGTCTAGTTTAGTACATGAGGATGCCATCATAACAATATGCTCTTAGAATAGCACCTATTTTCATGGATGTTATTAATCTCCCCAAATGTAAGCTTCTGATGCAGAAAATCCAAACAGCACATTTTGCTCAGGACCCACAGTACTTAATTGAACACATGACAGGACTAAATCTATGGTGATTAAATTTAACGACAGCCCCACAGATGAGAAAGGTAACTAGTACTACCTGACCAGTGCTTCTCAATCCTGGTTATGTATTAGAATCAGTGTAGGAGCTTCTTAAATGTAAGACACCCAGGCCTGGCATCTGAAGATTCAGACTTTATTTGTATGAGAGAGACCAGACACCAGTGCTTTTCAAAGACACCTCCCCAGATGATTCCAATATACATATAGCCAGGGCTGAAAGTGTTTGCTCAAGACCTTTACTGGACATTCCACATGGACACCATACTACCACTACATGTTAGCTTCCTGAATTGTGCTTTCTACCTTGCTAAAAAATGCACCATTGTGTAAAATACAACTAAAATACCAAAACTCAAAGGCTCCCAGATGCTCACTTTGTGAAAAAAACCTTTACCTGAGATAATGAGAACTGGACCAGAAACCCAACAGTCTCTTTTAGATTCTTGGTATGTGGTGCCAGGCCAAATGAACAATGTCATGTTTCTGTTAATGCCTCACGGGCATATAATTCCTCGATTACCTGCGAGACTCTAGCTAGTGTTCTAAAGCTCCTCAAGAAGGAGGATGATTGGGTATGCAGAAGCATAGTCAGTTTTCAAGTTTTAGTTTTCTTGCTACATCAATAAGCATTAGACTTACTATGCACATGATATACAAGACATCATTAATTTTCTTGAAACTAGACATCTTTAAGATGTTAGTAAATATTTTTAAAAGGCAAACTTATTTTATAGCTCCCAGAATGACTGTTCCACGTTGTGTTGTTGTTATTTAATAGATTCAATGGTCAATGGAGGGGTGGGGTTCTTAGCGTTGTTACCTGCACGTTTCCTATATCTGATATGCTGCAAAGGATCAGGTCCACTACATCACATTGACGTCTAAAGCCACACCATGATCCAAGAGGTGCACAGTCAATGATACCGCAGGTCTCCGGCCAGAAATGCACAGACATGACCTGATGGCTGCTGACGTCAGTCCTTTCTGCTTTCCTCGCTATAATGGCAGTGACAGTGGGCTCTGCAGTCTGAAGGCATCTCTTTACGGCTCCATAGACTAAGGAAAGCCTGTGTAGGAACCTCCGCCCCTGCTTGAGGGTTAAGCAGCAATGCCATCAGATCCTAGGTTGTTTTCATTCTTCATAGGCCTGACACAAACTGGAATCATTAACCCTCTATCTTTCAAAAGGAAAAAACATTCTAATGTAACAACCTCTACTAAAAAAAGAACATAAATTCTCTTCGTATGACAATCTAAAAAGACTCAAAAACAAAGATAAACTGCATATGGAATTGGTGACAGATCCTGTTGACCTTAGCATTTGATCTCAGAAAACTTACATTTGGGATCTGGGATACTGTGATAGGGAGACCACACGAGCATCCCTCCATTGTCCTTATCTGTGTACTTTGTAGCACCTGGGGGAAAAAAATCAATTACTTAGAACATGATGGATTTTATTTACACCCACATTAGCATACACAAAGTAAGATTTATTTATTTTAGTACAGTACCTGCATAGGATAAGAAAGTATAGAAAACAAAATGGAAAACAGATTTACATTAGAGTCGGCAAATATCCTACTTGGAAAGTTAAGGAAATTTCTGCACATGCTGCTGCTCCCCACTGTTAACAGTCTGTACCTAGATGCTGCACAGCATGAGGGTGTACAGCTCCCTGCTGTCAGGGATGAGTCTGTCAGGAGAGGCAGCTCAGCGGGTGGTGTGCCCTGGTGCCCCCTCCCAGCTCTGCCCTTCACCCTGGTGTCCTGGAGGCCTGCTCATGAGGTGAGCCTCTTTGCTCTGCCAGGCCCTTCCACCATGGTTTCCTGCCTTGGAGCTGACCAACTACAGAATGAAAAGCATGATCCAAAATACACCTTTCCTCTTTTAAGCTGTGGCTGTCAAGTACTGTGTCCCAGCAAGTGGCAGACAGAGCTAGGATTCAAATTCTGAGTCTGACCACTAATACTAAATACTGTTCATTTCCACAAACATCATCAAGAAGAAAAGTGACTAAGGCACCAACTTTAAAAAGACAAGACTTTCTTAAGTACGTATCTCTACCTCTTTTTTTTTTCCCCCTTTGGATAAAGGGTCTCACTATGTAGTTCAGACTGGCCTTGAACTCACTCTGTAGCCCAGGCTGGCCTCAAACTTGGGGTGATCCTCCTGCCTCAGCCTCCTGAGTCTGGGATTACAGGTGTGCTCCACATGCCTGGCTTTCCACTTCTTGATGGAGTTCAATATAGCCTTCTATATGTTTCTTAGGAATCGTGGTTAAAAATTTCGACTTTTTAAACTACAGAGAATACCTCATGTATTGTTTTGCCCTATATTTAAAAGGGCCAAGATTGTTGTAATTTTTAAATACTGGTGTCTACTTTTATTTAATCTGATTCCTCGATAAGCCTGTCAACTACTCCTTCTTAACTTCACTACACTTCATATTTATAAAAAAGTCAAAGATGTAAGTTAATAATTTCTTCTTAATGTAATCTGAAAGTATACATAAATATAAAAGCATATATCCCTTAATTTATTTGCAATCTATTACAACCTAGAAAGTCAGAAAATTCTCTAATAATTTAAATTAAGAACAAACAGAACAAATCAACACAGCTACCTCACAGCAAAGCATGTCTGTAAGCTCTGTCTTTTAACTACATGGCTTCTACCTAATTCTACCCACTTCTTAGCTGCAGGTTATTTAAAACTACCAACAAATTAGGCACTACTGCCACATGTTCTAAGATAACTTGTTTATGAATGTTGTAAGTGACCTGTGAGGTACTGATAGAATGGCCAGAATTCCAAAACTGTTCACATAAAACATTAATAAAATTTAGGCTAAACTGTTTATAAAGTTATAGGGAATCTGGAATAAAGAATATTCATTTATAGGGGTAAAGAAACTACTATTATAATATTCATATTGAAAAATTACCTATCAGGCAAAAATTTAAAATCATTCAATAATTTACTTTTGGAGAATCATATATTACTACTATATGTTCACATTTTAGTTGAAAAATCACAGTGTTAGTGAAATATGAAGCTAAAATTTTTTAAATGTCTGTTTTATGGTAAGAAAAAATTAAGGATGAAAAAAATAAAAGGAGAAACATCAAAGTATTAGAAAAACTGCAATTACAAAATAAATCTAAAAAAGTTTAGAATCTGAACAAATGCAAGTTAGAATCTGATTATCTAAAATTTATTCCATGAAAATAAACTTGGAGATGTCTTTTAAAAAGTCAGTATTAAAATATATGCATTTAATATTTAACTATGTTAAAAAATGCAAACTAGCCAACCTACTCAATGGAAATAAAACAGAAACCTTACCTAAACTGGTCAGAAGCTTCTACTTAATAAAACCATTATTTCCCATGAGTACTCAGCCGTCAGTCCTTTCACACGGAAGTATTTCTGTACAGTGGACAGTAAGGGCACTCAAATCTTACCTCATAGCATTCAGCATTCGACGAAATCTCAAGTCCTAACAGCAAGCATAATAATCAACATATTTCCTTGCACCTCATTCTTGTACTACAAAAAGTCTGAATTAAAATGTCTCATAAAATTCATTTTCTTAAACAAGTGTTAAACTTAAAAAAAAATCTCCATGAAGAATAATCAGTTACTGTCATTAGGGCCTGATTGACAAGCTGGCACCAGACCTGCAGGCTCCAACAGCACTTCCCACACGCGGTGTGGTGGAAGGCAGGCCTGCGCCAGGGCACAGGGTCTGACTATGTATTCAGGGTTTTGGCCCTGGACACTGGCATTTTCAATGTGTCAACCGGGCACAAGACAAGGCTGAGGTTGCAGAAATGAACCGTATTTTAGTGTCGTGGCTAAGAACGTGGATTGAGTCAGGCTACCAGAACTTGGACCTCAGCTCTGCCACTTTGGATAAATCTAGTTAATGAGTCTGGACCTCAGCTTTCATCTCTAAAAACAGGGATGATACCAGTACTTATTCTACAAAGTTGCTAAGAAATTACACAAGACATAAAAACACTAGAGGAGATTTTATTATTATTATTGTTACGCTTATTGAAGACAGTATTTTAAGTTCCCTTCTTTCTCCACAGTGGAAAACCTTGTTATCAAAATAAATGAATAAAATCTCATAGGGCTGTAACTCAAATGGTTGACATTCTCTCTCATCAATCCTTTAAAGATGAGACTGAATAGCTGAAACAACCTTTTTGTCTTCCTGATAATTCGGATTGGATTCCTCTCCTATAAAAGATTAGAAGGTAATTTGTACTATTAAAAATAAAGTATGCTGTAGGATGTTTTATATCCAATAAACTTATCCTGTCCTGGTATAAAAGTTGAAATGAACTTAAATACCTAAAGGAGATAGACCCAAAGTTTTTATCTATCACAACATTTAATATTATGCCTCAATACTGTCTAATATTCAGAAATAATACTGGGAACCAAATCTGATTCACTAACAGAATAACAAAGGCTTAGAAGTATTTATCTTCTGGACAGATCAAAAAACAAACCAAAACCTAGATGCAAGCTACTATAATTTTTAGACCTTTTTTTTTTTTTTTTTTTTGTACCGGGGATTGAACTAGGGACCTTGCGCTTTCGAGGCAGGCACCGGAACCACTGAGCTAAATCCCCAGCCCTCCTAGACTTTTAACAATAAGGCAGTTATGGAAATAAGTGTTAAGAAATTTTTTAAAATTTTAAATAAAGCCTTTAAAAGTATAATCCCTTTGAAATCTTTTAAGTCTCTTTTGACTGCAGTTGGCAAAGTGCATTTATCAGACTACTGGGGACAACCAACTACTAAGAAACACAAACTTGGTCAATCAGGATTTCTACATCAACTGCAAATTTCAAAATAAGTATAAAAATAAAATCTCATAACTTTTCAGATTCTCTTTCAGGCATTAAAAGAACTTTAATGGAGATCATGGAGCACATATACTAAATAAAGAATGTAAAACACTGAAAATAAGATGCTCCAAACTTTAAAATGTCTATGTACATAACAGGCTCTAAATTATATACTTGATATAGCAACTTCAAATTGGGGTAAACTGACTTCTGCAGGGGGCACCACAGGAGTAAGTTTTAAGTGAACCAATTTTCAGACTTCCAACTGTCCTACATTCTGCTTCCCAAGACCGTCTGTCCGAGAACTCACAGGCAGTCTAAGCTATGAAGTAGTCTCCCCTTTATCTGGGGTATCACTTCCCTTGGTCAACTATGGCCCAAAACTTAAAATGGAAAATTCCAGAAATCAACCATTCATCTGTTTTAAACCACACACCCACCTGAGCAGCATCACATCCCCTGCCCAGCACACCCACGCTCTGCACGGTCACCTGGGAGTCACCCTGCTTAGGGGGTCACTTCAACGGCACCACAGGGCTGGTGCTCAGGCAATTCTTACTTAGAGGCCGACCCAAAGTGCAAGGACAGCGGGCTGATGACCAGGGACAGGCCCACAGTTCTTCCCAAGAGAAAGGGCCTGCTCCTGACTTCACAGGGGCTGCCTTGACCTGCGGAGGGCTCTGTCCCCGCAGATAGGGGTGGTCCATGCACACTCAGGCCACTTCTGCTGTCCCTCTTAACAAATGCCCTCTACCCCACCCCTTAAGCACTCTGCATCTCTTATCCCTCCCAAATCTTCCAAGAATCCACTGCTCATAAAATGGAAAACCTCCAGAATTCCAAAGTGTCAGCAAAGCTCTCCATTACTCAAGACACTGTAACTACTTTGGTTTTAACCAATTACCCATTAATTCAAGCAGGGTAATTTTAACACTCAGAAACATTACGGTCACAAGAACACATGAAGAAAAGCTAGGCCTTATTAAAAGGAGAAAGGTTGGGCAGGTGATCAATAAAACACCTTATGCACACAAATAATTATGGAAGTTAAAGTTCTGTGGAGAAAATGCATGGAAATAATTTCAAGGACAAAAGGAAGGCTGTAAACTTTCAGACTCTGAAAAGCAAATATTTTATGAAATAGATGCTACTGCATCACTATAATATTTATATTTAATCAGATGTATTTAAAATAATAAAACTTTATTTCAAAGTGTTAGTATTTTTAATACACCAGAGATTACATTCTTCAGTTCAACCCAATAGATGCCAACTTTAAAATAAGAGAATATTTTCTCAAAATTCTTTTATGGGTAAGCCAAACCCACTGCTTTGTATACATTAATTTTCAGCTGATCTTGTGATACAGCCAACATTATCCTCCTTTTACAAAGAAAAACGAAAGCCCAGGGATTTCGGGCAGTTCAGGCAAGGCAACTATGGCACACTAGCCTGCAGGCTAAGACCACCCCTCCCGGGGTCAGGCAGCCAGCAGGTGCTAACCCTTCAGGAAGACCTGGGAAACAATCTAGGTGACAACAAGCAGAAGTCCAGTTAGTAAGTTACACAAACGTCAGCAGCAATGACCCTTTCCCCAACACCCATCTCAGTTCTTCTCATCCGTTTCATAAACCTCTTTACACGCTCAATTGCTATCATAATCACTATCATCTCTTCCCATAAAAACACCCTCCATCAAAACATTCTCCTCCAATTTTTCTCCATTTCAGCACAATTATCTCAGCACTAAGGCATTCTTCTTCTAAGCCACTGGAAGGGCAGGGTGAGCAATCTCCAGGGAGGCGGACTGAGTGGTTCATGAGACCACCGTAAAATGGGAAAAGGAGAGAGCTCCTCCTCAGTTTCTAACACTGATCAGTATCTCTTTTCCTCTGTGACCTTTTCCAAGGTAGTATGTTTAAATTCTCACCTAATTATACTGGAATAATGAGAAATAAAAACTTCACAGCACACTACAACAGTCAGAAACAGAACAGCAAGGCGCACAAGTACAGCGCTTCCCTGCAGAAAGTGTCTAATAAACCGGGCAGGGTACACTCCTGTGAGCCCAGCACTCTGGAGGGCCAGGCTGGAGGGTTACAAATTCCGGCCCAGGGTCCGACAGGAGCTGTAGCTCCGTGAAAAGGCCCTGGGCTCAATGCCTAGCACCGGGTGGGGTGGGGATAATCTTCGTGCTCCGACTGGGCCTACCTAACAACTGAAACCCCACCTAAACTTAATTTCTAACTTGTCCATGGACCGAAGACTCTTAAACAGAAAATAAACAGGTGAATTTGAGTACGGTGATGTTTATCCTTATCCCAATAAAGAATATCAATTACCGTATATTTCTTTTATTTAAAAAGAGTAACTTTCAGTGAGGTTTTTCGTCTCCACAAATCTGTTTAGGTTCAGAATAAGCAAAATAAGGTTAAATTGGTTAATCCAAATAGATGTCATATAAAATCATCTAAATATTTTTCTTTAATGAATCATTATTCAAGTTTTGAATTTTTTCCATGGTTTAGTTGATCATTAAATAAAAAAAGCTTAGTGGTCCCACGGCACGTGCAAGTCTGCCCCAGCCTGGCTCTTAGAAGAGCCTGGTCGACCTGCATCCAGTCGTCTAGGAAACAAATACCGACTCAAACTGACTTAATGGGGCCCAAAGAAAGGGGTGTTTATTAACCTGTGAAATAATTCTGACTGCTAAGTTCTGACTTGGAAATAACTTTATCGACAGCAAAGAAGTACTGAACTGGGTACCAATAAAGCTCCAAATCAAAAAGGTGTAAATACACTGAAAATCCTCCTCACAATGATGAAATTCAACCTTTCCTGAATAACTGCCGTATATGTCCAGTCATCTGATCCTGGCAAAAGCGCTACAAAGCAGTGTTCGTGGAAGGGCCGGGAAACCCGGGCTCAGAAGGCCGCTGACTTCTGAGAGCACAGAATCTAGAGCTGGAAGTGGGAAGCGAGTCCTAAAGCGAGAGCTCCTTCCCAGCGTCAGGCTGGACGCCCGGGCGGCAGGGCGACCTCCAGTGCCGCCTACCTGCCGACCACCGCCAGGGAAGGCCAGGGCCTCAGTGCCTGGGACCCGCGAGCCCGGCCGCCACGCCGCCGCCCTCGAATAGCGCCGCGTCTCGCCTCACCGGCGGAGGGCCAGGCAGACGGCCTGTAAACGGCGCCTCGCACTGCCCGGAGGGGAAGCCAGCCCTGCCTGAGCCTGCTCGCGCCCGAGCGGGGGGCTCCCGGGACGCGCCCGGCCCTC
>NW_004624807.1:991664-1042338 GCF_000247695.1 Heterocephalus glaber
GGACGGGCTGGGGCCGGGGCCGGGGCGGCTGAGCGCGCGCGGCTCTGCCTCCAGCCCCCTTCCGCCTCGCCACCCGCTTTGCTCTTTGCGCCTGCGGTAGTGAGTGGGAGAGGGGACGCGGGCGGGCCCTGCCGGCCGGCGCTGCCCTGCGGCCGCAGTTGCGGGCGGGTCGCGGGAGGGCTTCCGGGCCGCGCTGCACTGGCGGCCACTCCCGACGCTCGGTCGCGCCTCCCTGGCAGGTGTGTGCCGGGAGTGAAAAAGGTTACTCTGCAAGAATTCTGTTACAGATGAGCGCAGAGTGGGTAAAACCAGAACCGAGCCTCTCTGGCCAGTGCAGGCCTTTGATGAAGTAACAGCCCAACTCAAGAACAGCTAGGAAACCCTGGGAAGCAGGTGTCTGGCTGGCCCCGACGAAAGGAGGAAGCACCGCGCCAGGGTAGAGGAACTCTGGGTCTTGGTATTGCAGAGCGTCGCATCTTTCTGCCAAAGCCTGGCAATTCCATTAAATATTTGAATCACAACTAAATTTTTTATTCTGTTCCTTTCTCGACAAATACAATTTTGAATAGTATTTCAATTCCCAGTATAGTTTTTCTACAAGGAGAGAGGGCCTGGGCAAATGAATAGCCCTTCCCTTGGCGTTTTCATTGTAAACGAAAGCATTGTTATTTGGGGTTTCATACAGGAGCTTCTAGTGAGCGTGACTCAGCTCCTCTGGCCTTGGTACCGCAAAAGTCAGACCCTGAATGTGGGAATTCACCAAGATAAATGCCACTCCCAGGGATCTTACTAGCCCGCTTTTTGTCACCCCAACTGCCATGCTTCCGAGGTTACTTTTCTACAGAAAGGGATCTGCAGGCAGATCAGGAGCCAAAACGTTGAATATTAGGGGACCCTTGCGACATGATTTCTTATTTATTAGTAAAACCTTTAAAGTGAAAAGGTTCTACTGGAGTACAACAAAGAGGGCCACCTGAGAGGACCACATCCTCTGGGGGGAGCAAACCTAGGGTGCAGGTGTCCAGCATATTTGAAAGAATTTTGCCCCTGAAGAGAAAGAACGCACCTGAAGCTGGCTTGGTTCTGAAAAATAACTAGGCCTTAGAATGGTTTCCCAACAGTTGGTTAGCAAGGACACTATAGAAAGAAATCAGTTCTAGGGAAGAAATGTTGGGACTGCCGTTCTTTAAGGAGTTAGAGGAGGAATAGCTACTGGGCAAGGGAGAAGACACCTTGAAGAATGGACCACTGGACCAGGTCCAGTGATGCAGAGTTTGACGGGGGATTTTTTTCCTGTATTTTAATTTTTTTTCTATTTTCATAATACTTTAACTTTGGAACAGAAATATTTTTTCATAGTTCCAAAGTCACAATAAATGAGGATATAGTTTTTTATTGTACTGAGATCTTAGCAATTGCAGGGGGAAAAACAAGGATTGGAAAGGTATACATTAGTTATTCGGAAAAACCATGATAGCTTATCATTTTATACATAAAGTACACACCATTGGTTTTAATAGATGAATTTAGCGTGTTATGTGATGTATATAAAAATCAAATGTATTTTTATATACTAGCATTAACCAGTTAGAAAATGATTTTATTAAAGTGATACTGTATACAAACACATTAAAAATACCATATATCGGGCCGGGGATTTAGCTCAGTGGTGCCGCCGCCTGCCTTGCAAGCTCAAGGTCCCGAGTTCAATCCCCTGTACCAAAAAAAAAGCAAAAAAAAAAAAACCCCAACCAAAAATACTATGTATCTACTGTGTTAGTTTCCTTCGGCTGCTGTAACAAATACCACAAACTTTCACAGTGCCACTGACCTGTGGTCTATAGTCCAGGGGACAAGGGCTGTCCTCCCTCCAGAGGCTCTGGACCGATCTGCTCCTTACCGTTTTCCACTTCCTGGAATTTCATTCCAACCTGTTTCAGTCTTCTTGTTGCCTTTTCTCTGTGTCTTGCATTTTCCTCTACCTCCTCATATAAGAACAGTATGATGGCGTGTTAGGCCTGCCTGGATAATCTAGGATCATTTGCTCACACCAGAATCCTTATGTCTGCAAAGACCGTTTTTCCAAATCAGGAACATTTACAGGTTCCAGGGATTAAGACCTGATATCTTTGGGGCTGTGACTTAGTACAGTATACCATAGTTTGGAATAAATCTCATGAAAGATATGTAAGAATTCTGTGTTGATAATTATATTACTGACAAAAATTAGGGAAGAGGCAAATGAGTGAATATACTATTCTTGTGGATTGGAAAGATCAATATAAATGTGTCAGTTCTACCCACATTAACCTATAGTTTGTCTAATCTCAGAATCCTGCAGGTTGTATGGATGTATAAATTGACCAGCTGACTCAAATTAATGTGGAAATTTAAAAGGCCAAGAACAACCAAGACAATCTGGAAAAAGGACAAAATTGCAGAATTTATCCTGTCTGATGTTAATAGTTAAAATACTATAAAATTAATTTAGTATAATAGTGATAAAAGATAGAAAAAGGCCAATGTAACTGAATAGAGTTTCCAACCAGATGTTTCTGGGAATATTTAAGCAAAGGTGGCACTAGTAATGTGGAGAAAAATGGACATTTCAATAAATGGTTCTGTTAAATATCCCTGTGGGGAGGGATCCTTAATGCTTACTCATACAAAAAAAAAAATTCTAGATAGATTGTAGACCTAAATGTGAAAAATAAAACTGATTTTATACTTTTGGTAGTCAAACATTTCATAACAAAAATGCAATATTTGTTTTAAAAAAACCAGCATTCCACATCCAAAAAATAGTGTGAGAAAGGCAAAGAACCTTGAATGAAGCTGTCATGCCAGCTGGATGTGTAACTAAGACCAGGGCTGAGAGAGATTGGTAGTATTGGTGTGATTGTACATAACCCTAACGGAATATTTCAGACTGGCTAATTTACACAGAGTGGGTTTCTTTCTTACTGTTCAAGAAGCTGAGAAGGTCAAGAGGAAGGTACCAGCGGGCTCAGGGTCTGCTCGTAGTTCTTTTCATAAATGGTGACTTGGTACTACGTCCTCATAACTCACGGGACAGGATAGCTCCCTTCACTTCTTTCCTACGGGCATTAATCCCACCCCTGAGAGCAGAACCTCAAGACTCAAGACCTCACCTCAACACTATCACACGGGCATTAGCATGTACCATGTGAAATCATAGTAAAACTTAATAGATCACACAGAAGGAACATGTAATATTAAAAGCAGCATTGAAGAACCAAAACAGGAAACGAAATCCATACAAGCAGGCTTCAGGTATAGCTCTGTGATAGACCACTTGTCTGACATACTTGAGGCTCTGAGTTTAATCCTTAGCACTGCAAAAGCAAAAGACAGAACAAGAAAAAAAAAGATAAAAGAAAAAATAGAGAAATTGAGAGAACCAGGAGAGTGTGGTTCACTATAACCCTGAGAAGAGAGAGGTACAAGGAATGGGACCACCAGGGCAAGACAGGAGCACAGTAAGGTGAGGCTCCAGGGCTCACCCAGGTAAAAGGCCATGAGTGCTCCCGGGGAGGGCAACTTTACTGAGATTGATGTGCTGAACAGCTTAACTGCAGCATACTGAGGCATAGAGAAGTATGGAAATGGGAATGAAGGGTATGATGCCATTGCAGAAAAGTATTCATGTGGATAATACAAGAAAAAAATAAGTACACTTAGTGTCTTGAAGGAAAGTAACTATAGAATTCAGCCATTGTGTGTGTGTGTGTGTGTGTGTGTGTGTGTGTAACATTTTAAAAGTTGAAGTGCCTAATGCTGTTATTTCCCTTCAGATGAATGTTTGAAGCTGCAACCTTATGCTAAGGAAAAGAATAAAAAGCTTACCTTAAAGAGTAAAGGCTATCCGTGCTATAATCCCATACTCTGGGAGGCTGAGGCAGGAGGGTCAAAAATCTGAGCCCAGGCCGGGTAAATTTAAAAGACCTCACCTCTAAATAAAAATAAAAAGGGCTCAGTGAAAAGGCCCTGAGTTTAGGCCCAAGTACTAAGGGAGAAACAAGATGCTTACTAAGTTCTAAATTAAGCTTTTAAGCATTTTGTCTATAATAAAATTAATGTTAAAACATTATCTACTTATGCCAATATAGAATAATCTTGAAGATATTTTAAATGAAAAAGTCTTTGTGCAGATAGTAATATACTACTCACATATATATTTATATTCATATATCCTTTCTAAACACACATGCACACACATACACTCACACGCACACGCCACCTCTGGGGAGGAGGCATACAAGGCTAGGATGGAAGGGGGACTCTGTTTTCTTTGTACTTCTTTGAAGAGTTGGAGTCATTTTCCCATGTGTTTGTATTACTGTTTCGAGGAAATAAATGATTAAAGAACCAACTACTACATAAAGCACAGGTAATTATGGTTTAAGTTACAAAATAGTATTGAAATAATGTAAAAGTGGAGTTAAAACTAATAGGAGCTGGAACATAGAATGGAAGAGGAAGGATGGCTGGTGGGGAGCTGATCAGACCCCTCAGACACCTGTAGGGAGGACGACAGGGAACAAAAGGGAGATAGAGACAAAATTCCAGGTGCAAAGAGGGACAGGGAAGAATCTGCCTCTAGTGGACAGGCCCCACAAACTCCGTGGTGGACCTACTTTTCTTAGCAAGAAGCACAGGAGGGAGTAGTGTACTTTTCCAGGAACAGGGACTACAGGAAGATTAGGCTAGTGAAATAGGGAACAAGTTAAGGGCCTTGCCATACCTGGACACCCACATTTTGTATTGTCCTCAACAGATGCTTTCTTGCCTCAGGAGCACTGTGATTTCTCCAGGAAGTCTGTAACCTTTTGCATACTTCTCTAACTGAGGCAAGTCAACAACTGGCCTGGGCACTGCAGGGCCTGTAGCCTGGCCTTCACCAATCTATACAAACCATGGCTGGTCCCTAACAGATGGCAAAGAGATGGGTGTCAGTCTTCATTTCACAGAATAAAAAATGAGGCAAAAACTGGGGACTAATCATTGATTCATCGACTGTTCTAAGTACACAGGAATGACAACAGAAATCCTGTTTTAGTCATTGTATCGAGGCTCCTAGTGATTTTTTTTGTAACACCAATTTTGTTAATGAGTGTATTGATTTCTGCTTGATTCTTCATTATTACTTTAGAAGTGCCAGTGTTAGAATAAGGCCCAAAAGCAGCTTTGCCATTTAGTGTGGCCAGGAGACTGCCCAGCTTGGGCCAGCTCACAGTGGGCTCACCCAGTGATGGCAGCCCACATATTTTTATCACAATGTATCAGTCAGATACAGTCTCTCTTACAGGAGAGGCCGGTTTCATGCAAGATATACAAATACATAAGAATTCACAAGATTGGCTTACGGGGTGGGAGAGTGCCGCAGGACCGTGTGCTGGAGAGCCGAAGGATCCAGTTGAGGGCCTGGAGCTCAGTGCAGTGCCCTGTGCACATTGATAGCAGGACGCTGAAGGGTCTGCGCTGGAAGCCAGACGACAACATCCAATCTGAAGGCAAACACTGAGTTCCTCAAAGAAAGAGAAGTGAGCTAGTCTTCTTAGTTTCACCCTTTTTTAAAATTAAGTTTTTTGGCACATTTTAGGTATACGTTATGATGGCATTCATCACTGGGAATTTGTGCCTGTACATGATAGATCTTAGTTCTTGTTTTTCCCCATTCCCCTTCCCTCCCTTAAAACGGAAAGAAAACTTTCATTTCCCTTTTATACCATGCAGGTGACAAGCCACCCCAGGGTGGCTCTTCTGCCTTCAGTAATTCCCTCAGCCACACCCAGAACTGCTCTCCTTCAATTTAGTTGGGTGTTTCTAACTCAAGCCCACACAGTCAGTTATGGCACATAGGGAGGAGCTTTGTATGTTAATTTCTATTTTTTCAATTTTTTTCTTTTTTAGAGCCACTAACCACATGGCGGAGAAATCATGTAATCTTAGAAGCTGAAAGAAATTCACAGAAGTCTGGAAGAACTTCCTCTCCCTTTACCTCCTGGAACAGTCACCATGTCTAAAACTAGTGTTAACAATCTCTGTCTACACAGACACAGGGGTAGGTAACTATCATCTAGTAGACCATTTCATTTCCTAAGATGTCCAAGTCATAGAAAATATATTCTTAAATTCTATAATCATTTTAATGTGTACATGATGATACATATTCACAAAATTTATACAGCTTATGCCATACCAAAACTGGCACATTACATACATACAGCACTTTAGCAGTTGCCTGAAATGTTAAGAAAATTCTTATAAAAGGATGAGGTTCTGTTACACATAATCTGTGCTGAAGTCATAAGCATCATCATCTTTAGTCTTTTCATCCAAGATAATAAAAGATCTTGTAGATGGTTCGCCTGAGATAGATTCCTCTGGCAGTGCCTCACTCGTGTCTTCTACAGGGGACTTGTCTGAGATCCTTTCCTTATCTTTGCTGTCCTCTCTTTTCTCCTGTTTCCTGTGGAAAATATCTTTTTTTTAAAACTCAAAGTTCAGCTACATATAAGAGCAACCCCAAATAGCAGTGTTTTAAAATGACTGTTTCTTTTCATGTAGGAGATACTCAGAAACAGACGGTTCTGGGCTGAGATCGAAGCTGCAGGGAGCTGGTCCAGGACACAGGCTGCCCTCATCTTACCCTGGATGGCTGCTAGGCTGTAACCTCTGCTCCCGTGACCCAGGGTGGCTGGGTGGCCAGGGGCACCAGTCATGACCGAGCTCCTTGCACCAGGACTGCAGAAGGAGGCAGAGGTGCAGCCTCCTTGAAGACTTTCCAGGATGCCACACACCATGTGCTGACACAGCCATGTCCCAAACTGGGACACAAAGTGCCCACTAAAAACTAGAATCCTTCTGCTAAGGACAAAGGAGTAGATGAGGACTGAGAAATCGCTATCAGCTTCTGTCACACTAGCTCAGTAAATATTTGGAAATGGCAATCGTGTCCCACTTAAACTCAGAAATGAAACGTCATTATTCTCAGTGACAAATCTTCATTGATATTGTTTTCAATTTGTAATTGAACTCTGAGATCTGACTGGTACAAAATGAAAATGTTGGCCTCTTTTCTTTGAATATTTTTATTAGTCCACCCCAAAATTAGTTTTCTTGGCAATAGCTGCACATGGTTGCTAAGTTTGGGGTGAACTGTACACTGAAGGTACTTTTATGTCTGGTGTTTAACATAGGTCTCCCTGCTTACACTCCCACAGGCTTTTATTTTCCTTTTTCAATTTCCTCTTCTTGAGTATAAATGTATTGTTATTTATACTTGTTCTAGCTTATCTGAACCTTGTGGAGGCTTTTCAAAGTCTAACTTTATTACCCAACACATTGTGTGTCTCACCCATGGACATTTACACCTGTAATAAACTAAATTTCTATTTAGGGTGGGAAGGGTCTTAATTTATATCCTCACCATTAGGTACGATGTCTAGTACATAGTAGGTTTTCAATGTGTGTTTAATGAATGAATGTTGCAGTTAGAAATAAACTTTCCAGAAAGAAAAATAATTTTAAATTTTGGAATTAGTTATAACAGGAAATTATGAAGTCTGTCTTTTAAAATAATACAGACATCTCTCTGGGAGAATTATATTTGAGGAGTCATACAGTCTTCTAAATGGATGATTTAACAGTTTGGCTAGATTTCTTCTTGGTATATGATTTTGTAGTGATTTATTTGGCTAAATAAAAGGACTAGACAGTGAAAAGTTTAAAGTTTATATCTTAGCTATGCCCAGATACTCTGTATCCTTTACTAACTCACTCTTTTCCTTCAGTTTCACAAAATATAAAATAGAATTCACAATTTTCCCATTTAAAAAGATTTTTAAAGAATATATTCCCTAAAAATAAGTCTACTGGAAGCTCTAGGATCCAAATTATGAGGTGACCTGAGGATTTGGAGAGAAGATTAGATGTCTCAAGCACTAGAGTAGAAACAAAGTAATATTACATTTATGTGTGGAAATAAATCCATAAAATAAAGTGTTTCAGAATGTGTGCTAATGAGATTAGGGCTCCTAAAATACTTTCTTGGAGACAGGAGATAGAAATCTAAATATAATGTGTGTAGAATAATTTATAAGTCTGATTCATAGACATTAATGACAAAAACACATCTCCTGGCACATAGTACGTATTCAGGTGTTAATTAGTATTAAATGTAGAGATTAGAAGTGGAATCAGAGCTTCTCTAGAAGTGACCAAGGAGGTGCCATCCTGAATCTACACAATGATCTCCTTTTAGGTAGTGATGTTCCTGGAGATGATAGTGCAAAGAAACAAGTTCTTCAGATGTAAGCAAGATTTTTTAAAAAATTGACTGTTGGCCAGACATGGCGACACATGCCTGACATCCCAGCTCCTAGGCAGGCTAACGCAGGAGGGTCCTACAAATTCAAGACCAGCCTGGGCAATCTGGCAAGACTTTGGCTCAAAAGCAAGACAAGCAAGCCTATAATCCCAGCTGAGGCAACTCAGAGACTTAGTGAGACCCTGCCTCAAAGAAATTAAAAAGGGCTAGGGATGTAACTCAGTGTGAAGGCTCTGAGTTCAAACCCCATTACTGGGCAATTTTTTTTTTTTAATTAAAAACCAAACCCGTTGCCCACTGTGCTGGTGGCCTGGAATGGACTCATTAGCTACAGCCCGGTCGTACTCCATTACTCTTGGTTATCAGGACAACATGATTCTATTTGGCATAGGCCAGATTTGTGGCTTGAAATACATGCCAGGTCCTCCTGCTCTGATGCTGGTGTCATTCCCGGAGGAGGAGGAGGGCGGAGACTGTCCTCTTACTGTTCCGAATGGCTGCAGTCTTCATTCTGTTGGTTGCCACTGCTTCCCTGCTGAGCACTCACCCGGTGTCACTGACCCAGGCACGGCGTGTTTAATGCTGCTCAGAAGCCCGACTGCATCCTCCTGTGGGACAGCCTGCTCAGCCTTCACCTGCTCCGTCCCTTGGTCCTTACTTGGCGTCTCCTCCCACAGCCCCAACTACTGTGGCCTCTCGCCCAGAGGGTGGTCCTCCTGGATGGAGTACCAAAACCGGAAAATAGAAAGCTAATGGGAGTCACTAATGGAGTTATGAGAAATGATGACTTCAGAGCCATGAATTGCATTTTGGAAATTAAGCCTTTTAATCGTAAGATACTTGAAACCTCCCTGAAGCACCCAGTACTGCTTAGACTGAGATGCAATAGTATTAAGTGGTGTAGGACAGTATGAGTTTAAATTGTGGGGGGAAATTCTTACTTTTGCTTACAAAATTAATTTTCATATACTCTTTTTTTTGTTTTTTTTTTTTAAATTGTGGGTTTATTAAAAAGAGGCCAGCAAGTGACCTTACAGAGCACTGTTCCCTGTCCTCTCAGTGCTGAAACTTCGGCAGCTACAGTGGCCTCGTTCTGTATTTAAAGCAGTCGGCGAACCAGGAGAGAATACTGTACACATGAAATACCTACTGGATCCTGATCAGTTAAGAGCACCAAGTGACCTGAGATTTGCCATGAAGTTTGGTAAAATACCATGACAAAACTCTTTTAATGAAGCAAGATGATTTCATATGCCATAGTCCCCTGAGAAGTCCAGGAGTGCCAGGTCCCTGGTCTCCTCTAGAAGCGCGTGCAGGCTCCGGCCCTTCGTCTGGCGGTACTCTTGATACTCCTCCCGGATGGCATCCACCTGCCCTTCCTGGGCCAGCTGGGCCTCCTCCGTGCACCTGGTGACGTCCCTCACCAACTCACTCTTCAGCACGAGCAGGCTCAGGTGGGACAGCTCTGCGCTCTGTACCCTGTAAGGTTTGCTGCTGATGATCTCAAGTCCGATTGTGTCTGCATGGCAGCGTGAGGCCTGCACGGATATCCTGACCGCGACATGGTCGAACAGGTGGAGTGTGAGCGACTCCCCTCCCGTCGTGGTGGAGGTGATTTTGTCCTGAAATCGCTGTAGGGACCCTGTTTTCCATTCCAAGCGGCTGTCAGGGCCACAGCACATCACTAAACCATCTTTATTTTTTAGATAAGCAGCATCGTTAATACCAAACCTTGGTATAAAAACAAGCACACCGTTTGTCCTAATTGAGTAAATAACTCCGTCAGATATGCAGCGCTCCTCGGTGTCAGGGTCTTTGTCTTTAAAGTACATGCACTGGAAGAGCTCAGTAGACTGCTTCTGAGAATGCTGTGCTGCTCGGTTTCTGTTGTTGATACGTCTGCACAATTCCTCAAGATCTTTGTTGCTTAATAAATTTTAATTTCCATTTTCTTATCTTTTGAAATGGCTGCCATTAACGGTCGGTGTACTACAATATCCGAGTATCTTCTTATTGGAGAAGTAAAGTGGGTGTATTTATCTAACGCAAGACTGTAACGATGGAACTCTTTCTCTGCGCAGGACCCAGTAGAGAAATAGAGCGCGTTGGACACGGCCTGGGTAGCCACGGAGCGCAGCAGCTGGTTCACGATGGGGTCGCTGGGCTCCTCTGCCTTATCCAGAGAATCAGCCAGGGTCTTACTGGAGTGGGTGTCGACGCAGAAGCCCTTGGCCCTGGCGCACTCGCAGAGCTCCGCGAAGAACTCCTGGTGGGGCGGCGGGTGCTGGCGCAGCAGGGCCTGGTGGGGGAAGCTCTCCCAGATCTTCCGGGCCACCCAAGTGCTTGGGCAGGATCATGCACTCGGCCACCGTCTCGTGCGCCTCCAGGGGCTGCTTGGGGATGAGGTCGTGGATGTTCTTTTTATCATCGAGCTGGACTCGAATCTCCACGCCTTCCAGCTCCAGGGCCCCCGCAGCGGTCGCGCCTTGCCCGGACATGGCGAGCGCTGTCTGCCAGCTTCCCGATGGCCCACGCCAACTCCTCCAGCCTGGCTTATCTGCCCTTCTCATCCGAGTTTTTGAATTCTGGGATCTCATCAGCGATGCCAAAGTTTCCGTGCAGGAGCTCCTGAGCCGCTTCGTAGAACAGTTTGTAAACTGAGCGAATAATGGTTCTGCCGTACCACACCTTCTTAATTTCCTAAGAGGCTTTATCCAGTTCTCACGTGACGCTCACAGCATACCTGTCGATGCCTCCCAGGAGGGAACAAAGGTCAGCACTGAGGACAGAGGGCAGCATGTCATAGCGCCGATCTGCTACGTAATAAGTGGTGGCCCTGCGAACGACATAGATGCGTGGCTGATCTTCAACAGCGAGAGGGAGAACCTCTGGCAGCCGGGCAGCAGGGAGGGAATGGCCAGGACCCCAAACGGGCTCCCCAGGGCCACCACTCTCCAGCAAGGGCAGCTGACGGCATAATGCTTAATATACTCTTTAAGCTAGAAATTCTGCAAGGAGATGGGTTATAAGTAGAATTAATATATGCCAACGTGAAGATCAGAGCTTGGTACTATTTACAAGTACTATTAGGTTAGTTAACTTGCCTCTTAGGCTGGAATATGCGAAACTTTTTTGGTCATAATTTGAGAGAAGCAAAGAATTTATTGCCAGGTAGTACGATGGCTCAGGGAATCAAAACGCTGCAGGATGCAGTCAGTTTCAAGGACCTTGGGGTCTAAAGTAGGGTTTGCTGCCATCAAGTTGCTGGCTGCCTCCTCAGCCCTCTCCTGCAGCCCAGCCCCTTTCTACCTCACAGCTCCGTCATCCTTCTGCGCACCTGCTTCTCCACGTCAGGCAGCAACTCCCTTTAGCTTCATTGCACACGGAGAAGCAAAGCAGAAACATGAAGCTTTTCTAGACTAGCTGCTCTCAAACCTTCTGTAACTGCAATGCACATTATGCTGCCAAGCCGGTGTGGACATGCAGAACGAAGCATGCCTCAGCCAGCTCTTTCTATGTAATGAAACAGAACGCCTCATGGACAGTCCAGAATAAGGGTCTGTTTCTCTCCATTGCTGTGGGCTAATGGGGGCTGCTGAGCCGTGGCTGCACTCCGCGGGTGGCACCCTGGTCCTGGTGGGCTTGCTCATGTGCCTGTGGGTGCCAGGTCGCTGGCTGACAGGCTGAGCCTGGCTGGGTGGCTTGGTCTCAGTGGCTCAACTCCACCTATCTCTCCTGTTACTGACGTCTGCTAGCTTGCCTGAGCATGAGTAAGCACAGGGCACAAATATCTCTCAAGCCTTCGATAGCATGACATCTGCTAACATCCCATCCGTTATATGGTCATCTGGCAAGTCCAAAGTCAGGGGAGAAAAGGATTCTCCACCTGTGGAGGTGAAGAGAGTGAATACTTCTAAATAATCTGATCTATCAAAATATATAAATATAGCTAAGTCAGAAGTTCCAGTCTCCAGGACTGCAAAAAACATTTTCCCTAAAACAATTCTTACCAAGAAGTTTGTGATACAAGCTAATTCTTTCTGTTTCGCTTCCTGTTGTTTAGCTGGTTAAAGCCCACTACATTGATTTGATAGCTCTCGATTTGTTCAAAATCTATAATTTGAAAACCAGTACTCTAGACAGAAACCGATTCAGATCCACACAATGTATGTCTTAGAAGCATAAGATGCGTGTTCCTCATTCCACCCCGGGCCCTGCTTAATCTGCAGGGGAGGAGGAAAGTTAGGCCTGGCCATACTGATCTATAGCGCAGCACTCCCAGCAGGGAATCAGCGCTAGTCCTACTGATTTAAATGTTAATATCATTCAGAAACGCCGTCACAGATACATCCACAAAAACATTTGACCAAATATCTGGACTCCCTGTGCCTAGTGAAGTTGACATATAAAATAAACCCTCACAGCCTCTATGCTATGCTTTCTTTAGAGAATAATCATTAATCTGCCTCTCCGCTCTTCCTTCTTCGCCCACTCCCATGCAAAATCATTGCAACACTGTTGCTTCTAGATGATATGCCATATTTATTCTGTAGTTTTGGGAACAGCCCGTCCCCCCACCTCATTGTAAATAGAACAACTTTAAATCAGAGCCTTATGTAATTGTATTTTTTCTATAAACACTGCAATTTCAAATCCTCATGAAACAGTATGGGGTAGAAATAATTGTTTATATCAAACAAATGTTTAAAAAATTAAATCGGTCAGGTGTGGTGGTGCATGCCTGTGATCCCAGCACTCTGGAGACTGAGGCAGGAGAATCTCATGTTCGAGCCCAGCTGGGCAACTTGGCAGCTTAATGAGACTGCCTCAAAACAAAAAGTAAAACAGACCTAGGAGTGTAGCTCATGCAAAGGCCCTGGGTTCAATCCCTAGTACCAAAAAATAAATAAAAACTTAAAATTACTTTCTTATAAATGGAAAGTTGTGTTTGAAAGTCTTAAATCGTTGGGCTTTCAGGCTAACTTGTTATTACTCTTTTCCTCCCTATTAATAAAACAAAAACACTCTTTCCTAGTTATTAAATTTTTTCCTACTTTTTCATAATTTTTTTAATTTTGAAGGAGCAAGCAAGCATAAACTAAGTCTGATAAACCTTGAAGCTTTAGAATCCACCCTGTCATTTATGCCACAAGCATTTATCTGCCATAACTTTGGACTATTTCGGTCACAAGGATGAATGATGCGGAGATAATTCATGGCTTTAAGAGGCTCTTGCAAAAGAAAGGGGCTGGCCAACAGCACAACCTGAGATTTCAGAGGCAAGGACCCACGGAGGACCTCTCTCCCTTCTCCTTCCACGGTGGGGCGGGAGTGGGTGACCGGCAGGAAGGCCTCCTCCCGGGATGGGACGCACCCTGTGAACCCGCACACGGGGTCTGCGCTGGCTCAGGAGGGCTGAGCCTGGGGCCTGCACAGTGCAGCCCGCTCGACCTCCGTGCGACCTTCACCTGGACAGTCCCACTGTGCACTGAACCGCGCTGGTTAGGATTGTCTCCACCTCCCTTACTTGCCCAACATTCTCGCACACCTCTCCTTCATCTTAGAGGGACTTCCCTGCCTCACACCGGCCTCGCCCTTCAAGGCCATCAACCCCACGCCCTGGGCCTGGGTCGGCTGTCTCACCTCTCCCAGCGCCCGGGCCCCCACCTGCCTGCTGCTGGCCGCCAGGGAACGTCAGGAAGCCTCAGGGACAGGGAAGACCTCCCTGTGGTTCTCCAGGACCACCAGCGCGCTGCACATTTGTTGGCCCAGTTTTAAAAGGGGGCCAGCACGCAGGGGTGAGAGGGCTGCAGCCCTGCGCTGAGCCAGAGGTTTTCTTTTCCTGCTTTTCTTCCTTGCTGGAGGTTTTCTTCCTCTGGAGCTTGCTCGGCAGTCAGGTGGGACGCGGAGCGTTGTGGTCACTGTCCGGGTGGCCTGCCCCACCTCCCGCCCGCAGCCGCAGCCGGACGCTTGTCAGGGTGCGTCTTCAGCAGGCCGAGCCCGGCACCCACGGCGGAAACCCACTCTTCTCCTTCCTCGGGGCACAGTCTGCATTTCCTCCTCTGGTCCCCTCCCCCCGGCGATTCCCCTGCCGGGTGCCTTCCTTGAGCAATTAAAAGCATCAGCCCACAGCGATTTGTGCACCCCTGTTCCTAGCGGCACAGCTCGCAATAGCTAAAGCTTGGAAACAGCCCAACCGCCCGTCAAGTGGAGGCTGGATAAAGATGTGGGCTTTTAAATACAACGGAGTACTACTCAGCCATAAAGGGTGAACTTGAGACGTTTCTAGGTAAATGGATGCGCCTTGAGGCCATACTCTTACGTGAAATAAATCGGACACTCATGTGTAAACATCTCATTGTCTCTCTGGTGTGAGAAACTGAAAGTGAAAATAAGGACCAAAAGGAATAATATACATTATGAAATAGGAAGAAATTGTTCAAGATTATACAGAATGTGAGATACTTTGTCAATACTTAAAATGCTTTATGCAAAAAAGTATAGCATTATCAGGAAATGAGCTGAGAGATTAGCAAATGGAAATAAATTTCTAGCATCATGATACACATGTACCATTGTTATTCTCTAATATTTTTGTTATTAACAGCTTTTATATTTTCTTTATTAATATCTACTTGTATTATACTGTAATAAACATTTTTTTAACCCCTCCCCACTCAAGTCCTCGCTTCAGGGGTTTAAAAAACTGTGTTTTAAAGAAACCTGAAGGAAGACAAGGAACACAGGCGGCTCCGATTGCGGTGGTGTGGTGGACCCCGCAGGCCCCGTGTCCAGCCTGAGGCTGGCCCTGCGCAGGCCACCCGCGTCCTCCCCGCCAGCCTCTGCTGGGCTCCCTCCCTAGGACTGCGGAACTAGAAATGGCTCTTTCGACAGCTGGAAAAGGTACAAAAATAAGCTAGCTCTCTAAGAATGACCGATACACTGGAGGAAAAGCTCTCTGAGAAGATCATGTATTTCACCTGCACGTTTGCTTGTAGTACTAGGGATTGCATCCAGGGCCTTCGCACGGAGCTACATCTCAGCCCTTTCTTTTCTTTTCTTTTCTTTTCTCTTTTCTTTTCTTGAGACAGGATCTTGCCAAGTCACGAGGCTGCCCAGGCTGGCCTCAAACTTGAGGTCCTCTTGCCTCAGCTTCCTGGGGTGCTGGATTCACAGGCTGGCACCACCACGCCTCGGTCTCCTTGCTTTCAAATAGATAATCACATTTTCTTGACTCTCGGTAGTATTCATCTTCGCCTTGTTTGTACTACATCTTTAATTTTATCTGCCAACAACTGACACTAGACTGATGATTTACATATAATCTTTAAATTTTTAGAGTTTTCAAATTTTACTTAATGTTTAATATTTTATTTACAATGTACCTAGTACTTAGCCTTAGATTTTATTTTATGAGTTAAAAATCTTTAAAAAATACTAGTATTTCAGTGATTATTGAATTCAGTACTCAATTCTAGTATTATCCGTATCTTCTAGTCCTATGGTGACTTTTTAAAAAGCAGCTATGTTTAGATATAATTCAAGTATCATACAGTTCACTCATTAAAAGTCTATAATTTAGTAATTCTTAGTATACAGACTTGTGCAGTCACCACCACATTCAATTTTAGAACATTCTCATCACATCAAAAATAAATCCCGTGACCTTTAGTACTCACTCGCCATTCATGTATGCCCTCTTCCCACCTCCAAATACACTGGTTTGTTAAATAGCTGCTGTATTCGTTAACTTTCTGTCACTGTGACAATAACACTGAGAAAAATCAACTTATATGGAGGAAAGGTTTATTTCATCTCGTGGTCTGCTCTGTTGCTTTTGGGCCTGTGGTGAGGCGGTACATGAGGGAGATGCGTGGCAGAAGACACCTGCCCACCTCAGCAGTGTGGAAAGGAGAAAGAGAGAGAGAGGAGAGGAAGGGCCGGTGATCTAACTTCCTCCACTAGGCCTTGTTCCCCAAATGCCCTCCTCTTCCAAAACTGCACCAGGTTGGCACCCGAGCCATCAGCACAGGGCCTTCCAGAAACATGTAAGATTCAAATCACGACAGGTGCAGTGTTTTTCAAAAATTATCTCTGAACCCACCCCAAGGAAACTATGGGTTCATCCGTTCAGTAGGCTGTGCAGACTCTATGACAATAACCTCAATCCAGTACTTCACTGAAATTATGTATTTATCTGTTTCCCTCTGTTGGATCATGAGGTCCTTGAATATATAGAAAACAGAAAGTTTTACAAGGGGAAATATTCCTTTCAGTCATGTTGATTCTTGGGTTAGTAAGACGAAAGACCCAGAAGCTAGAGCAGCTCTGGGCATAGGACAAAGCTGAGCTGGGGACATTCTTGGGGGACAGATGGCGCTCAGCCATGGCACAGCCAGTGAGCTTTGTTTCATCCTCCTTTGATCTAAAACTGGGGACCAGTATGTATGTATGTAACACAATGTAGTAGTCCTTATATCATGATAATAATTTCGATATCCAATGTATCTGAAATCTACGCCTATTGAAGAAAAATCATTAAATAGAAAGGTTTTAAAGTCTCATTTAACATTGAGAAACTGTTTCATTTTATAATCTAACCTGTCTGGTGAAAGCTCAGTCCTGATCAAAATGGTAACATATATGGAAACAACGTGTAAGTCGTAAAATGCTACATGAAAGGATCTTCTATTTGAGAACTGCAGTTCTTTCTCTCCAGAGGGAATGACCTTAAATCTGCTAAGCTTTCTTAGTAAGTTTTCATTCTCAACAACATGAATTCTTGATACTGTTTTTGAAACCGTGTTAGACTGCAAGCAGCCCTATACCCCATACTGACCCTGTGGCTCTGGCGTGTCCTTCTGCCCGCCTGGACAGACTCCTGGGCCTGCTGCAGGCTGCAGCTTGGGTTAGATTTTTAGACCCCTGGAGTGTTCTTTGCTCATTTGCATCCCTCATGTGGCATTAGGCATAATCATGCCACTATTTTCAATAGCTTTTTGAAAACACTGAAACAGATAACTACAAAATTATTTTAAATAATGGGGAATATTTAGTATCTCCACTCCCACCTCCTCCAAACAAAAATAGGGCAAGTGTTAAGACTGGGAAAAGCAATATCTTTTTCATTTACATCAAATATAAGCAACTATTATTCACCAGCAAAAGTTGTTAACAGGCCTCAGTAAAACTCTATCTACAAACTTCTAAGGAGATTGCCTGCAGTTAGAACTCGAAGAGGTTATGTTATATTAATTACTTCAAAATTACTAAATTTGCCTTTTTCTAAATCCTCCTAAATCAGCATTGTTGTAACATATAGTCTTTGAATATCCTACTTTATAGTGCTCTGTTATAGATCTGCTCATTCTCACCACATTCTCATTGAGAGTGATACCATTTACCTAAATGATGAATAGTTGAGAATACCGTTTTACAAATAGTGAACAATTGAATAAAACTATTTATTTATTGTGCTTCTGGGGATCTAGTTCAGGACCCTGCAATACTAGGTAAGCACTTTGCCACTCACTGAACTACATCCCCAGCCCTTAATAAAGAAAATTTAAAGAAAAATTCATATCCTTTATTGTACTAATATTGGGAAATGAATTTAAGCTGAACCTTTTGGCCTTTATACAAAGACTGAACAATTTAAAAAATGCATTGATTAAATGCCACACTTAAAATTTTTTCAAAATAAATATAGATTGTACTATACCTTGTTCATTTATTTTTTAATACCTTGTTCATTTAATAGCAAATATTAATTGATTGCTTCTTGTGCGCCAAGTGCTGTTCTTATAAATATCTCTGTTTATGTGGAGCTTATATCATAGAAGGAGAAAATGAACCATAAACTATATATATCTTATCATTTACAATGACATAGGCGAACCTGGGGGACATTATGCTAAGAAAAATGAGTCAGAAAAAAAGGAAAATACTACATCATCTCACTTCTATGTGGAATCCACAAGCGTTGAACTTGTAGAACACAGAATGGTGTTTCCAGGACCTGGGGGTGGCACGGGAAGCTTAGAGAGATGTTGGTCAGCAGACACTTTAGTAAGACAGGAGGAATAAGTTCAAGAGCTCCACTGGACAACATGCTGACTGTAATATATAGCAGTGCAGTATTAGTCCGTGCTGTGTTACTGCAACGAGAGACCTGAGGCTGGATAACTTTATAAAGAGAAGAGGTTTATTTAGCTCATTGTTCTGGAGACTCAAGAGCCTGCAACTGGTAATGGCCTTCTTGGTGGCAGAGTCCCAGTATAGCACAAGCCGTCACACAGCAAGAGCCAAGGAACGGTGTGTCCATGTGTGTGTGTCCTCTAGGGGCTCTCTCTCCTCACAAACCTTCCATATTCAATCATGGGGTTCTACCCTGAGACCTTACTGCATCCTGATCACCTCCCAAAGGTTCTGCTCTAAACACCATGGTTACATTAAGTTTCCACACTCCCAATACTGTACAGTTGGGCTTAAATTTCAACAGATGAATTTTTGGGGGATGCACTCAAACCATATCCAAATCATAGCAAATGGGCCTTGGAAATTGCTAAGAGAATAGATTTTAAGTGTTTTCAACCTTCAAAATGATAAATACATGAGGCAGTGGATACAAGAATTAACTGTTTAGGGCCAGGGATTTAGCTCAGTGGTTTTGCCACCTGCTTCACAAGCATAAGGTCCTGAGTTCGATCCCCGGTACCAAAACAAAACAAAACTAAGAATTAACTGTTTAGCTATTCCATTATATTTGCATACTTATGTGCACATATATATATATATATATATACACACACACTTCAAAACAACCTGTATCTATGATACATATACATGCATATATTTTTATTTATGGATTGAAATATTGAATTATATATGAACTTATTAAATTAGAAGATGATGACCCTAACAGAAAGAACTTATACACAGTGCGTGATGAAGTGCTCGAAGCCTGGGGTGGGGGTTGCAAGCAGTTCTGGACAAGTAGTGAGAACTTGGGAAGACCTGCAGGAAGCAGTGGAGTTACCATGAAGAGGGCAGGGAGAGACACGAGCCTGTGCCAGGATCCCAGGAGACATCAAGCCTGGCATTTCCATGGGAAACAAGAAATCCAGGGTGACTGAGTGGAGCGCGTGAGCGGAAGAGCAGGAGAGGAGGCCAGAGAGTTGGTGGGATGGTGGTAAAGGGAGAACAAGATTCTTCAGAAACTTGGGGGCTTTTGGGCAAGGACTGTGGCCTTCATTCTGAGTAACATGGGCAGCCAGACACTTGGAGAAGCTTGATCAGAGGAAGGCACAATGTGGCTTCTGCATTAAGGAGCTACCATGGCTCCTGTACCAACAATAAACTGCAAGGAGCAAGGGTGTAAGCACACAA
This sequence comes from Heterocephalus glaber, assembly GCF_000247695.1. Next base: position 1,011,406 of record NW_004624807.1, read on the forward strand.
AGGACATGGAGTGACCGCAGGGAGCCGGAGAGACAATGTGGGCTCAGACCAGGACGGCGGCCGTGAGCATGGTGAGAAGTAGTTGGCTTCTGAGTTTGTCTTCAAGATAGAGCCAATATGATTGGCGGGCACATTCACGGTAGAGTGCAGCAGGGTCAAAGGCATCACCAGAGTGACAAAGTGTGAACAACTGCAAGCACAATGTTACCAACTGAGATGGGGGACCTAGAGGCAGAGCAGGATGGGAGGGAAATTTCAGAGCTTGATTTGGCTTTGTTGAGTTTCAGGTGTCTTGTAGACATTCAAGTTGAGATGTGGAGTGGGTAGTTAGGTATTCAAGTCTGGAGAGAAGACTAGTATCATCACACATACGTGTGGAAGAAGGCTACATATAATTTTCAGGTGTCAAAGAGAACTGAAAATAAGGGTAGCTTGTTAAAAAAAATTGAGAATTTCAAGACAGTGACAGCAGAGCATTAAACCACGTGTAAGGCTTTTCTGAGGGCAGGGCTTTTTGAACACACAAGCTGCAGGCCCATGAGTCTGGCCTGGTTGGGAGTCCTTGGCATACACATAATACATACTTAAAGTCATGAGATTCTGTGGAAGGAGTGAATGTAAGTGGAGAAGAGAGAAGGACTGAGTCCTGAACCCCAGGGTGCTCTGGCATTAAGAGATGAAGACATGGAGGTGCCTGCAAAGGAAGTCCACAGGTTGGAAGAAGAGCAGCAGAGTGTGTGTTCTGCAAGCCAAAGGCAACAGGATGTGGCAAGATGGCCAGCATTACAGGCAGCTGGGTGCTTATCCAAGGTGAGGACAGGGAGCTGACCATTGCATTTACCAACCTAGGAACAGTTAGCAATAAACTAACTTATTATTTATATAATAAATTAACTTATTATTTGTAAGAAACTAGGCAAAACTAGTGCGTTAGTATTACAAAACTACAAAGTTGTAATTATTGAAAATAATTGACATGATATTGCAACAAAGACATGGGGCCATCTTCTACATTTGTACAAACTCCCCTAAGGGATATCACAGTCTTATAAAAGCTCTTACTTGGGTGTTTGAAATTTTTGATAGATACTGGAATGTATAAAATAGTACACATTAAATGAGGTCAGAAGAGGATTTTCTACAGGTTTCCTCAACTGTTTTGGAGAATTACTTTCTGGTTCACTGTCAAGTATTTATGAGGCCATGTTAATGCGTCATAATGTAACATTTTATAAAAATTGAGAATTTGGGACTGGGGATTTACCCCAGTGGTTCTGCCACCTGCCTTGCAAATGCAAGGTCCCAAGTTTGATTCCCAGTACCACAAAAAAAAAAAAAAATTGAGAATCTGAAACAGAGATATTGCTTTTGAAATACCAGTTACTCTCACTTTCTTAGTTTGCATTTCTCATCATACTATCTTCAGGTGCTTGGTAAAGAAGAGGCTGATATGGAAACTGAAGGACCCTTGTTAGCAAGATAGACTCCATATTGCTGCTTGACCCACCTGCCTGGCCTTTAGATGAACTCAGAAGGAGGAAGCTTAAAAACCTCCTCCCCTTAGAAAGTCCCTTTAGAAATAACAATTAATCAACTATTGTTTTACAAATGTTCTAACAGCAGGACGTTCCCCTTCTGTACCTTTCGCTTGCTTTACTAGTTCTATCCCATAGGGGGGCCTAGAAACTGTTGGCCTCAAAGGTGTATAAAACATGTTTGTCACCCCCAGTCAAGGCTCGAGTCCGATGCTCGGCTTGGGTCCCGGCTGGTAATAAACTCCTGTGTGGATTTAATATCAGTCTCTGGTTGGTTCTCTCTTGCTGGGTGTAACATTCTTGGAGGCCCCAGAGAGATAGCCAGCTGCTCTGGAGCTTATTATCTTGGAGCCATTGTTTCTTTTTAGGAGAGACCAGGATCGGACATGGGCGGTGATTGGCCCCTCTGGACACCGGTCTGCAGAAGGAGAGGCTGCCCTGATGGTATTCCGGGGCTCCCAGTAGGCCCGTCCCAGTTGGGCCCTTTCGCCAATCAACTGACCCACAGGAGTTTATTGGGGAAGCCTCTAGAGGGAAGAATCAAACGATTCTTAGTGCACTGTGGAAGGTGGGAGGAAGCCAGACGTGGCGCAGGTTCCTCCTACCTAGAGCCTCTTCACGACCGGTGAACAGGCTCAACTGGGTTGGAGTCCTCAGAAGAGCAACTCCCTGGGTGGGGTCCGAATCCATTCACAGGCTCAACTGGGTTGGAGTCCTCAGAAGAGCGACTCCCTGGGTGGGGTCCAAATCCATTCGGCCCCAGAGGTTTATGTAGCCAAAGTTTGTCTTTGTCTGTTTATTATTGTCTGTCTGCTTGCTCTGTGTGCCTTTTGCATTTTCACAGGCTAAAATTGTGGGTTCCTCGCAGTCCACAGAAGGAACTCCACTTGATTGTGTTTGAATAACTTCAAAAAAATTTATTCCACAGACAGGGAAGATAAATATGGCATGAAATTTTCTAAAGGCAAATTACAAACCCTGTGTCAATTAGAATGACCCAGTTTCGGAGTCAACTGGCCCCCAGTGGGAACTTATTCTATGCACATTGCTTGCAAGGTTTGGAATGTGGTCGTGGGAGTCGGGGCCCCAAAGGTCTGGATCGACCTTTGGCACTCGATCAGGACAGGATTATGGTCCATCAGCCCCATCTTCCTCCTCCCTTTTTCCTTTAAAACAAACAGAGCCCCAGGGAGGATTGATTTATGTCCCTTTTACAACTAGTGATCTTTACAATTAAAAACATCAAAATTCCCCCTTCTCTGAAAAACCTCAGGCATTAATCTCTCTTCTTGAGTCTGTTTTTCATACCTATCAGCCAACTTGGGATGATTGCCAGCAGCTTTTACAGATCCTGTTCACCACGGAGGAGCGGGACCGAATTTATCAACAGGCAGTCAAAGAGGCCCTGGGGCCAAACCCCGGCGTCACTCCCAGAACCCCGGGGTATTCGGCCAGGGCTGAGGTTGCAGTTCTGTTGCGGTGCCCTGAATGGGACCCCAATGATGATGATGATGATGGTAGGAGGAGGCTGGGGACCTACCACCAGCACTTATTAGGGGGACTCCAGGCAGCTGCCAGAAAGCCCACTAAGTTGAGTAAGGTAAGTGAGGTTTGCCAGGGAAAAATGGAGTCTCCGGCTGCATTTTTAGAGAGACTCTTGGAAGCCTATAGAGTTTTCACTCCTATTGACCCAGAGGCTCCCGAAAAAGCAGCAGCTTTAAATTTGGCCTTTGTTTCCCAGTCGGCCCCAGACATTAGAAAGAAATTACAGAAATTGGAGGGATTTGAGGGAAAGAATAGGACTAAACTCCTTATCATAGCCCAGAAAGTTTATGATAACCATGACACGCTCCCAAGGAAGTCCTAGCCAAGAAACTGGGGGAAGTCACTATTGCTGCACTCTAGGCATGAGAGACAGTCCCTCTGGACAGAAAAGGAGAAAGCGCCTTTTTGGCTTTAAAGAGAGCCTTAGTGTCAGCACCAGCCCTGGCCCTACCTGATGTCACCAAGCCCTTTCAGTTGTCTGTGGCTGAACGAGGGGGCACAGCCAAAGGAGTGCTAGCCCAGGCATTGGGGCCTTGGAACAGACCTGTGGCCTACTGTCTAAAAGACGTGATCCTGTGGCAAGTAGATGGCCTACCTGTTTGAGGGCAGTTGCAGCCACCACCCTCCTGGTCCAGGAGGCAGATAAGCTCAGCCTGGGACAGGACCTGGTCATCACCGCACTCCATGCAGTGGAGACGTTGCTGAGAGGAGCCCCAGAACGATGGCTCTCCAATGCCCACCTGACTCAGTACCAGGCCCTGTTGCTGGATGTGCCACACATCAAATTCGCCCGAGAAACGGCCCTTAATCCAGCCACCTTACTCCCGCACTCTGACTCATGCGCACCCCTCCATGACTGTCTGGACACTCTGACAACTTCCACCACCAACTGCCCAGACCTGACTGATGTTCCCCTGCAAAGCCCAGATGAGACCTTCTTCACCAATGGAAACAGCTTTGTGGAAGACAGAGTCAGGTATGTGAGGGCAGCCGTAGTCAGTCCAGGAGGACAGGTGCACTGGGCACAGGCATTAAGCTGGGGGGCATTGGCACAGAGGGCTGAACTAATAGCCTTAACTCAAGCCCTAAGGTTAGGTCCAGACAAGCCTGTAAACATCTACACTGACAGCCGGTATGCATTCGCCACTGCCCATGTGCATGGCGACATCTACAGGCAGAGAGGGCTATTGACACCAGAAGGAAAAACTATCAAAAAAAAAAAAATTTTGGCCTTATTGGAGACAATTTGGGAACCCAGGGCGTTGGCCATTTGGCGCAGGCCATGGTCACAATCTCGCTGCTTGACCCAGCTCCAGTGAAACCGAGACTATGGCTGAAACCACGACTCCATCTTTTGCTTTTGCTTTCCGCGGCAGTGATTCCCTTGGTGCTTGATTTCCTGCTCCCCAGGAAATCACTGAGAGGATAAAAGTCAGTACTTCGGAAATGGTCACTAGGCCGGGATTGCAGGAAGAAATTGTAAGTCCAGTTACGGAAAAGCCCCTCGCTCCTACCTCCATGAGCAGTGGGGACGTGACATCCATAGGCCCCGACTGCACAACGGGACATTGGGACATCAACCAATGAATGACACAGTTTTGGCCAACACCTATGTAACCGCAGGGCACACAACAATGAGAAACTTGGCCTAATGAGGTAGCCTGACCTTGCTAAAATGCTTCCTGTTCCTCAAATGCAAATCTGATAAGTTAGCAAGAGTTCACGTAGCACCTGGAAGAGTATTTAGAACTGGGTGGTCTAAAATAGTTTCTTAGATGATACCAGCTTTTCTTCAACTCTGTATGAAAACACACTGTGCATGGACCCACCGCTTACCAAAGCCTTGTGTAATCAAAGCGTATATAAGCAAAGTGATTTCCGTATAACTCAGACGGGCAAGCGGAGCTGCCCACCCTCCACTCAGGGTCTGTCTCATTCTCTCGTCACCGACTCCACACCTCCTCTCAGGACCTGAACCCGCTGGAGCTGGACTCTGGCAGCCATTATTCATTACAAAAGCCACCAAAAAAGAGACAGCTTCGAGGCCCGCGGGAACTGAGAGGCCGATGCTGCGGCCCGAGGAGCGGCCAGAGAACCAGTGGGGCCGATAGACATTGTGCCCATCCGGCCCTTTGGCTACCTGCCAGGAAGACCCACATATACCCTGGAAGAGGAAAAAAGAAACAAACCAAAAGCGAGGGGGTACAAAACTGGACTCAGGCTGATGAAAAGGGACAAACAAATTTGTCTCCCCCGAGCCCTGGGGCGACAACTTGTTCATCAGTTCCATCACTTAACTCACCTGGGAAAATCAAAGTTAAAAAGACTAATGAGCTCTAAGTTTTCAATCCGAGGACTGACCTCTATGGTCCAGGACATCAGTTCCAGATGTCAGGTGTGTGCGCAGGTAAACTCCAAGGCAAGACCAAGGAACAAAGGTAATCGACTGCGGGGAAGAGAGCCAGGGGAACATTGGGAACTTGATTTCACCGAAATAAAAACCAACAAGAGGTTCAAATATTTACTGGTATTGGTTGACACCTACTCAGGCTGGATAGAAGCTTTCCCCACTCATGGAGAATCAGCCAACATAGTGACTAAGGTTTTGCTCCAGGAGATAGTTCCCCGATTTGGCATCGCTCATTACCTGGGGTCTGACAATGGGCCTGCCTTCACGGCACGGATATCCAAATTGTTGGCAAGGGCACTACGTATCGATTGGAAGTTACACTGTGCCTATCACCCACAGAGTTCAGGGCAAGTGGAAAGAATGAATAGGACCCTGAAAGAACCCCTGACTAAATATGTTCTAGAAGCTGGCAGTAGGTGGCCCGATCTGCTTCCTCTAGCCTTGTTAAGAGTTAGAGGTACCCCATATGTGACAAGTTTACCCCTTTTGAAATCCTGTATGGGAGGCCGCCGTGACTCCTCCCTAAGTTAAACCCTAAACAGATAACAGAGAGTTCTTGTGTCTCTTTACTTCAGTCTCTTCAAGCCTTACAGATTCTTCAGAGAGGGATCCAGGCTACAATACAACAGGCTCGAGAAAAACCCTTTGCGACGTTCCAGCCCCACGGTTTCAAACTAGGAGACCTGGTCCTGATATGCTTGGTTTGCTTGCACTGAGGACTTGACTAAATACATTCCCAAATCAGTCTTGGCTACCCAATCTGCCACTTTATTTTGTGTCACCATGCATGTTGTTCCACAAGTCTTCCATTGTAATGGAAAAGGGGGCTGTGAACATCTGGGATTAACCACTGAACACTATAGGAGTAAATGGGCTGCCCCCATTTTAGTGCCCATTCTGGTGGGATTAGGAATAGCCAGGTCAGCGGCTATTGGAACTTCCTCCCTGCTCCTTCAGGACACAAATTTTAAAGCCCTAAACCACCAAGTAGCCAGAGATTTGGGTCACCTGGAAGACTCGGTCTCCAGATTAAAAAACCATGTTGATTCCCTAGCTGAGATGGTCCTGCAAAATCAAAGGAGACTTGACCTCCTGTTCATAAAACAAGGAGGGTTATGTGTAGCCCTAGGAGAAACCTGTTGCTTCTATGCTCATCAGTCTGGTGTCATTAGAGATATCCTATGGTCAGGGAAAATTTAAAGACTAAATATGCTCAACAAAAGGATCAGAATTGGTTTCAAAATCTATTTGACTGGTCCCCATGGTTAACTACCCTACCTTCTGCTGTAGCAGGCCCCTTAGTTATCTTACTTCTGCTTTTGCTAGTGGGCCCTTGCATTATAAATACTCTGACTAAATATGTTAGAGGGTTGATGCAGTTAAACTGATGGTGTTGAGACAAAATTATAAGATTTTAAAAGACGTTTTAAAAAAATCCAAGGAGTAAATACAGGAATCAAAGATTTGATTAAGTTACGAGAACCAGTGGGGAATGAAGGACCCTTGTTAGCAAGACAGACTCCATGTTGCTCCTTGACCCACCTGCCGGCCCTTTAGATGAACTCAGAAGGAGGAAGCTTAGAAACCTTCTCCCCTTAGAGAGTCTCTTAGAAACAACAGTTAATCAACTATGGTTTTACAAATGTTCTAACAGCAGGACGTTCTGCTTCTGTACCTTTTGCTTGCTTTACTAGTTCTATCCCATAGCAGGGGCTAGAAACTGTTGGCCTCAAAGACGTATAAAACATGTTTGTCTTCCCCCAGTCGGTGCTCCAGTCTGATGCTCGGCTCAGGCCCCAGCCAGTAATAAACTCCTGTGTGGATTTAATATCGGTCTCTGGTTGGTTCTCTCTCGCTGGGTCTAACAGAAACAAGAAAAAAGTCTTCCCAACCTTGAATTTAAGGTAATTTTTAGTATCAAATCTGTAGGCACCCAGGGAATTCTTCAAGAACAAAGCTTTATCTGTTATCTGTTCTTAAGCGTTTTAATATGCTTTGTTCTAAGATTAAAGGAAAAAAGCTTAACAAGCTTCTGACTTTTGATTTAAACTCTTGAGGTGCGTTTTCCACATAAACATTTTATAACCCAGAGAGTGATGTAGGGTTGTTGTTACAAAAGAATGAGCCAAGCTTTGAAAAGCATTCTTCTGGATCCTAACACTTAGCTGGTTGCTTTCAGGGTTTAATATTCAGTATTTCTGTGGTTAAAAGGGGAGCACAGTAATACAGTTAGAAACAAAAAGTGGAGGGAGCCACTCCCTTCCCTTCATTCAACTGTAGACACAACACCACCTTAGTGATTACCCGAGTTTAAACTGAGGAGGTTGTGATGCCCCAGGCAGCAGATCATTAACACCACTGGGAGAAGGAATTGGAGGCACCTGGAGTCAGAGGCGTCTCATTCTTTAAATACTGGAAGCCTGAGTCAAGGGGGTTGCTGTTCCTCTTCATCCTCCTTTTGCCTGTTCCTGCTGCTACCGTCCCATTATCTTCCATAAACATAGCTACTCACTACGAAGTGTATACTTGGCAATTCTTTCCTCATTGTACACAAGAACCTGGACTATTTTTGGTCCATCCAAGTGTAACATCTGGTGAGCCAGCCAGGAAAACTTTACCAAACTTCCAGAGACCTCACCAGACACTGGAGGCGGCAGCAGCCCAGAAATCTTCAGAGACCTCAGCAGAAGTGGGAAACCAGACAGCCCAGCCAGGACTGAAGGTAACTCCTCGCTCTGCCTGGAGACTCTCCTTTCTGGGCAGAACATGGATTCCTGGGAGGAGAGGTGGGCCAGCGGTGGGACCAAAGGCTTCTGTCCTCACCGGGGGCCCTGCCCGTCAGTTGGGCTCACATCCTGTTGCTGGTCCACACAGTGTGGAAAGTCTGCCCTGGAGGCTGTGGCACATGCCTCAGGGGGATGGGCTCGAAGAACAGGGAAGGAGGCCACCGATAAGCAAATGCTTTGCCTAGTCACCCACCGCAGAGGACCAAAAGACGTGGACACCTGAACTGTTGCTTTCCTCTACCGGCTAACTCACCCTACACATGGGCAGCTCTTTGTTTAGCACCAAGTGTTTTTGTGCCTCCCATGGGTCATGTGCTTGCACGGAGCACTTCCTTTTCCACAGGATTTAGTCATTTCCTTCTCCTTTTCTGATCCCCTCTCCCCCTCAGGCTATTGGCTATCAGTGTCCATGTTCTATTTGTTTAGGTGCTGGTTTTGGATAAAACAAAGAACAGGGTTAAGAGGTACAGAGTTTTCCCACATGGGAAGAGAGGGACTGATCTGTTTAAAGGCCTGCCACCTACCACTTCTGCGTGCACTGGCCCGTGCAGGGGCCCAGTGGACAGAGCCTAACAGGCTGATTGACTCATCTCCTCTGGGTCCTAGAAGCCTACCTAAAGCTGTTGCTCTCTGGGGTAGTTTGCTGATACTGGTTTGCTCTCCTTTTTACTCAGTTTTGCTTTCGTTTTGATAACTGTAGCTTTAAGTTTATGCTGTTGTCTGAAGGGATGTGTAACATGTATTTGCTGATTTAATCTACACAGTGCCTGCTTTTTATTTTGAGATATTTGTCACCAGATGTGTATGCTTTGTGGCTTGATCTAGCGAGTGGAGTTTTCGCTAGGCATGGGTCTTGTTCCCTTTTTGATTGGCTAAGGGACATCCCGCTAGTACAGAATCCCACTTCTGGGTTCTTTAACCAGAAGACACATTGTGTTTATAAGGGAATCCAATGGGTCCAAAGGAAGCAGCACTGGAGCTCATGTGAGGGTGGAGACATCCAGCTCAAAGAGTTCAGCTCCGCTAGGAGATGCCTAGCAGATGTGAGAGCAGGAAGAGAGTTACAGGACAGGCCCTGTCCAGTGCCCACTGCTGGGAACTAGCCAGGGACAGGTCCCCTAGAACCCTAGACCCTAAGTTTTATGCCTCCTATCCAGAGATGAGAGCAACCTCATCACTTCTCTGAGTCCCCACTTGGGAGTCTCCTTAACCATTGGAATGAATTCCACACTAAGGCCCTTCAAAGAGATCATCTTTCATTTCTGGGTAGTAACAAATGGTTTATGTATCCACTTGGGGCAAATGAGATGCGGCCCCTCCTTGGCAGCCTGAAATATAACGCCATATTTCAATTACATCCTTACTGTAAGGAAGAAAACAGATGGTCAGAGATGCCTTATATCCAAGCCTTATGTCCTGCTCTGTACCCTAGAAGTCCTCCTCTCCCAGCACTGATGCTGCAGAGGCCTCCCTCCTGCAGCTCCTCCTCCCCACAGCTACCTCTGCAGCAGCCTGCTCAGTCCGGACCCTCCCGAGATAAGGCCATCTCCTGAGTCCTCCCCTAGCGATCTGGGTCTGCTCATCACAGGGCCCCAGACTCAGGGGACTCAACATCTAAGCCCACCACGGCTCTACCCCTTTGGGAAGTGCCAAGCACCGATGGTACAGTCTGGGTGCTAGTTCCTTTTTCACTTACAGATATTCAGCAATGCAAGGGAAATCTGGTAGATTTTCTGAGGATCCTGAAAAGTGTGCTGACTGTTTCCGTAGTGTAAAGATGGCTTTTTATCTGACCGGGCAAGATGTGCCATTCGTCCTCATCTCCTGTTGCACATCAATAGGAAGGAAAAGGATTATAAAGGCTGCAAAGCAGGTCAGTGATGAAGCCTTTGCACCTTCACCCTCTGATCATCAGCCAACTGCTGTGTTATTTGGGACCCAAGAAGGGCCTGAGTGGGACTGTAACATGGGACGGAGAAGCCAAAGGGAAGTTATACACTGAGGCCATTTTAGCTGGTATACAACAAGGGCTGCCCAAACCTGTGAATTATAATAAGCCCAGGTCTGTTAGTCAGGGCCCTGATGAGAACACAGCTGCTTTTTAGCCTCGGTTCCTAAATACACTAATTTAGACTCCGAATCTAGAGAAGGGCGGGATTTTATCAGTCAGCCCCAGATATTAAGAAAAAGCTCCCAATACTGCAACTGGGCCCACAAACTGAAATAAGCCAATCGGTTGATGAAGCTTATTTGGTGTTCAATGGCCTCGACGAGTGGAGGACAAATGAGACCTGGATAAGGAAAGGAGGCAGACGAAGTTCATCTCTCCCTGTGTGGTAAGGCTCACGACAAAGCCTGCAACACTAGGGGAACCCGAGGCAATCCAAAGAGTGATGGGAGCAAGCAGGGTGCTTCAAGTGCAAGGGAACAGGGCACTGGGCAAAGGAATCCCCTTGGAAACTACCTCGACCTTGTTGGACCTGTCAGAACATGGGAGAGGACCCCTGGCATTGGAAGAGAGACTGCCCTCATTCTCAGAGAGAGACGAGGTCGGCTCTCGCGGTGGTGACTGGGGAAGAAGGCCCAGGGAGTTGCGATGGTGCCCGAGCAGGTGTAAGGCTTCCAAGCAAGAGCTCCATCACTGTTCCACAAGAGCCTCAGGAGCATTAGATGTAGCGGGCAAACTGGTTCCATCTTACTATTTTAGACCCGGTGACAATGGAAATACATTCCTCCCTTAGGGACAAACGTAGCCCCTTTGTTTCAGCTGTTAGGAGATCTAGTCACCTCCAATGTTGTATGACCACTGTTACTAGCGAGCATATCTTTGCTTGAAGAAATGGGTTATTAGGAATTTAAGAAGAGGAGGGAGGGAGGTAGAAAGGAGGAAGGTGCAGAGGGGAGGAAAGAAGAAAGCAACGAGAGGCCAGGGATTTAGCTCAGTGGTTTTGCCTGCTGCGCAAGCACAAGGACCCGAGTTCGATACCCGGTACCAAAAGAAAAAAAGAAAGCAACGAGAAAGGAATGAAGAAGTAAGGGAGAGAGGGAGGGAATAACAATAATTATTAATCCTTGCTATAGTTTGGATGAAATGTCCCAGAAATCGCATATGTAAAGGCTTGCACCAGAGTGGCTCGGGTAGGGATGTTCCCTCTGTCGCTGCGGGAGTGCCCTTGAGGGGTGGTGGGAACCCATGCACTCCCCCTTTCTCTCTTTCAAGGCACAAGGGCAGACATTTCTCTCCTTACACACTTCTGCCTTGGTGTGTTGCCTCATCACAGGCCCCAAAGCACAGGAAAACAAATTATGCAGTGTAGGGAAAACAGACAAAAGACCTGGATGTCGGGAGCAGAGGGAATGAAGGGGGGGCATGCCAGATGAGGTTGGCTGTGCAGGCAGGAGGCAGACCAAGCCCTTCATCCAACATCTGCTTTGTTTCTTCCCCACTCCTCTTTCTCTGTTCACTAGATTTCTGTGCATTTCACCCCAATGAACACTTGCTCTTCAGAAAAAAAATCTTAGAAATAAAACCTATTATAATAGATAATGTGAGATAGGGAGAAAAGAGGCAAACGGGAAGGGAAAGTGGGAGGGGTGGGGGAATTAACATGGAATGTTAATGGAATTAATATGAGCAAATGAAAAAATGGAAACAAAGTCTTTGTAAATAGGGAGGGGTGGAGGGGGTGAAGGGAGGGCAGGGGAAGGGGGAAAAATAAGAACCAAGAGAGATTATGTGAAGGTGCAAATCTCCAATGATGAATGTCATTATGTGTTAACCTAAAGTGTACCAATAAAATTAATTAAAAAAAGAAATAAAACCTATAATTCTAATATTCTCCACTGCTCATCTATAAAGTAAATCATGCATTCCTCATCAGGCTTAAGATGCCGTAGCATAACAGTTGGATCTTTGATCCATTTTGATTTTAGTTTAGCACATGGTGAGATACATGGGCCTAGATTCTGTTTTCTGCGTGTGGATAGCCCATTTTCCCAGCACCATCTGTTAAAAAGTGTATGATTTCTCTAGTGTATGTTTTTGGCCCCTCTGTCAAATATCAGGTGTTTGAGTGCACCTGGGGTTGTTTCTGCATCCTCTGTTCTGTTCCACGGATCCACTTGTCTGTTATTGTGCCAGTGCCATGCTATTTTTATCACTGTAACTTTGTAATATAACTTGATATCCAGGATTGCATTGCCTCCTGGTTTGCTCTTGTTTCTCAGGATTCCTTTTGCTAATCTGGGTCTCTTCTGGTTCCATATGAATTTTAGGATTGTTATTTCTACTTCAGTGAGAAATTCTGTTGGTATGTTGATTGGAATTGAATTATACCTATTTATCAGTTTTGGAAATATAGCCATTTTGACTATATTGGTTCTGCCTATCCAGAAACAGGGGATGTATTTCCATTTTCTCATGTCCTCTTTGATCTCCTTTTTCAGAGTACTATAGTTTTTATTGTAGAGCTCTTTTACTTCCTTGGTTAGGTTAATTCCTAAGTAATTAATTTTTCTTCATTCTATTCTGAGTCCTATTTTTTTCTCAGTGAGTTCCTTACTGATGTAGAGGAACACTATTGAGTTCTGTGTGTTGATTTTGTATTCTGATACATTGCTGAATTTGGTTATTAATTCAAGGTTTTTTGGGGGTGTGTGTAGAGGATTTTATGCCTTGTATTTAGATGTCTTCTCAAATCTTCCTGTGGTCACAGGTGGGGCTTTTTGGAAGTGGCTGGATCTAGAGTGTATGATGGTTGTATTTTGAGTCATGGTGTGATATTAGGATTAAGGCTGCCCCACCCTGGGTGTGAGTGAGTGCTACCTGCCCTAAGGGTGGGGAGCCTGGATAGGACATGAGGGACAGAAAGAGTGCTGTGATTGATGATTGTTGCTTTTTCACTACTTCACTGCTCTGTTGCCTTCTGGCAGCCATAAACTGTTTCTCCTCTGTGGTACCCTCTGCTATGCCACCCTGCCTCGGAGTCAGCTGGCTATGAACTGAAAACTCTATAGACTGTAAGCTACAATAAAGCTTTCCTCATTTAACTTCAGATGTTGGATATTTTGTCTCAGCAATGAGAAAAAGTAAAATAACTATAATATGACTTCTTTCTTTCCTATATATATGTATCTTTTAGTTCTGTCTCTTGCCTGAATGCTTGGCTAATGTTTTGAATACTGTGTGAAACAGGAATGGAGACAATTCACCTTCTTGTCTTTTTTCTGATTTTAGAGGGAAAGCTTTCAGTTTTTTTCCATTTAATATGATATTGACAGTAAGTTTGTTGTAAATGGCTTTTATCAGAAGGATATGCCTTTCTGTACTTATTTTCTTGAAGGTTTTTTTTTTTTTTAAATCATGAATGGATGTTGGGTTTTGTCAGAGGCTTTTTCTGCTTTTATTAAGATGATTGTGTGATGTTTGGCCTTGCTTCTGTTCATGTGATGTATCACACCTATTGATTTTTGTATGTTAAACCATCCTTGCATCCCTGGGATGAAGCCTGCTTGGCTGTCATGTATAATCTTTCTGATGATTTGTTGCATTCTGTTTGCCAGTATCTTGTTGAGAATTTTAGCATATATGTTCATTAAAGAGATTGGCCTATACATCTCTTTTTTGGTTTGACCCTTGTCTGGTTTTAGAATTGAGATAATTCCGGCTTCCAGGAATGACTTTTAGAATACTTCTTTTCCTTCTATTTCATTAAAGAGTTTGAGGAATATTTGCATTAGATCTTCCCTGAAGGTCTTGTAGAATTCAGCAGTGAATCCATTAGGAACTGGGCTTTTCTTGGTTGTAAGTTATTTTTAAAGCTTGAATTTCATTTCCTGTTAATTGGATTACTCATCCTTTTTATATCTTCTTGGTTCAGTTTTAGTAACTCATATTTATCTGGGAATCTGTCTATTTCTTCTAAATTCTCTAATTTACTGGAGTACAGGTTTTGGCAGTAGTTACTAATAATCACTTGATTTTGGTGTTGTCTGTTGTGATTTCACCCTTTTCATTTCTAACTGAGCTGATTTGATCTTTTATTTCCTTTTCTCAATAAGGTTGATGAAGGGAATGTCTATGTTTCTTACTCTTTCAAAGAGCCAGCACTTTGATTCATTGATGCTTTGTAATTTTTTTTTTGGTACCAGGGATTGAACTCGGGTCCTTGTGCTTGCACAGCAGGCGGCAAAACCAGTGAGCTAAATCCCCGGCCCCCATGCTTTGTAATTTTTTTAGCCTCATTTGTTAACTTCTGTTGGGTTCTTTAGAATTTCTTCTGTACTAGCTCTGGATTTGGGTTGATCTGGTTTTTCTAGCAACCAGAGGTACATCATTAGGTTATTTATTATTTTTTTTTGCTTAAGTTCTTTTCTTGGTACATTTTAGGTATACAATATGTTTACATTTATCATTGGGTGCTTGTACCTGTACATGATGTATCTTGGTTCTTATTTTTCCCCATTCCCTGTGTGCCCTTATCATTAGGTTATTTATTCAGGCTTGCTGTGTTTTTCTGATGTGGGCATGCACAGCTATAATCTTCCCTCTTAGGATGGCTTTCATTGTATCCCATTGCTTCTGTTATGTTGTACTGGCATTATCATTTGACTCTAGGAACTAATTTCTTTCTTCATTTCTTTTGTGACCAATTAATTATTCAGGATTGTATTGGATAATTTTCATGCATTTTCAGAATTTTGTGATTTCTTCTGCCATTGATTTTGTCATTCATTGAACTGGTAATATGCATGTGATAATTCTGATTCTTTTGCATTTACTTAAGCGTGCTTTATGAGCTAGTATGTTGTCTGTTTTGTGGATAGTTCCATGTGCTGCTGTCAAGAATGTGTATTGTTGGGCCGGGGATTTAGCTCAGTGGTTTTGCTGCCTGCTGCTCAAGCGCAAGGACCCAAGTTCGATCCCCAGTACCAAAAAAAAAAAAAAAAGAACGTGTATTGTGTTGTTATTTGGTAGAAATTTGGTAGAACACTCTAAATATCTATTCAGTCCACTTGTTCAATTTTGGTTCAACTCTGATATTTCTTTGTTGAAGATTTTGTCAGGTTGATGTATTTGTGACAGTGAAGAACTGAGGTCCCCTATTATAATTGTGTTATTGTTCATCTGATTATTATGTTCATTAGTGTTTGTTTTATGAAGTTGGGTGCACTAGTATTTGGTGTATGCATATTTATAATTGTTATCGCTTCCTGTGGAATTTCCCCTTGACCATTATATGGCATCCTCTTTTCTTCTTCGCTTCAGTTTTGGTTTGAAATCTTTGCCTGAAATAGAATAGCTACTCTTGCTTGTTTTTGGAGAGCCAGAGCATGGAATATTACTTTCCATCCTTTGCTTTTTAGTTTGTAAAGATTTTTTTTATACAAAATGTGTTTCTTGCACATAACATACCATTGAATCTTGTTTCTTCATCCAGTCTTCCAAGCTATTTCTGATTGGGGAATTGAGACTATTCACATTGAAAGTTATTACTGTAAGATATTGACTTATTCTTTTCATTGTATTTTCTGTTGCTGATATCCTTTTTTTTTCACTTCTACTTAACTGCTCTCCCTGCCTGGTGTATTTATTCTATTAGACCTTTATATGTTAGCTTCGTTGTCTCTTTCTAGGATATCCTTGAGAATGCTTTTGGAGTGCTAGTTTGGGGGTCATGAATTTCTTTAGGTGCTCTTTTTCATGGAAATAACTTATTTTTTCATCAATTTTGAAAGATAATTTTGCAGGATATTTTAGTCTGTGTTGGAAGTTATTTTCCTTTACAGCGTGAAACACTTCACTCCAAACTCTCCTGGGCTTTAAAGTTTGTATTGAGAAGTTTACTGTAATTCAAATGAGTTTACCTTTATAAGTGATTCATTTTTCTCTAACAGCTTTTAAGGTTCAATCCTTTTGTTGGACTTCTGGAATTTTTGCTATAACATGTTATGGAAAGGTTCTTTTCTTATTTTGGAGGCATTTTTGTCACTATTTGTGGTTCTTTATTACTTAATCTGTATTTTAAATTCCTTTCGCATATTTGGAAAGTTTTCTACTATTGTTTCTATAAACAGGTGTTTTATTGCATTTGTGCTGTCTTGTGATTTTTCACTAATGCCAATTAATCATCAGTTAGTCATCTTTGTGTCAGCCAGCAGCTGTCAGAACCATTTTTTAATGTTCTTTTTTGTTTGTTTGTTTTCTAGGTGTCACTGAGGTTGGCTGTATCTTCTAGTTCTGATTTCTGTCTTCTCATTGGTCACTTCTAATGCCCCTACTTTCAATAGAACTTTTTTATTTCCCAAATTTCTGTTTGGTACCATTACAAGGACACTACTTCTTTCTAAACTCATCGTTCATGTTTTGTATGGATTTATTTAGCTCAGGTAGCTTTTTATTAGTGTTTTCTATAAGTTTACTGATTGTTTTGTTTATTAGGTCCATGATCTATTTTGTCATATCTTCTTCGAGTTCACAGAACACCTTATTGATCTGTTTTTAATCTCCTTTGTTATCCTTTTGAAAAATTCAACTGTGTGGCTTTTGATTTCCTCCTCTTTGATGCCTCATGGATCAGATTTGGGAGAGTCGAGAGTTTTTGGAGACATTTTATTTCCTTGTTTTTTCATGTTTCTATTTTTGTTATTTTTTTGTTTTGTTTTATGCCAAGGTTTGCAGGTTATTTATAGTGGAAGACTTTGTTGCTAATATGAAGACATCTTCTTCACTTAGTGTCTTTTTTCACTGACTCACTCTAGGCATGACTATCAGTCTCTGCCTCTGTCCAGTATCCAACCACCTCTGTGTATTTTTTTCTTTTTGGTACCGGGAATCGAACTCGGGACCTTGCACTTGCGAGGCAGGTGCCAGAACCACTGAGCTAAATCCCTGGCTCAACCTCTGTGTATTTGAAAGGGGAGCCTGCAATGTATTTGACCCAGAATGTAGGTCTCTAGGAATGAGCTGCAGTATTGTTAATGACACAAAGACAGTCCAGATATTGACATACAGAGAATACCAATTAATAGCAACAACTATACCACCCTGGCAATAATAATAAAATCAGTAATAATCATAGTGTCAAAGACAAATTGGATATTGACATAACCTAAGAACCAATAATGTTCCACCCCTAACCACAGAAAAGAGTTCTATAACTATATAGTATAAACACTAAGGCAAACCCAATATTGACATACAGTAAATATCTACTATATGCAACAACTATACCTCTACTAACAGCAGAATTGTATTCAGAAGTAATGGCATAAAGTTATTTAAATATCTAAAGATTCATAAAGCTTAATGGTTACACTAGTAGAGATAGGGAGGTGGAGAAACAGAATGAGAAAGGTAAAAATTGAAAAATGAATGGAGGATGAGGAGAGAAAAGTGAGATAAAGGCCCCATTGTGGAATAAAAGGGAATTAATAGTGCTAGATAAAAGCGACAGAATAGACCAAACAAGAAAAAGAATAAATAAAAAGAGCAAAATAAAGAAAGTAAGGAAAATTTTAAAATTTATTTTATTTAATTTTTGGTGCCAGGGATTGAACTTGGGACCTTGTGCTTGCAAGGCAGGCAGTGGAACCACTGAGTTAAATCCCTGGCCCTGGAAAAAATTTTTAAAGGAGAAGAGAGAGAGAAAGGAAGAAAAATGTAAAAACCCAAAATAACAAAAAGGAAAAATGTCAACCCCCAATATAACAAGGCAAAAGAAAAAAAATCTTTTGAGTTTCAAACAAATTTTTTTTTGAATGAGTGGTTCCTTTGCAGGATCTGCACTATTAAAATCTAGCATGTCATGATTTTCACTATGTGGCTTAATGATCTATGTGTTTGTGAGGTGTCTTCCCTGCTCCGGAAGCCCCTCTGTCCATACACCCCAGACTATGGCAATTGCCTGGTGTGGCAACTGGCCAAGGAATGGTCTCACTTGCATTGACAGATGGGGACAGCAATGAGACCTGTGGTCTCTGGTGGATATAAGTAGCAGGCCAGGGGTTCAAGCAGACTGCTGAACTTAATGCTCACACTTTCAGATCCAGCCATCTCTAAAAGTCACATTTGCCAGGCCTGGTTTCTCAGTGGATCCCAAGTCCTTCCCAACCTGAATTTAAACTTCTCAGAGGGTATATGTCTAGCCCAAAACCTGTCTGTGCCTGTCTCCTATAGCTCTCTCTCACAGTCCTTATGGGAATGTAACACTGGAAACCTTGAAGTGGAGTTGTTCTATAGTCATTTTGTGGCTCAGTCTTAAACAATTGACCTCTTCTCAAAATTGTGCCTGATTGAAAACATACTGGCACTATGCCAGGCACTTTACTCAGTTTCTTCTCTAACCACAGCCTGTCATGAAGGAGTCAATTTCAGAGTAAATCTCCAGGCTGATTTTGTAGTTTAAAATGGCGGTGGGCTTTTCTTGGCACAAGCACTGCTGACTAGGTTCATAATTTCTCCCTGGATCTTCCATGTCCCTGGGCTTATATTTTCTCTGGGGGCATTGGCCTCATGTGCAATCAGGTTGGTTGCTTGGTCATCAGTTCTGCTCTCCCTGTGGTGGGGAAATAAGATATAGAGCCAACTGGGAGTTTGCAGGTGGCCATGGCCAGAGTGTACAACCCCCAGGCATGGAGTTGGTTGGGGGCCAATGTGCCAGTCCATCCAGTTCATGAAGTGAAAGTTCATCTGGTCTCTGGGGGTATGGATCTATTTAGTCCATTGGGTACAGGTCCTTCTGGTCTTGAATATTGGTTATTTTAAATTACATACATGACAATTCTAAAATTTGAGTCATTTGAGGATCACTTTCTACTGTCTTAGTTTTGCATTTCAGTTATTTGCATCAGTGAATTTTTGATTGAGTTTCATACATTTCTAGTACCCAGATTTCTAGTATTCAAAGTACCAGATAATGTCATCCTTCCTCCAGCAAGGATTCAATTTTTTTCTTGCCAGCATTTAGCTAGAGACAGATATATTGATTCTTGTTAGCCTTTGAGATGGCTAAGGGCTGGGTTTAAAGTTCTGTGAGACAGAATGCATTTCTCTTGTGCCTTTTAACTTAAGAAATATTTACTGAGAAATTTCTTTTCAAAAACCTATATATTGCTCATGATTCCTTCTCCATTTTAGGTTCTGAACTCTAATCTTTGCCTGTGTAGCTACATGTCTGTTTATCTTTTAAACATCCTAACAACTGTGGGTTTTTGTTTGTTTTTTTCACTGCAGCTGCTCTTTCTCTTTTCCCCCATTCTTCAGATTTGGGATTCAGAAAATTCCTTGAGATAAGGTCCTGGCACAATCTCACAGTCATTTCTCTGTCTCTCATTCTTTAGGATCCTAGATGCTTAAATCTTGGCCTCTCTACTTGTTTTGAACCCCAACTTTTGTCTTGAGCCCCTAAGTGCTCTCTGTCACTATGTTCTGGTGTCTTCTGTCTCCTAACTATAAAATGGCCAATACCTTGTCAGGCAAAATCGAGGGGGAATTTCTGGTGTATTCCTCTAGGATCTTGACTTCCCTGTCCCAGCTGCCTCGGGTGCCGATATTTTCAAATAACTGTCTCTTGTTTCCTTTCAGCCTTTGTGTTTTATCAGCATGGATTGCAGTGCCAGTGAGGAGCTGCACTTGTACAGAACGCGTCGTGGTGATTTTCAGACCCTTTCCTCCCAACCCCCATTTCTTCACCCTCTTATCTGAGAAAGATCCGTCTCCCTGCTTCCCATTACTTATCTTTTATTTTGCTCTTTTTTATATTTTGGGTTTCTCATGTAAGAGAAACAATGGAGATATTTAAGCTTGTGTGCCCGATTTATTTCACTTAACATTTTGGTTTCAAGGTACATCCATTTTCCTACAAATGACAAGTTTATCCTTCTTTATGACAGAATAATGCTCCATTGTGTACAATACTGCATTTTGTTTATCCACTCATCTGTTGATGGACATGTAGGCTGCTCTTAAAGTTTAGCTATTATGAATTATGCTGCTATAAATATGGGTATGCATGTATCACTGTAAAATGATGTCTTCATCTTTTTTGGGGAAGATATCTAGAAGGGAAATAACTGAGTCAAATGAAATTTCTAGTTTTAGTCTTTTGAGGAATTGCCATATCAATTCCCATGGTGGTTTTACAAGTTTACATTTCCACCAACAGTGTAGAAGTGTCCCCCTCCCCATAATAACTGTCTTTCTTTGTATGCTGGTTACCATTATAGGTAGTTTTGATGTAAATGGTAGTTTTAGGATCAGCTTTTATTTGGGGGGGGTACTGGGGATTGAACACAGGATCTTGTAAATGGTAGTTTGATAAGAGATTTACTTTAAAAATTTTAGACTTTAAAGACCACTGACTAACAGTTTTCTTCACTACAGCAAAACACCTGATACTGGCTAACTTTATCAGAACACAGGTTTACTTAGCTCAGAGTTTTCTTGGCTCAAGGGCATGGTGGTGGATGCAGATGGATGGTGATGAGAGGAGCATGTGCTGGGGAGAGGACAGGGCCCGGGCTGCTCCTTTTACAACAGCCCTGTCCTGGGATCTCAGAAGGTTGAAGAATTGCCAGGGGCCCCCTATGAGCTGTGTTGCTCCCCAGTGATTTAGGGATCTTCCACAGGGCTTTGCCTCTTAAGGGTTCCACACCTCCAAACCCTGCCACCCTGTGGACCACGCCTTCAAACAAAGTGCACCCTTGGGGACACTTGACCATACCCAAGCCATACCAAGGATGCAAACTTTTAATATTAAAAGAGCTATTCCATTTCTAGTTGCTGCTTGTTAGACTGTTATAAATTATTAGCATTCTCCAGTTGCACTAAATAGATGTCTCTTTCTTTTCTCTCTGTCTCCCTTCCTCCCTTCCTTCCTTCCTTCCTTCCTTCCTTCCTTCCTTCCACACTGGGAATTGAGCCCAGCACCTTTGTACTGAGCTATATCCCCAGACATTTATCTATCTATTCACTTAATTATTTAATTTCGAGTCAAGGTCTTGCTAAATTGCCCAGGCTGGGCTCAAATTTTTTGACCTCCTGCCTTGTTCTCCCAGAGTGCTGGGATTACAGGTATTCACTACCATCTGAGCTCAAAATTGTTCTTAGAACATCTCTTTTGCCCTCTCCACTTGTGGGATAATTATATAACTTTCATTATGTATCTATCTCTTTCACTATGTCAATCCCAATAGAAGGGCCTTTGACTACTGATAAAATAAAACCAGCCAACTGGATTAGTTGACAGGAAGAGATACAGCTCTCCCTTCTGTAGAGAATGTTGAGCAAAGCCCTTGCCTTCTGCTCGCTGGAAGGCATGGCAGTGGACCGCAGCAGTGCACTTTTGTTAAGCAGGTAATTCTGGTCCTACCTTCTATAGCGTAGCCCTCAACACTTATTATAACAACAACATTTCAAAAAAGTACTTGATACATCTTCACATTTTCCTCTAGAATATATTGGTTGTAATTTTAAGCACTTTTTGTGATTTGGCATCGACACAGTTATCCCTGATTTACTGAGTCTCATTCCAGGCACTGATCAGGTGGAGGGAGACAAGTAGACCCGAGGTGGTTCTAGACTGTGATAAAGTGGCATGGCTCAGAGCTGAAGCGTGTGAGCTTAGCCTCTCTTCCTTGATTCTGCCTGGCTGCTGTGCTATCTGGATTCACAGTTGTGCTGTGTTCTCCCTCCCTCATGCCTTGATGTGTAGAGCTGGTGCTTCCACATGGCATGTGGAATTCTGGCTTTGGTGGCCATCATGTCTTCTTTCTTGCTGGCCTCTCTCTTCTTCATGGCAACCTCTTAAAGCTGGCAGAATGATGTAATGTTTTCTCCTCCTCCCTGTTCAGCCACTCCTGCGTGGTTGCCGAGGGAAACTAGGTAAGTATTACATCTGATATTAATTTAAATATCCCGTGTCTAGATAGAGACAGTGCATGACTTTTATGACATCTATTTTAAACTAGCTTTGGGCTGTTCTGGCAGGCTTTTTATAAGATTCACAGATGTTCCAGAGTTGAGGTTTCTGGTGTCTAAGCATCAGAGGAGGGAGTTCAGACGAGGTTTCTGGGGAAACAGGGGAAAGAGCAAAGCACTGTGGCATATTTAAGATGGTCCTAATGAGAAAAGACCACAGGATGAGTAAAGACAGCCCTAAATTGATAACTTTTGTTATCAGTTCCCAAGTGGTAAGGAGCTAGTGAGAAAGGCCACTCACTGAGTAAAGTCCCCCAACTCTGTCTTGTCTGTCCTTCCCCTCCTGGCTTCCCAAATCTCACTGTCTTTATTTCCGTGATTTTGATTTGCTGTCTTGCGTTGTGAAAGTTATGAACTATTTTTTGCCCCAATCTTGTCTCTCTTCCATGCTCTGTATCGCTCTACTCTGCAAAGTCCTCTTCTTTTGCCAGCTGCTCCCTGCTGGGTTTTGACAGTAGGTCTGACAGAAGGAGATTAGAAGGGGTATGGAAGGGACTTGATCCTTCTTCTGGATGGTTATTGTCATGGCAGCAATGGTTCTTCACCTTGACAGTGGCAGTTGATGGCTATAGCGGGATTTGGTTTCTGTTTAGGGTTTTTCTATTTTTCCGTACTGTGCCAACTCAGAAATGTTAATGCCAGCTGACCACTGTCCTCCTCAAATGATTGTTCTACTCTATAATCTCCTGTTCTGCTTCTGCATTCCATTGTCCCAATGTCTCCCTTTGATCCCCCTTAAGATCAGTAGTTGCTTCCTGCAGTGACAACCTTTGTGATATCTAACTATCTGCTTGCCTTTTCAGTTCTCTTAACAGAAAAAAAGAAAGAAAGTTAAGGAATCTCTTTGATGTGATATTTGTAGCTCCTCTTTTGAACTGAACCCTGGCTGATGTGCGTACTTTGTTGCTTCTGTAAGATGTACCGTAGGTGTTGTCACAGAAAAGGGCGCGCAGGATGGCTGGTGTTCATATCACTGGGCTTTCGGTCTGCATGTCAGATGGGGAAGGTCTGTGCCCCTCAGGCTGTCCTGGTCCAGAGAGTGGACACAGCCTCACAGTCTTGTGCTTACCTCACTGCTCCAGCTGCATCAGCGGGATAGGTCGAGTGAGGGTTTGTGTGAATGCACTCTGCGAAGTGTGCACAGGGCGGAAATCTGCTAATGGCCAATTTCTCAGTATGACCTGTATGGTTAGGTGGTGCCTGGCTCTGAGTAATTTCTAAATACCTGTTTCCCTGATTGGGCTCCCTTTTGAGGGCAGGTAGTATGTTTGCTTTGTTCCTTTCTATATATCCAGTTCATGGCCCAAAGGCATTCGAAAACATTTGTCAAAAAAAAAAAAAGGAAGAAAAAGATAACGTCAGACCTAAAGACCACAGCAGTTGTGTTGTGTTAGATCCCTCTGCAGAGTCCCCACTGATCTGGGTGCCCAGGCTCCTTTCTCTCTAGACCTGCTCTATCCCTCCAGTCTGTTGTGAGGCCACCTGTTGATCAGGGACAGAATTCAGCGAATGGGTCTGACTTCCAGTTACTCTCATGACAAAAGTGGACTTCAGGATTTCTGGTACCAGAAATAGCAGACATAGAAACTTTTCTGCTAAAAATATTTATAAATGCTAGATACAATTCAAAAAATATATTTGCTTTTTATTTATTTATTTTTCCAGATTTTTATTAGCACCTGTTTGCAAAACAGTGATTGCACTCAATGTGGGGAGCTGGTACATGTACCTGACAAATCTTAATTCCTTTCACATCCCCTCCCTCCCCACAAGCTCTTGGTCCTCTTCTTATTTGTGAAAGATCTACCTTCTTGTTTCCTGTTATCTTTTATTTTGCTCTTTAATTATTTTTGCTTTGGATTTCTGATAGGAGAGAAACCATTCACTAGTTAAGTTTGTGTGTCTGATTTAACTTAACATTATGTTCTCAAAATGTAACCATTTTCCTACAAAGGATTCAATTTGTTCTTTATGACAGAGTAGTACTCCACTGTGTATAAATATATTTTCTTTACCCATTGAAATATTTTTGGACATATAGGCCACTTCCAAGATTCAGTATTATGAGTTGTGCTGTTATAAATATGGATTTGTGCGTACCACTGTAATGCAACTTCGAGTCTTTAGGGAAGATACTTAGAAGGGGAATAGCTAGGTCAAGTACAATTTCTAATTTTAGCTTTTTGAGGAATCTCCAGACTGATTTCTATAGTGGTTATACTAGTTTACATTCCCACCAACAATGTAGAAAGCCTCACCAGCATTTAGTATTTGATTTCTTAATGATAGCCATTCTTTCTGGAATAAGAAAGAACCTCAGTGTTTTAATTTGCATTTTTCTAATGGCCAGATATGTTGAACATCTTTTATGCATTTATCCATCACTCATACTTCTGAGAAGTGTCTATTCATTTCAGCTGACCAGTTTTTGTTTGTTTGTTTGTTTCTTTTTTTTGGTACTGGGGATTGAACTCAGGACCTTGCACTTGCTAGGCAGATGTGGTGCCACTGAGCCACTTCCCCAGCCCAGTTGACCAGTTTTTGATTGGGTGTTTTATTTTGGGAGTCTAATTTTTTTGAGTTCTTTATATATCCCATGTATTAGTCCTCTGTATAGCTGGCAAAAATTTCCCCCCAATCAATAGATTGTCACTTCTTCTGTTGGGTGTTTCCTTTACTGTGAACCTTCTTTTTTTTTTTTTTTTTTTTTTGTACTGGGGATCAAACTCAGATCCTTGTGCTTGCGAGGCAGGTGACAGAACCACTGAACTAAATCCCCAGCCCTACTGTGAAGCTTCTTAATTTGATCTGACCCCAATTTTTGATTCTTGATGTTAGGTCTATGCAATTGGGGTTCTGTTTAGAAAGTCCTTCCCTATCCTTAAGACTTCAAAAGATTGACATATTTTATCTTCCTCCAGATTGTTTCTGTTTTAATATTTAGATCTTTAACTCATTTTGATTTTAGTTTAGCACATGGTGAGATACATGGGTCTAGATTCTGTTTTCTGCATGTGGATAGCAAGTTTTCTCAGCACCATTTGTTAAAAAGACAATCTTTTCTCTAGTGTATGTTTTTGGCCCCTCTGTCAAATATCAGGTGTTTGAGTGTGCCTGGGATTGTTTCTGCATCATCTGTTCTGTTCCATGGATCCACATGTCTGTTATCGTGCCAGTGCCATGCTGTTTTTATCACGGAAACTTTGTAATATAACTTGATATCCAGGACTGTGTTTTCTCAGGCTTTGCTTTTGTTGTTCCCCAGGATTGCTTTTGTTGTTCTGTGTCTCTTCTGGTTCCATATGAATTTTAGAATTATTATTTCTACTTCCTTCCACCTGGAAAGAAATAGAATCCATGGAACAAATTCAAACAGATATCCAGGAGATTAAAAACTCCTTTGAAAGTATACAGAGCAGAATGAGCCAATGTGAGGACAGAATATCAGACATAGAAGACAGAATTGTGGTTAGTGACCATGAAAAGAGAGATTTCTTAAAAACAGCAAGGGACCATGAGAAATCAATCCAGCAGCTGTTAAATGATGCAAAAAAGAATAATGTAAGACTGATCAGAGTCAATGAAAAACCAGGAGATAGTGCAAATGACATAAAAAAATTGTTCAGAGAAGCAATGGCAGAAAACTTCCCAAGCAAGGGAAAACCATTTAACATACAGATAAGTGAGGCATATAGGACTCAAACTAGCCATGATGAAAAAACAAAAAGAAACTACACCTAGGCATACGATGGTCAAGATTGCAGAAATCCAACAGAAGAACAAAATACTAAAAGCAGTTAGAGAAAAGAAACAAATCACGTACAAAGGAAAGTGCATCAGAATCACAGCAGACTTATCAACACAAACCCTCAAGGCAAGAAGAGTTTGGAGTGAAGTATTTCAAGCCCTAAAAGAAAACAACCTCCAACCCAGATTGATATACCATGTAAAACTATCTTTCAAAATTGAGGGAGAAATAAGATACTTTCATGACAAACATCACCTTAGGAACTTCATGAATACCAAACCAGCACTCCAAAAAGTTTTAGACAATATCCTAGGAAAAGACAACAAGGATCACAACCCCAGGAAGCCCAACAGAATGAAGCCATCAGGCAAGGCAAGAAATTAAATGGAAAGGGGAAAAAATAAAAATAAAGGAGTCAACAACAGCACAATATCATGACAAGGATAAGTCAATACATATCAGTTATAACCACCAATTCCAAAGGCCTCAATTCACCAATAAAAAGAAATAGACTGGCAGAATGGATTAAGACGCAAGACCAGCAATATGCTGTATAGAAGTAACACACTTAGCTGAAAAAGAAATTCATAGACTAAAAGTCAAAGCATGGAAAACAATACTCCATGTGACAGGAACCCAGAAAAAAGCAGGGGTAGCTATCCTATTTGCAGACAAAGTGGATTTCAAATCAAAACTAATTAAGAGAGACAAAGAAGGTCACTATATCCTTATAAAGGGAACAATCCAAAAAGAAGAAATGACAATCATAAATATATATGCCCCAAATATTAGTGCACCCAACAATATAAAACAAATATTAATGGACATGAAAAATCAAATAAGCACTAATACTAATGCTAGTGGGGGACCTCAATTCCCCTCTGTCACAAATAGATGAACTAGACAAAAAAATCAACAATGAAATACTAGAACCTAACCAAACTTTTGAACAAATGGACTTAATAAATATCTATAGAGTGTTCCACCCCACAACATCAGAATACACATTCTTCTCAGCTGGGCACAGGTCATTCTCCAAAATAGACCACATGTTATCTCATAGAACATGATTAAGCAAATGCAAAGGAATTGAAGTTTTCCCATATATTGTCAGACCATAGCACAATGAAATTGGAGATCAATAGCAAAAGAAACCACAAGAACTTTACAAACACATGGAAATTGAATAACACCCTCCTGAACAACTAGTGGGTCACAGAGGAAATTAAAGAAGAAATTAGACAGTTTTGACAATTAATAATGCCAATACAACATACCAGAATTTATGGCACACAGTGAAAGCAGTCCTATGAGGGAAATTCATAGCAGTGAATGCCCATATTAGGAAAACAGAGCGAGTTCAAATAAACAACCTAATGCTGAACCTCAAGCTCCTAGAAAAAGAAGATCAAGATAAACCTAAAACTCATGCAAGGAAGGAAATTATAAAGATCAGAGGAGAAATCAATGAAATGGAGACTAAGAGAACAATACCAAAAAATCAATGAATCCAAGAGTTGGCTCTTTGAAAGAATAAATAAAATTGACAAACCCTTAGCCAACCTTATCAGAAAAAGGAAAGAAAAGCCTCAATTCCATGCAATTAGGAATGAAAAAGGTGAAAGTACAGCGGATCCAGCAGAAATCCAGAGGATCATCAACACCTACTTTTTTTTTCTTTTTTTGGTACCAGGGATCGAACTCAGGACTTTGCACTTGTGAGGCAGGCAGCAGAATCACTGAGCTAAATCCCCGTCCCCATCAACACTTACTTTGAGAACCTGTACTACAATAAGATGGAAAATGCAGAAGAAATACACAGATTTGATATAAAAATTGTAAACAACCCAATATCAATCAATAAAATCAAAAACCAAAATAAATGCCTGGGTCCTGATGGCTTCACTGCTGAATTCTACAAGAAATTTAGGGAAGAGCTAATACCCATTACTTCTCAAACTCTTTAATGAAATTGAAAGGGAAGCAATACTCCCAAATTCATTCATGGAAGCAAGCATTACCTTGATTCTGAAAGCAGAGAAAGACCCAACCAAAAAAGAGAATTACAGACCAATCTCCCTAATGAACATAGATGCAAAAATCCTCAACAAGATATTGACAGAATACAGAAGACCATCAAGAAGATCATACAAGGGCAATACTTAAAAATCAATAGCCTTCTTGTACATGAATAACAGACTCATTTAGAGAGACATTGGGGGAAAATTCCTTTCACAATAGCATCCAAAGATATAAAATACCCAGGAATCAGTCTAATAAAGGAAGTAAAAGACCTCCATTTTGAAAACTACAGCACTCTGAAAAAAAAAAAAAGATCAAAGACGATATCAGAAAATGGAAAGATACCCTTTGTTCTTGGGTAGGAAGAAGCAATATAGTGAGAATGGCCATATTTCCAAAACTGCTATATAGATTCAATGCAATCGCAATTGAAATTCCAGCAGCATACTTCATGGACCTTGAGAAAACAATCCAAAAATTAATTTGGAACCAGAAGAGACCTAAAATAGCAAAAGCAATTCTAGACAACAAAGACAAGGCAGGGGGGTATCACAACCCCAACTTCAAACTATACTGCAAAGCTACTGTGATAAAAACAGCATGGTACTGGCAAAGAAACAGACCTGAGGACCAGTGGAACAGATTAGAAGATGCAGAAACAACTCCAGACACACCCAGCCACCTCATCTTCAAAAAAGGAGCCAACCACCCTTACCGGAGGAAAGATAGCCTCTTTAGTAAATGGTCCTGGAAAAACTGGGTTTCAATTTGCCAAAGATGAAAACTAGACCCATATCTCTCACTGTGCACTAACTAAAATTGAAATGGATCACAGATATAAATATTAAAACAGAAACGCTAAACCTAGAAGAGAGGTTAGGTAGAACTCTTGAAGACATTGGTGCAGGAAAAGATTTTATGAACAAAACCTCAGTTGCACATGAACTAGCACAAACAATCAACAAGTGGGATCTCTTCTTATTGAAAAGCTTCTACACAGCAAGAGAAACCACCAACAGTGTGAAGAGACAACCTACAAGGTGGAAAAAAATTTTTACCAGATGTTCTTCAGACAAAGGTCTATTATCTAGAATATACAAAGAATTTTAAAAAATTAGACCCCCCCCCAATTTAAAGACCCAATCCAAAAATGGGCATCCGAAGTGAATAGACATTTGTCAGACAAAGAAGTAGAAGCAGAAAATAAACATGAAAAAATGTTCAGCATCACTGGTCATTTGAGAGATGCAGATGAAAACAGCACTGAAATTCTGTCTTACTCCAGAAAGAATTGCTGCTATCAAGAAATCACCCAATAACAAATACTGACAGGGCTGTGGGGAAAAAGGAATCCTTCTCCACTGTTGGTGGGAGTGTAGACTGGTGTAACCACTGTGGAAATCAATGTGGAGATTCCTCAAAAAACTATGATTAGCGGTCCTATTCCTCTTTTAGGTATATTCCCAAAAGAATTAAAAGCCTCATACCACAGCGACATATGTGCACTCATGTTTATAGCAGCACAGTTTGCAATAGCTAGAGCTTGGAAACAGCCCAAGTGCCCATCAAATGGTGACTGGATAAAGAAGACGTGTTTTGTTTTTAAATAAAATGGAGCACTACTCAGCCATAAAGAAAGATAAAGTAGAGACATTTATAGCTAAATGGATGCACCTTGAGGCCATACTCTTAAGTGAAATAAACAGGACATGCATGTATTAAAATAAAATTGTTTCTCTGGTGTGAGAAACTGAAAGTGTAAACCAGGACCAAACTGCATAGTAGATATTGTGAAAGAGGAAGAAAATGTTCAAAAGGGAAGGGGAACTAGGGAGGGGGGCAGGGGAATGGAAAGAAGGGAAAGAAAATAATGAAAAGAGAAGGAAAAAATGGAAATAAAGCTTTTGTAAATAGGGAAGGGTGGAGGGGTTAAAGGGAGGGCAGGGGAAGGGGAAAAACATAAGAACCAAGATACGACATGTACAGATACAAATTCCCAGTGATGAATGTGATCATAATGTATACCTAAAAGGCACCAATAAACTCAATAAAAAATGAAATATATGTGTTGAATTTTCTTATGAATTCTAGAAATACATAGACATCAAATGTTCTCAAAACAGAATCACTTTTTTCTGAGTGTTTAGATATAATTCTTCTAGAGAAGGTAGAGTCCACAAAGGCATGGTTTTAACAATAACAAAAGATAGTCTATTATCTATTCCATTGCATTTTTATGTAATTATGATTGATATTAATATATGAAAATTGGGATCGAGTTATTACAGACCAAGACATTTAGGGAAAATCATGTACAGGATACACCATTAACATTAGTGATTATTCTCAAGCTGAGAACATACATGTACTTGTCACAAGTACAGTCTGAATCATAGACGTGCACTAATCTCTTGATTTATGAGTCTTTGTAATTCTTAAACAAGAATCTTAATTTTCCAAGCTACCCTGGAAGATGTGTATGGCTTATGAGTACAATATTTATGGCATGGGAAACCTCGCATCGAGACCACTCCTGCTCTGGGTAGTTTGTCAGTTAGCCTGTAAATGTTTAACTCTGTTACTGAGTCCATAGACTGTGCCATTTATTATCCCAGGCCCCAGGGAACCAGGAGACTTAGTAAACAATGTTATAAAATGGTGTTTGTTCCTTAGAAGAGAGAAGCTTTTTAAAAAAATTCTTTTATTGGTACATTTTAGGTATACAATACGTTTACATTTATCTTTGGGTGCTTGTACCTATACATGATGTATCTTGGTTCTTATTTTTTTCCCCATTCCCTCTGCGCCCTTCACCCCTCCACCCTTCCCTATTTACAGAGTTTGATTCCATTTTTTTTCTTTTCTCATAATTTTTCCTTTCCCTTCTTTCCTTTCCCCTTCCCCTCCCA
>NW_004624807.1:1047063-1068748 GCF_000247695.1 Heterocephalus glaber
GTTTCATGGATTCCATTTCTTTCTTATGCTGGCCATTCATGGCTTCCAGCATGTTTCTGAGCTCATCTGTTTTTTTTATCTGTTTCTGTTCTAGAGCCTCTAATCATGTCTTTCACTCTGCTCACCATCTCTGTAGTTATCTGGGAGATTATTTCTGCTTTGAATTTTTCTAGAGCCTCATCCATCTGTTTTGTTACTTCCTGTGCTATCAGTTCAGGGAGTCCAGGTGGTTGATTATCAGACTTTTCCACCTCATTTCCCCAGAATTTGCCTTTTGTGAGGTGGAAGTCTGAGTTTGTGCCCTGCTTAAATGTCTTCTCATTTTTGTTTTTGGTGCTGTCCTTGGTTTAATTCCTGGGTTGATACTTTGAAATCGCTTATTGTAAGTATCTTTGTTGCTTATATTTAGAACCCTTATGGAATGATTGCTTCTCAGAGGTGTCTTCCAGATATAGCTGGTCTTTAGATTTTGAGTCTCCAATGACTCTGAGGCTGTCTCATTTTCATTATACCAGCAAGGACAAATGATTAGATCAATCACAACACCTTAGCCCAAGTGATACAATCAGCAACACCACTGCATCAAGTACATCTTAGAAAATGACAATTTGTGGTAGTTATTAATCTATCACCTTTAACTGTGTGAATTAAATAAAAATGAAGGATCAACCCAACATACGTTTATAGTGAATAAAGTCTTTAATATAGCAACTTTACCCTTCAGGATGGAGAGTTACAAGGAGTTGGGGAGGGAGGGATAAGTCGGTAGAAGGATAGAGGAAGGTTAGCAGTGAGGCCAGAGGACACAGGTGAGAGAAGGAAAGAGAAGAAAAGAAAAATAAAGAAGAAATATGAATTAGGGCCAGAACAGGAACAAAAAGGGAGAGGAAGAAGAGTGTGAAACAGCAAGAGAGTGAGTGTGAGACAGAAAGAAAGGAGAAAAGAAAGAAAAAAAGAAAAAAAAATTAAAATAAGAGCAAAAGAATAATAATTTTGAAAAGAACAAATAAAAGATAAAAATGAAGGGCCTCCCTCAGGCTATGCCTCTGCTGTTGCAATAGACAACATGGGCAGCCGTGTGCAGATCTAAGTCAATGAGTGTCACCAAGCCAGTCACAGACCCATGAAATTCAGGCAGATTTCTGGCTGCAAGTTGAGCTCCCTGTTCTCCTGCAGGGTTGAACTCTGCCAGGCTCTACTGCAGGTTCCAGCTGCCCTTCCCCTGAAGATAGTCCAGGTTCCGATGGGAGGTGACGATCCCTCCAACTGACCAAGCACGTGGTCTGGTGTGCCTTATTGCAGAGATTCTCTTCACTTTTCCAGTGGGCTTCAGTCTTCATCAAGGAGCCATCTCACTGGTTGCAGGTGGGCATGGTGAGCCAGACGGAGGGAGGCTCCAGACGGCCAGGGACCTCTCAGCCCCTGTGTCTGAGCTGCTTGTCGGTGGGCGTGCCGAGGTGTCCTCCTGGCATTTATTTTTGTTATTTCTGTAGTTGCCTTTCCAAAGAGGAGCTACTTGGAGAGCATCTATGCTCTGATTTCTTTGTGTTCCTATTCATTTTCTTCCATCTTTGATTTATAACAATACTTTTAGAACTGTGTTGTAAGAGTCAATTGCTTCTTTATATGGGTAAATTGAATTGAATTCCATGCTAATTCATTCTATGCAGTTCTTACCAAAAGATAATATACTAAGTGACTTGTTAGGCAGCCACAGAGAGGCCTGTCAATGAGGACATGATGTTTTCCGGAAAGAATGGCCACTTTGAATAAACAAAGTGGTAGGTGAAGAGCAGAGGGAAACAGACCCTAGGTTGATGAAGAGAGAAATCTTGTGATAATGAGAACTTGTTAACCAAGTATAACCAAGGCAAGAATATTTAAACAGGTTCATAGTGATTTCTTGGTAATTTAAAAGCGCAAAGAGCAGTAATTATTCAGTTCTGAACCTTGCTCAGAGTGAGGCAGAGGGAAGAGAAATCCTCTTACGCTTCTATCCTGGATTCTCTGGGTACAATTGGGTACCATTTGTGTGACTTGGGATATAAAAAATGGTTCCAACAAAGCCATGGAGGATTCAGAATCCCTGCTGTGGGAGGAGGAGGAAGAGAAAGGGGAGAAAGATGGGGAGGAAGGCAGAGCTTGAGGTAGGCAAGGTAGTGGGTAGGGAGCCAGGCTGGGTGGCTGTGTCTGGCTCTACATGGATTGTCTGCCATAGACAGCCTCGATGTCTCTGCCACATCTTTTTCTGGGAGATCTTTGCTCTAATTTCCTGGGAGACGAACGAGGGGAGGAGAGGACTTTTGCTGCCTAGAATTTGTTTTTTCTCCTTTCCACAGTCTCTGAATTTCAGGCAGTTTGGTTGGATATACTAGTTTTGGAACAGTCCAAGGAAATTACATGGCATAAAGTGTATGACTGAAAACAAATAAATGTGCAATGGTAGTGTGCCGGGCCTTGCTCTTGTTGCTTTACATTTATTAATATACTTAACGGCTCTTCATTGCGAACAAGTGAAGAACAGAATGAATTATTCCCATTTTACAGATGGGTTGATTTTGTGAGATACACATATCATCCCGTATCATTCAGGTATTTGGCTTTATAAGGCAGTAACCATTAAAAGTGAAGACTACTTTTGCTTTACAGAAGTTGCAGTCATAGCTAATTTTAAACCGTGGTAGGAGAGTCGGGGAGTGCAGTCCCTGTCTCTGTTTAATCAAGTCAATTCCTGCCCTCTAGTCCAAAGCACTCCTCCCAGTCCTCTTTTAATCCCTTAGGGAATAAATTCCACACGGGAAGGCTGACCACACCCTTCTGCAGCGGGCCACACAATGAAATGTGGATGTAGCATTTGCCACCACTATTAAAATCACATTGAACCCCCAGTTTCTTATAGCTCACATGAAGCAACTTTGTCTCTTTCCTCACTTGCTGGTCTATCCAGGACCTGTTCTGGCATAGAGCCACAGTGCCAGGTTTGAAGATGGCTTTATGTACCTCAGATTCAGTGACAATCCTTGGCGGACATGGGAGGTGGTGACAGTTTTCTGTCACTATACTGAAATACCCGAGATAATTAACTTATAAAAAAATAAGCTTATTTTGGCTTACAGTTTTAGAGGTTACAGTTCAAGACTGGGAGAGCCAAAGGGCCTTTTCCTGGTGTGCCAAATAGCCATGGTGGGGAGCGTGAGGTAGAGCGAGCTCCCCACCTCCTTGCCAGGAAGCAAATGAGAGAGTGGAGGGGCTGGCACCCCCCAATCCCTTTCAAAGGCACCCTCTCATGGTCTAAAGACCGCCCACTCAGCTCCACCTCCTAATGCTTCCCACCCTTCCCGACAGTTCCGCTGGGGACCAAACCTTCCACACATGGACCTTTTGGGGGAACATTCAAGATCCAACACTCATCACTGGGTGGCAATGAGGTTTTGAAATACTGTAGGAGTTATCTGAGATGGTCTACAGTAGGGCAATGAATGTCAACCCTGATTTTTGTGATCACTAAAGATATTTCTTGCTGCCTCAAAAATGTCATTTTCGTGACATGGAACTATCATTGTGTTTTTGTGTTGAAGCCTGATTATAGTAGAAAGCTTTGTTTCTAGTATGAGGCCTCTTCAGTTTATGTCTAGTTTTCATTGGTTTCCTCTGGGTGTGGCTAACTATCTGTCCTAGTATCTAACCACTTTCATTTACCTGGGATGGGAGGTTACAGCATATTTTATGCAGTTCTCCTGTTATGGGTACAGTATTATTAATAACCCCAAGGCAATCCAGATATTGGCATCCTCCTCCCAAAACAATTAATAGCAACAGCTATGCCACCTTGGTTATGATAATAAAAGCAGCATCAATTATCCTGTGAATGTTAACCAGAGAAAAAAACCCATTTATAATGATAGTAAGAATAGGAAGAAAATCCAGTATCGACCTACAGTAAATATCTACCAAATGGAATGACTTTACCAACCACAGAACATCAACAGTGTAAAGCTAACTACCTATCCAGAAATTTATAAAACTTTGCAGTTATCCTAGAAAAGGTAGAGGGGGTAGGGTGCCAGAGAATGAAAAAAAGCAAAGTTTGAGAAATTAATCAATAGGCTATGATAAGGGAGAGGGAAAAGTGAAGGGTGGTGGTAAGACATTAGAGAACAGTCATGGGAAAAAGTGAAAAGGGAAAAGAAGAAATAAGATACACAGAGCAAAATATAGGAAATGAAATGAAGGTAAGAAAGAAGAAGGAAACTTAAAAGAGAAAAAGATAAAAGAAACTAAAAGAAGAAAAGAAATAAAAGGGAAGAAAAAACCCCACAACCCCCCAAAAACGTGATGAAGGAAGGCTAAAAGTAATAAAAAATAGTAAAAACAAAAAAGGATTTTGTGTGTTTTAGAATGAGTGGTTTCTTTCCAAGATCTGCAGTCTTGAGAACCATCTAGTCACAATTTTCTCTGCCTAACGTTAGGGCCGATGGTCTTGAAGGTGCCCTCCCTGCACCAGAGGCCCCTCTGTCTGTTCACCCCAGACTGTGGTTACTGTCCTAGCCAAAGTCTGTCCCTGCTCCCATTGGTAGATGGGAAAGACAATCAGCCCTCCAGTATCTGTTGGATGTAGGCCACTCAGGCACTCAGCGATGGTTCAGGTGGACCGTTAGACCTAATGTCAGCAGTTTTGGGGTCTGGTTGCTCCCTTTTCTCCCTGAGCATCGTCCTCGTCTGGGATCAGGTTAGTTCTCACCTCTGCTGCTCTGTGCCTGCAGGGGCGCCACTCCTCTGTTGTGGGCTGGGTTGTCTGCTTTGGGGACAGGCGCCTTCGGGAGAGGGCCCACTTGCTGGAATCCATGCAGGCCTCTTTTTTCTACTCATTCTTCTCTATTTTCCCAATCATTGCTTCAGCATAGACATTGTCTTCTTTACCTGCCTCTCTCTGTCTTGTACGCCCAGTTGTCCCATTGCTATCAGAGTTCTTTTTATACAGTACAAGCCATATCACTCGCTCACTTAAACTTGTGTTATACTAGATTGTTCACGGAATAAAAGTCATCATGACAAGAGAACTTTTCTCAATGTTGTGTTGGTCTGGTTCCCATCCTCTCCTCCCCAGCTGGGTTGAGCAGCCACTGTGTCAGATCTCTGTGCTCATTCTTTGCATTTTTAGTTCTACCTTTGCTTTTGGTCCTGAAGAATTTCCCTTCATTCCACTGCAATTCAGCTATTTATTTAAATTATGGCTATATCGGTTTTCACTTATCCTGCCTTTTCAATTTGAAAGCTTCTTTAATTCCTGAAAAGTCTATCATATCATCCCTTTAAATATTGCTTCTTCCCCATTCTATGCATTTTTGGTATTTAGGGAATACATATAGACATGCCTGGATAGATTTGTTTTGAGGTCCTTTCTGTCCTCTCCCACCAAACCACTGACTCTCACTAAAACCTATGAATTTCTTATTTTTGACCTCTAAAAATTTCCCTTTTTGCTTTTGAGCTTGGAAATATATTAACAACAGATTTTAAAATATTTTACCTCACATTTCTGTATTAGGGGTAGAAAGGCACGCATAACTGCACCTTAGCTCTATCTGCATCTTATTTGTATGTCTTTGCTTAGACTTTAAACCTTTAAAATTTGACTTTCCCCAACTTCCATTGAAAACGTTTCTATTACATTCTTAGCTGGCCAAAATAGTCATCAGATCCAATGGGCATTTTCCAGTGTTTGTATTTATAGTGTACAGCCTGTGACACAGACCTTTACACTTCTCCCCTTACACTTCTCCAAAACCATTTCTCCCAGTTCTCTGCGCTTCTGAATTACTCTTTCAGTATCTTTTGAAAGCCATAAGCTGATGATTTCCAGTCTCAGTCTCCACATGAGCTGTATACCTGTCTATCCAAGTGCCCCTTTAATATTTCTCTACAACATCCTATAGGCTCCTCAGCCTTTTAAAAATTGAATACAATTTTTCCCAATCTGTTTTAAGATGTGAGTTCTAGAGTGATATTATTGGTCATGACCTTCAAAATAGAAGAAATTTTAAATGAATGGAGATGACTAGAGGTTTGGGCATGAGGAACCAGATGAAGTCTCACCTTAGTTTCTGCCTTCTAGATACATGAGCCATGGCAGAACAAGTATCTTCTGAAGATCTGGAACCTGCAGGACTCCAGAAGCAATGTCTCAGCTAGGGCAAGAAAATCTTCTTCAGTGAAGAGACCAAGTTCAATTGTAGTTTATTTACAAAGAAAGCACAATTTAGAAAGCATAACAGAAAGAGGAAAGTAGCTGAAGGAAAAGAGAAACCACAAAGAGCATAAGCATTCATTAAATGTTTGTTGAGTTTCTTGAGAGTAGGTGCCATCTTTTCATCCTTAGAGCCTATCCTAGTGTCTGCTGTGTGCTAGACTACATGTAAGTGTTTGTTGCAGAAAACTGAAACTCTTGTAAATGACTTTTAATTTTTTTCTACTGGAGAGAGTATGGCAAAAATCCCTTTTCTGTTTTGATAAGAGGAAATGAGAAAGAAGGATAACTGCTTTGGGCACTTGGAAGGTCAGAATTCACTTTTATGGACACCTGAAATGTCTATTGTGCTAGCCACAGCTGGGTGTAATTAATATATATATATATATATATATATATATATATATATATATCCATCATTAAATTCATGGGCTAGAATTCCCACTGAAAAAAAGTCTTTTTTCCCAGGACTTGGAGTAGTGAGAGCGACTTTAATGCAAAACAATTTTGTTAATAAAAATATACATAATAAATAAAAAGTCATTGAGTTAGGGAAACTGAAATTTTTCACGCTGTGAATTTCTCCATTAGCTATTCACTCCTGGTGGCCAGGTAGTAAAATCACCACTGGGTCCAATGACCCCAGAGCTCTGAGCTGCCCTTTCTGCTCCTCGGCCCCACAGGGCTCGTGGGCAGTTCTCCTGCTCTGAGAGGAGCTTGGCTTCCTGAAGTCTTTCCCCAGGCCTCATGGTCTCGATGAAGAACACCCAGTTCCTGTCTTGGCAGCACACCGCTTGCCCTCTGCTGCGTGCCCTCAGCTTCCTCGTCCCTGGGAGACTTTCACTGTTGCTGCTGTGCAGAGAGCTGTCTGTCCGGGGTTTACCTGGCCCATCTGCAGCCCCCAGCTCCATCTTCTCTGTGCAGCGCTGTGTGCACCCGTGTCTTTGGTGATCTCACTCATACAGCACGCTTCACCGTGTTCATGTTCGTGCTCAGGTTGGTCTGCTCAGGTTGTAAGGCGCTCGCTGTACTGTGCGACATGGATGTCAATGTGTGTTAACTGGGGGTGAACAGAATACAGAGGCGGCCCACCAGGGGGCCGCCCCAAGACACTGAGCCTTCCTCTCAGCCTCCCTTTCTCAGTAAGACCTACACAGGGAGGGTCGGAAGCAGTTCAGCTGGCACTCCCGTGAGTTTTTGTGGTTGTCCCTTGAGATGAAAAGGATCTTGTCTGTTACTGTAAAACACAGGGGCTCTGGACTGGTTTACCAGGGCACACTGTGAAGCCTGTACAATTGTGTTGCCAAATGTTGGCGAATTTGTAAGACGAAGGTCTGCTCTGACAGCAAAAGTCCAAGAGGAGCAGGTGCCGACACCGATGCAGAGGAGGCAGAGAAGAGGACCATAAGCAGCAGTACCACCAAGGACGGAGCTTCTGGAACTTAGGCAGCTTTAGCCTTACCTTCCCCAAGAATGTGGACAGGGAAGCCTGTGGTTTGGTTCCCGTGGTCAGATGTGTTGAGGGCCAGCTGAGGAATGGGGGATCAGATGTATGTGCCTCCCCAGACCCCGAAACATGTCATACTAGGAGTAAAGACAGCTGCTTTTTCAGTGTCATTTTAGGTCTTTTATTCTCTTCAAGTGTGCCACCGAAAACTACAGAATTCACCGCGTATGGAGCTTGTGTTGAGAGCCAGTCACAGCACACAAAAGCAGAAGGCATTTCCTGGTCCCTTTTGCTTACCGGGTAGCCTACCAGACGTTCACACCTCGCCTCAAGCAGGTAGCATCTGTTTCCTCTTTATCTAAGCCACGGAACATGAGAGCTCATTCAAATCTGAGAATTTTATTAACTTTTTAGGATAACTTCTCCCCATTCTTCAAACATCTTCCTTTCATAAGCAGGATAATGAGGTTGCTTGATGAGTTTTTAATGTTGCCGTGAAAGATCTCCCCTGGGTGCGCTTCTGCAAGAGACAACACAGCCCTAAGAGTTTTATCCAAATGAAGTGGGGAGACGCGCCCTGGCTCACTCCTCTCAGTCAAGAACCCTTCGGAGTGCAGTCCTCTTCTGCGGGTGTCGCCTGTTCACCTGTGAGCGCAGGAAGGGCCACTAGGCGGAGCTAGCGTTTCAGGAGTCGCCTCCGAGCCTGCAGCTGGGGCGGGCAGGGTCGCCCCGCGCGGGAGAGAAGCCGCCCCGCTTTTGGAAGCCTGTGCCAGCCCCTGCCCTCTCCCGCACAAGCCATCTGCTCACCCGATGCCACACGAGTGGCCGAGGGCGACGCTGTACGGTGACGGCCCAGTTTGCCAGTCACGCCGGCGATGTCGGGCTTCAAATCTAGCGCGCCTTCCGCTGAGCTTTGCACGGCGACTGAGAGCTGCTGGGAAGGGACGCCTGTCCCGCCTCTGAGGCCCAGAAACCGCGATGGGAGATGGGGTGTCAGGGCGGTCACCTCCCGCGGAGCAGGCAGGCTCCGTCCCGGTCCGAGTCCGCCAGGGCCGCCCCGGAGCCAGCGCTTGGCCCCCGCAGCTCAGGCAGGCGTCTGACCCCGGCTGCCTGCTGACCTGGGGGCGGCGCTTCGGCTCAATCGCCTGGGCGCGCGTCTT
Organism: Heterocephalus glaber; assembly: GCF_000247695.1. Next base: position 1,055,918 of record NW_004624807.1, read on the forward strand.
TCCGGCGAAGGCCCGCCTCGCCCGCGGCCGCCTGTCTCGCTCTGCAGCCCGCCCGCCCGCCCGCAGCCTGGCGAAATCGCAGCCCCGCCAGGGCAGCCCAGCGGGCGCAGCGGGAGTGTGGGGAGACCTCTCCCGAGCCCGGGCCCTCCGCTCCGCGCCCACGCAGTTCCCGGGGCGCCCAGAGGGGCCGCTGCCTCGCCCGTCCGCCCGCCCGCGCCCGGTAGGGGGCGCCACGGCCCCTCGGGTCTCCCCGCCCACCGGAGGCGGCGGCCGGGCCGAACCGCACGACCGGATCGCGGGCGGCGGGAGGAGGGCGCGGGGCGCATGGGGCGCTGCGAACCGGGATCGCGCGCGGGCCCGCGCCCAGCTGCCTGCCGCGGTGAGGAGCGGCGGGGATGACCATGGCCGGGGGCCGGCGGGGACTGGTGGCCCCGCAGAACACGTTCCTGGAGAACATCGTCCGGCGGTCCAACGGTAAGGGCGCCCGGACCGGCTGCGCCGGGCGTCTCATTCTCATTTTTCCGCCCCTGCTTTTCTCGCAGGCGCCGCCCGCCGCTGGGTGCCCGCGGAGGCAGCAGCGCCGGCCGAGGCTGCTCGCCGGGCGCCGCTGCCCGAGAGCGGGGAGCCCCGCAGCGTTACGCCGGGGCCGCGAAGTCCCGGGAAAGTGCTCGGTGCGGGACGCGGCGCCTCCACTGTCCCCGCTCGCTGCTGGGAGTCGCGGGGACCCCGAACCCGGACCCCGGAGGGGCGTCGCTTCGCTCACACCTCCGCCCACCGCCCCTTCCAGGTCGACCCAGGGCCGGGGAGGTGGAGGGACAGCGAGGCCAAGGGGTGACAGGTGCAGATCTACGCCCACGACCGCGTGTCAGGAAGCCCCGGCGGAGGTCCATCCACTGCCCAGCACCCTCTCCCCGCGGTGAAGATGGGGCGCAGCCCTCAGGGGCCGAGTCCTAGGAGCAGGAAAGGAAGGGGAGGATTTCAAGCATCTCTGGACCATGCGGCGACCAGGGCTGAAGCATCGCAGGCAGAGCCGTCCTGGCTTCCGAAGCTCAGCTACGCCTGTGCATCAGCGGCCCACGGAAAGGGAGCTCAGCCAGAGATGCGCTTGGCAGGAGCTGGATCCCTCTCTTTCCGGAGACAGGTGACAGTCATCTTCCAAGACAGCCCGGAGCGAACTCAGGAAATGGGCTTTAATAATGTGTAAAGACTTCAGTTTCCAAGCCTTCAGGAGCTGGTGTTTTAAACAATGAGTTTCCATTTGGATTTAGTTAGGAATTCAGGAGAAGGGCATGAAATATAACTTGTGCTCCTAATAAATACTCTAATTAAAAAGTGATTGAAGTTTATCTTATAAGAAAAAAGATATCAACCTGGATAGCAAATCATGTGTTATGTGCTTTCTTGGAAATGATCATCTAAAAAATTGTGTGTTTCTTAAAGATGAGAGTGTCAGAGAGGGTTTCTGACCAGCTACCTTTCTCTTCAAGGTCTTCCGTATTCAAACCTACTGAGGTGGCTTTTACAGCAAGGGCCCAGAATTACTAAAGGAACAGCCAGCGTTAACTCTGCCACCCTAAAGAAAGCAGATTTGATAGAAACTCAGTATTTCAGACTTACCGTGTGCTTTTGCTGTTGTCGCTGGCCTGGTGCGATTCGGGGACCCCACTGTCAGTGACGTAACTTTCGCACAGGTGTCAATGCGGTTCCATCTTCTGGTGGAGAGGCAGGGCCCCCCAAGTTGGGGGGAAGCTCTGTGCCTCACGTGTGCTGTACGGGTTTGTGAGTGGAGGAGCACGGGAACCCACTGCGCAGACCTGGGGCTTCCGGGGTTTGTGGGAGGACCTCGACCTCCGGGCTCTCAGAGGGCAGACACCTCCTCCTTTCGGTGATCCTGGAGCCACTTCCCCCAAGCGAGCATAGCGTGTCCACAGAGTAAGTGGCTGGGAATAGTCTTAGCCCTGGAATTTTCATCTCGGCACCAGTTCCAGCAGCTTGATTTCAATTAACCAATCAGCAGCAAAACAAAACATGGTGGGCAACTTGGGTGAACTTTAAAAATTATTATTTCAGGTGAAAAAGTGCTGATCTTGAAATGTGGGATTTTTATTTTCAGTAATCCCTTTCATAACATTCTGTGAACATGAATGGAGAAAAAAAGCGAACTCTTAGAAATATCACAATATCTGCATGCATTATATTATTTTACTGTGATGGAAAAAGTCCATTTGAAAATATTGATTGTCTCCTCCTAAAATCCACCAACCTATTTTTGGAGATTACAGCATTTAAGTTGCATTTTACCTTTAAATAGCAATACTTCATGATCATTGTATTAGGTATTTTATCCCAATGGCCCTATCTGGTATTATGGTTCCTCTTTTACAGATAAAAAACCTGAGTCCTAGGAGTACTGTGTGACTTACTGAGAATGGCAGAACAGACAGCCTGAGGCTGGTGTTTTCTGAGGATATCACGCATCCTTCTAGCAGCTTTGCGGCTTCTCTTGCCCTAGTGACTTGGTCCATGGAACAGTTTTGCTATCCTTTAAAAAACTACTCTATGCTAACGAATAATAGAACCGGTCTTATTTTGGGTGATTTGAATATCTGGTGTCTGGAATATCATAGAGTTGTAGGATGAGATGGTCTTTAGATACTATCTAGTCTGTCCCTCCTTCCCCGTCATTATATAAAGAAATTGATTCAAGTGACTTCCATTAAATACTTAAGGGCAGAACAAATACAACCCCAGGGTCTTGTTCTTTGTAGCACACCATTCAGCAGCGTTCCTTGTATTACCATTATTTTCTCTGAGGAAGCATCATTTCCCAGTGGAGACTAAGCAAAATGTTATAACAACAAGAACAACATCCATTTTGGCCAACAGCCACACTACCATATTCAGAGTAACAGGGCAAAGGAGAGGCCAATCACGTTTCAAGAGAGGTCAGTCTTTTCACTTTGTCAGTGGTCTAGCAGAAGACAGTGGTGGAGAAGGGACTGTTCACATGTGTGTTCCCCTTGAGGTCCTGGGTCACTTTCCGTGGACTGCCACCTTTAATCCTCAAGGCCAGCAAAGGAGGAGCGGTGTCTGTTTTAGAGTTTAAAGAACTAAGAATCCTAAAGTTAAGTGACTCACCTACAGTTAGTAAGAGGCAGAGTTAGAGAAAGGTAGGTAAAACTGGATTAGGGACAAGCCAGCAGTTGTTACTGTTTTACTTACTGAACATACTCAGTGAGTGGTGGGGATACAGCGAAAAATAAGAACCCCACCTTCCTCGTAGTAAGTCACTCCCTGATGAATCCTGTTTGCTAGGGTTGACTGGCTGCAACTGTCATGTAGGCCTGTCATTGTAGTTGATAAACATTCTTCAGATGCTTACTGGTTTTGCTGGTGCCAAAATCTGTTTAACTTTCTTTGATACAGTTTGAATACCATTTGAAGGAAAGATTCAGTGATTATCTAGTTTGTTCTTTTTGATTGTTGTAAGTAGGAAGCACGCAAAATGGTTTTTCTTATGATCCTATCAGTGATGGTTTAAAATCCTGTTGGCTTTGTTGCCACACAAGCAAAGCTAGTCCGTTTCTCCTTATAGTCATGTTTGGAAAGTGTTGTTCAGAATATTTTTGGATGGTTGCTTACATCTATAGGCACTTGTTGTCAGATTGCTCAATGAAGTAAACAGGAGATCTGTCTTAGGACGGCTGGCAGAACTTAGTGCCAGAAAATGTCATAAATATTACTCTACATGGTCCCATTCTGGGCAGAACATGTGCTTTCGTGTGCAGGAACCTGTATCAAATAGTTGTAGGTGCCAGGAAGAATCTATACACGTTAACAGGAGTGAAGCGCAGCACATTTTGGTACAGATTTGTGTACATGTATAATTTACAGATTGCTAAGTCAGCTGTGTTTTTGTACAGTGTTAAGTTGGTTCAGGTTGTTGATATAATTAGTTAGCAAACAGGATGAGAGCCGTGGGTAATGTGTCTCCTCATAGATGTGTTGAGCCATGGTAATATTTATAAAACAGAAAACTGGTTAAAATACACGGGCTTTGAAAAGGAATGGATGACATCCTGGGTTATTACCAGCTCAATGGTGCTTGTTTTTCTCGCCATGGATTCTAAGGTAACCTTCATCTGTCTTTCTCTGAAAGTGTCAAAGTGTTGACTCAGGCACTGATCCTACCTGAGGGATGGAGAGGAGGAAGCCTTGTGCTTTAATGTCAGGCCATGAAGCTTCTGAATGCTGTGACGTTTATGAAACCAATCTATTTTAATAATTTATCTCAAGAGAATACATGCATTTGCGAAACACTGTGGGTGAATTGAGTCCTGGCTTCCTTATTTCTGACAGCAGGTCTCCATTTACAGTTGGACTTCATATTTGGCAATGGTTCCTTGAGCACTGTCTTGAAGTGCCTTGATTCTTTCTTCCTCCTCTAAGTTTGGTCAGTTAATGGCTTGAAAGTGAGCATTTGAAAATCTACTTTGGTTAGTTATTCCAAGGAACCTTATTTATAAGGTATTTGATTTATACATTCAGGACTTTGGACCATTATTTTTTATTTTGTTTTGGTTTTGTTTTTCCAAGTAGTACATCTATAACTGGTGAGAATGGAAAGTAGAATCATAGGATCTTAGATCTGAAGAGGTGCTCTGTACAATGCCTCCTGTATATTTGAATCCTCTGCAGAGTATCCAGGCCACTTCTGGCTAGCTTCAGGAATGGGGCACTTTTTTTATACAAAAAAATTCTGTTTTGAAGCAACTGTGCATGGTGGGATGTGATTGTAATCCCAAACTGAGATAAGTGGATTTCAAGTTCGAGGCCAGCCTGGGTTATATGGTGAGTTCAAGAACAGCTTGGATGTCGTGAAACCCTGTCTCAAAAACAACAAACAAACAAAGCAACTATAGCTGTGAGCTAGTTGCTTCTCTTCCTTTCCATCCATTTTTTGCTGCTGTTTGATCAGGTGCCACTCATTCACAGTTTGCTTAAGGAACAAAATGAACCCAGCCCACTGCTTTTTCTAGCTATAAACCTTTTTTTTTGTAATTTGATGTTATTGTTTTAAATTCTAATCTTTATTTTAAAGCTTTAAAATTGTTTGATACTGTAAATAGAAAAGCACATGAAACATTTTGTGCACCATTTTCTTTCCATCTCTGTAAAGTGAGTGCCGTGTTGCCATCACCTACCTCGAGACAGGAGCACGCCACAACTCTAGAGGTCCCCCGGGAGCCTTCCTCATCCCAACGCCCTTGCTCTCCTCCCAGAGGGATTTTACGGCAATAACTTTCCCGCCTTTCCTCGTATTTTACCATTCTGTTTTGCATTCCTGAACACTACAGCTTATATTTTTCTATTTTGGAGCCTATGAGCATGGGATCACATACCATGGATCCTCTTGTTGCTTGGTGATTCCTCTGTGTGGTTACCTGTCTTGCTGACTCACATTCTCTGCTTTATGATACTATGGCAAGACCATACCACCCATTTCATTTATCCATTCTGATGCTGATGGACATGTGGGTTGTTTCCAATTTTGTGCTGTGTTGCGGACATTCTCGTACAAGTCTCTTGGAGTGTGCGGACACATCTCTCTCTTGGGTATATACCTGGGATGTACATGTTGAACTATGGTAGGTGTTTTCAAATAATCTTCCAAATGGTTTGTACCAGTCTACACTCCCAGACATATATGAATGTTCCCATCCTTTTTTCTTTAATAATGAGGTTGCTTAAGTAATCTAGTAACCAATAAACAGGGTCATTTAGGGTTGCTTTACTAATGAGCACATGATCAAAATGAAATGAAAACAAAACTTAACTCTTGTCCTTAGGGAAGCATCAGCATCTACTGATGTTTAAACATCCTCCACGTGAGCTCCCTCACACATGGTCATGAATGACGTGAAAGACTTGTACTCTTAGAATTATGTGCAAAGGGTACATGCAAGGGCTGTGGGTTTTAAAAGATTTGTTTGGCATGTGTGTGTTTAGGAGATTCATTTTCTTAAATTGAGAGGCAATAAACTCTGGGGACAGAGGTTATGTAAGAATTAGAACTGGAAGGGCAAGGGAACTAGGAAGTGCGTAATTTATCTTTCCTTTGGTGAAAGAAATAAAACAAATGACTGTAGGAAGGGACAACTTAGTGGAGGGATCAAAGATCAAAGGAAGGTTAAAACAAAAAGCAAAGACCAGAGTATGGTTCAGTTTTCTAGGCAAGTGGACTCCTCTGAGCCCCTCTGTGCCCAGGAGCCCATGAATGGGACTTGTGAGGTCCGGTCTCATGGGAGACTCCTGGGGAAGCCTGGGGTACACTGTAAATCTCTCCAGAGATTTGAGCAGTGCTACACTGACTCAACACTGACTCCATATTTTCCCCTTGTAAACACCTCACCCAAGATTATTCTTAGACTTTACAGCCAGGTCTTTTTTATTTTTTGTGAGTTTGGATGTGGGATGACCAGATCCTGTAAGTTACTTAAAAGAAGACTGAAAAGTCTGGAAAGCCTTGTTTGGATGTGGTTAAAGTTTTCTTTTGAAAACCTAATTCCTCCGGGACAACTGTTGCTCTGTCTTCCTTGGCACATGTTTTGCTGTCCCTCTGTGAATTTTCAGGCTCCTAAATGCTGGAATTTGGTTGATGCTCTGGTTGTTCTATGCAAGTGCAGCTTGCTGAATAAGTAGATCGAGGCCTGGCCAACCACAGCATCTCCCTTAGTTCTGATGGTCTCTGCTCCAACAATCAAGTTCTCTGCCTAATGACAGATCTACTTAAAATTCTTTTGATTGGACATTGCTGAGATAAGCCGACAGTCAGTTTGTTTACTCATGCTAAGATTATTCATCATGTAAATTAAAATGACAACTCCAGATTAGTCTTGTGTTGCATAGGACTGGTGTTCTGAAATTACCTGAGTCAATCCTACCATTATTAATGTACTCTGCGAGAGTGCCTCAGACCCGTGGTTTCTCATGGCTTTTTACAGGCTCTGCAGTGACATAGTGCTTCTGTGGAGAGGAGAAGTGGCCCTCACCTCCTCCCTCTGCCCTGAGAGCGGTGATGTGGGCACCTGTTCTCGGAGGGCTGGAGTCTGTGTTGGAAAGATGGCACCATGTTGATGAGGTTTACTGAGATGCATCTCCTGCTTCACTTTGGCTGGCATTAACAGTGAATTTGGAGAACATATCTTAGATGAGGACTTCACAGAGAGTGAGCTCCTCACACTCTGGAGGAAGGGCTCCTCAGTGTTTGGTCCAGACCAGCCTCAGTCACAGCGAGAGGCGCTGGGCACTCAGGCATCCCCTCCAACGTGCCCAAGCACCTGTGCTCTGCCTGACAACAGAGCAGGAGCTGCTCCAGTGCTGTCCACAGGCTGGATGAGTGCTGCCATGTTCTTCTCCATCTCTCTCTCTCTTTATTTTTAGCTTTATACTCTTAGAAGTCAAGAAAGAGCATAATTAAATAGGGGGTTTATTGAAGACATTAGAGGCCTGCTAAAACTAGTCATGATTAAAACCAGTTATAATTAATAGTTGTAGTCAAGACCTTGGAAAAATTAAATATCCTTTCTGATCTGGTTTTTTTTTTTTGGTACTGGGGATCGAACTCAGGACCTTGTGCTTTCGAGGCAGGCAGCGGAACCACTGAGCTAAATCCCCGGCCCTGTTTGTAGGTTTTTTATGTGTCTTTTCTAATTTTCTCTGAGGATACTCTCATTAATGCCATTTTACAAGTGCAGAAACTGAGGTTTAACGAGATTAAATGAATTGCCTTAGGTTAATTTCTAGTAGTGGAATCTGGAAACTGGGTAGAGATGTAGATTCTTGGGCCTTACCTCATACCTGTGAATCAGAAGCTCTGTGAGGGTCCCTGGTACCTGTGTCTAGCAGATCTGAGGCACCCCAGAGCGCCTTCCTCCTGGGGAGCCGGCTTCAGTGGCAGCTCTGTCCGTGTCTTTGCGCGTCAGATAAATGGCTGGCTGCGGCACATGCGGATGGAGAGTGCATGCCTGAGTGCGAGTGAGCTTCCTCCCTGCTTTCAGCAGTTTCCCAGTGTTTGTCTTTCCCGCCTTGCAGTCCCCTCGAGTGGCCCCATCCTGTCTCTCCTGGAACCTGCGGGGCATCAAGCTCTGCTTGGGCTTGATCCCGCTGGGATTGTAAAACCACGGCTTCATCTTCCATACCTCATCTCCCATCTGCCTTTCATCTGGTTGAGCTCTTGTCTGCGAGGGGCTCCCTGTTCTTTGTTGCTGTGAGTTATGTTCCTTTTGATTTCTTAGCTCACTGAAGGAGGAGGAAACATGTGGATGCCCAGCCCACCATTTTGAAATGATAACCAAGACCTTTTAAAGAAAACGAGGAGGTGTTAATTCTAGTCATTGTCCTGGTGTCAGATGAAATCCCACTTCACATTTTCCATCCTCTCTGGAACAGCAAGGGGTGACACTCCACCCAGCCTGGCTTCACTGAATGTGCCACTTTGCTTGCTGCTCTCTTTGTTTAAAATGCTTCTTCTGATCGCCTTCTCAGTCCCTCCCTTTTACTTGCTGTCTCCAGTGACCTCTGCTCTCGGACTTTATGGTTTTTTTCTTCTCTCCTTGTCTCCCTGTAGGGCCAGAAAAGAGGCGATTGTTTTCCTATCCACCCTAAATGGTTGTGACCTGCACCCTGTAATAACGGTTAGCAAGAGAAAACATAAGGCATCTGTTACTGTGCGCATGTGCACGGGAGCCGTAAAAATACGGAGCTAAAAGCAGCCTAATGGTTGCATACTCTGTTCATGGGGAGAGAGAAATAGGAGTGGTGGGGGCTACAGGCAACTTTAGAAGTAGTAAGTGATGTTTAGGGAAAATGAATGGACCCAGAGAATGCACAGTGGCTGGAGGCAAAGTTTGTAGGGTTGGTTGATTGTCAGCCTCTTTCTGTGATAGGAGTTTAATCTTTCTCAGTTGATGAAATTTCAGTGGGAAGATTTGAAGGCAGTTGTGTTCCTCTTTGGCAGATCCAGTCTCCAAATGAGGGGACTTTGGAGAAAATCTCTCCCTGCTCTTTGGAAGAGACAGAGGATCACAGAGGATGGAGACAGCAGTGGTGTGGGGGTGCTGCTTTGCGGGGGGACATCACAGACACTTGGCTTCCGAGACTTTCTTCAGTTCAGCATCTCCGAGTGTCTGATGCGGATGCTGGGCTAGTGTTTTCTGAGCCCCAGCTGTTTTCCTGGTTCCTGGTCGCTCTCTCCTCCGTCACACGGACCCTCTCCTGGGGTTTCCCGGTGCCTGGTGCCCTCACTCTGGCCTCCAAGCGCTTGGCCTGTCCCCTTCCCCAGGCTGTGTCCCTCTGTCCCTCACCCTGTCCTCTCCTTCTCCCATCTCCCTGTTTTCCTGCCTGTTGCCCACCATGTCTGTTGCTGCCTGCCTTTTATCCATCTGTGCTACTGTCTGTCACTGTCCCTTAGTCCCTCTTTGTGGTCTGTCCTGTGGTCTCTGCCCCTCTGCCCAGTTCTCCCTGCTACTTCTCCCTTACCATGGCCTCCGAAGCTGCTCCTTGGTGTATCTTTCCCAGCTCCCCATTTATTTATCAGGGCTCCTTTCTCGGTTTGCTCACAACACATGCTGATCAAAGATGTCTGCTCACCTCTACAGACGCTCAGCCTTAATGTCTTAGTTTTTTTTCTGAGAGAGAATCAAATCAGTGGAGCCCTGAGGGTGAGTTTTTGGTTAATAGTCTCTGTGACTGGAAGGATGGGGTACAGAGTTATCAGGTGAGTAGAGTGGAGCAGATGGAGCTCAATGGACAGGGTGGGCACAGCTTGAGAGGGACAGGTGTGTCGCCTGCACTCCTTCCAGGTCTGGGACACAGTTGAGATGCAAATATTTGTTGTATTAAACTGAGCTGCTCCAAGATTCCTTCCATCCACTATAATGGGATGCCTCATCCTGCATAAGGATGTTTTAAAATAACACAGGAGGCAATTTAAAAACTAACTTTAGGAAAAAACTTTTTATAGTACTAGTTAATATTTTATAATGCTTACTGTGAATCACTTAAAAAAAACTCCTGGCAGTGATTTTTTTCTGTGTTCCTCAGTGATGGTGTAAGACTTTATGTTCAATGTTCCATATATATATAGCGACCATAAAAGTGAGAGTAAGACATCTGGTTTATTAAATTATTGAGCCCATTTTTAACAACTGACCACATAAACAAATCCCTCTTAGCAGTAGTTCAACATACACTGACCTCTTATTTACTGAGTAAAATATTCAGTAACAAGTCTGTATTTCTAACACATTTTCATTCTCTTCCATACTGCTTCTGAAGCTGGTTCATCTGTTTTTATTGTTTTAAAATCCTTAATTTAATGCTCAATGAAGATGAAGGTCATGCTTTTGAAACCATCCTCTTAGGAGTAAAGCCCTGGTAAATAAAGTGTTTGAGTTTGCTTTTGAAATTGAAATCTCTCTCTGAATTGTAATTTACTGGCTTAATAAAAAATGTATTTCTGTAGGATATTAAAATTACAGGCAAAGCAAATAACTATTGAATGTCTTGGGAGTTCAATTTGTTTTGTGCAAAGATTGGACCCTTGACAATTTATAAGAGTCATTGTTACGGAATTTTATTGTTGAAAAACACAAGAGAGCCTCAAAACAACTTTTGGTGATATTATGATTTTAGACGTTTCATTTAGGTGTATTATACAGATTTAACTCCATTTTTCCCTCATTCTATCCTCTCTATTCTCCCAAATCTTACCATTTTGATCTTTTTTTTTGTTTAAAGTAATTTCTGGTGTAGATTTTATTTAGGTGTGTGTAAATCAAACTATTATTTCCTAATCTTTGTCTAAAATTTTTGTTCTCTTCATTTATCGCAATCATTTTTTTACTTCATTATTCTAAAAGAAAGGAAAATATATTTTTACTTAAACTTTATTTTGGCAAAAATGCTGATGTTTTTGTAACCTGTAATATTACAAAGCATCAGGAAGATGTGTTCTCTTCTAAGAAAAATACCTCGAGTTACTGTGAAATACTCTGCAGCCCTCTAATAGCCAGTGTTGGCAGGGAACAGTACATTTGTGTGAACTGCTGGCGGAATGTGGGCTTTATCTGTGTAATTGCCCAAACTGAGTCACTCTTCTAAGTCAGTGCTCTGGTTAGTTTCTCCTTTGTTATTCATGGTAATTATAATGAAAAGCAATTTTCTAATAATTCCTTTTTAGAATATCTCTGTGTTACGCTTTATGGGCAGGTGGTAAGTTTGGAATGATTTTGACACATCTGACTACTGCAGAGTGGTTTGGCTCATGCTCCATCAACTGAAGAAACTTTTCATAATGGGGGAAGGGAACCTTTTCAATTTTTAGAAAATGTTTGTTTTATTCTTTGAACCAGAGGAAAACTGTGTAGGCTGAGGAAGGTTTAATTTAGGAAGCCTTACATTTAATTGCATGTACTTTTGGAGCTACTGACCCTCAGGGAGTAAAAGGGCATCAGAAGGAGGCAGTAGAATCTGGCTAATTTGCATCAAAGACCTGGAGACAAGGGCACTTTTAGATGAGTGGCAGTGAATAAATTAAGGACAGGCAGCCAGGCTGAGCCTGCACATTTTACTGAACAGGGTAGGAGGGTCTCAATCATTTCCTAAATATAAATCTGGAGGCAGGCTTGATACTGCAGAATAGACTGTTGGCTGATTGGAAGTTACACACTTTACTTGCCAAAGATAGGAGCCTGCCTTCAGTGTCCATGGATGCCAAATACAGTAAAACAACTATTACATTATGGTAGGGTTTACAAATAATCTGGACATGACCTAAGTATAGGGGAGGATATATGAGGATTGTATAGAACACTACCCCATTTTAAGGGCCTCGAGCAGCTGTGGAGTTTAGGGTTCTGGGGGTCACCGAAACCAGCCACCTGTGATTATGGAGGCACCATTGTATGTGTATCTAGAACATATTTCTTTTTTCTGAATATTTTAAAATTTTTTATTGGTATATGTTTGCAGTACATAATGATTACATTTATCATGGGGAGTTGGTACATGGATGTAACACATTTTAATTATTTTTTGCCTTCCCATTGTTATAAACGGCACATGAGAGGCCACTTGGACACAGGCTTTGGATGAGAAAAAGCTTTATTCCTGTCTGGGTGTGAACAGGGACTGAAATTGGGGACAGATTTCAGCAGTTAGTTGGGAAGAGCCAAATTCATGTCACCTGTGTGTGGACAGGCTGACGGGGCGGGGGGGGGGGAGATAGTAGCAGTTAATGGGAGAGAAATTAAGTTTATATGGGATTTGGGAAGGGGCTACGATCATAAGGAATGTTTATGACTGAACGTCCAAGAACAGTCAGCGCAGGTGTACACACAGTCGCTGGACTTCTCAGCGCTGGGGAGATTGTGTACCACATCCTAAGTGTTCTTCAAGGCTGTTGGTCCCATTTACTGAGAGTTTGTTTGCAGAAGGTGGTGTGTTTGCTGCGGAGCTCTTCTTCGGGCTAGGCCTGACCCCTCCCCTCCTCCCTCACCCCCCCTCCCTTCTCTTGATCCGCTTCCCATTTGCAGAAGATATCTTCCTGGTCCCTACTTTCTTCCTTTGATTTTGCACTTTAAATCACATATTTCTTGACTTTATTGATTGCAAGACAGGCGCTTTTAGTATATACAAGTGGACCCACCTATATGTGATTGGTTTCCACTGTAGAATCCTTTGACAATTTGATTTTTTGTATCATTCTCTTAGTCTCCATTGCATTGATTTCTCCTCTGATCTTTATAATTTCCTCCCTTGTATGAGCTT